>QLNU02015360.1:58844017-58858204 GCA_006491805.2 Dysdera silvatica
GTAATGTCTGCTTTTTGCAAACGAAGTTACTGTATAAAACGATAAGTAATTTACGTTTTATACAAGTCCAATCAACGACAAATGTTAAGTTGAACTTCCGATAACTCGACGTTTTAATCGGTCCCCAGGAATTCGACTTATGGCGAATTCACTGTATATAATGTTTTGCAGTTGTAAATAAAGCCAAGCACATTCAGACTGAGATAGTTTACACATTATGCATGTTATAGAAACTACTTTCTAAACTAGAATATTGCTTATTGATTCTATTTCGGATAAAAAAATTTCATAAATCGGTTTTAAGTGCTATTAATTAAAGAAAAATTAATAAATGTTTTGAAAACGAAAATTGAAATATATATATATATATATAATAAAGTCGAGTTATTATGATTTTCACATTGTTAGAATTCAGAATTTTAATTCCAATTTATCAATAAACATACTAAGAAATATAGACATTAATCAATTATTTCGCCTCCTTCGTATTACTAACACACAACAAAATTTTCAAAATAGCATAAAAGAACTTTTATCTATGTGTAAAAATAGTGAATTTCAATTTTATTAATAACATTATAAAGAATTTTAAATTTTGATATAGATAACACAGCTATTCTCACTTCTATTTTAGTTTTTTATGTTAATTCTAATTTCACAAAGACCCATTGTTTAGCGAATTGGGTGAAGACTTTAATTTCAACATATTTTTAATCTTTTTTTATAAACATAGACCAAAAATTATTGCATTAATAGACCATATATTGCGCCAACATATAAACTAATTATTTTTTTCTTTGATTTCTAATTCTTTATATATTTATTTCCAATCAATATTTATATTTGTAAAAGCAACTTTTAACAATTGGTTAAACTTTTCATAAAAAATTTCCTCATGCTTAAATAATAAAAATTTTTAGTGTTATTCAACAATTTTGAATACTTTTCTTGTCTTGTGTGGAATGGCAACGGATCATAGGCCAGGCATGCTATAAAAGAGGATGGCTATGATATACTTCTATAATAATGCGATTGGGGTTTATTTGTTTAAATGGTTTGAAAATATGTAAATAAGTTTTTCTGGTCAATGGACAATTATCTTGATGACTTTAATAAAGGTAAATAATTCATATTTTGACAATACATATTCATGTGCTCTGATATAATTGATGTTCGTGTATATTCATTTTCACATGTAATTATATTCATTGTTTTCATCTTCATTGTTCATTTCTTCAATTTTTACTGTTTTTAAATACATGGTTTTGTTACGTTGTTGCTGAGGACGAGAGTTGAGCCCATACAAAGCTTTTACGTCCACACCCTGATCTCAAGTTCAGGGAAGCATTGGTAATATGGCTCCTATTTTAAATTTCCTTTTTAAAATTCCACAATGATTTATTATAAATATTTGTAATATATATATAGTTGAACTCTGTTGTAGCATTGCAGAAACAACAGAAATTTTGATGTTATATTTGAATTATCTCCGTAAGGGTGAAGTAGATTTATATTGTTACTTACGTAAAATAGAGCAATATTCTTTTAATAAAATACTGATGTAAAGTAAGTAAATGACACAAGTAGAATTAAAGATCTTAAACCACTCTAATATCAATTCTTACGAACAAATCTTTGGTGTTTTTTTTGTATTGGGATAAGCGCCAAAATTTGAAACAACTAATTCTATTACTTTCATTATATATATTTATTATCACGAACTACCAATACAAATATTTATTACATGTTTGATTTATATTTTATTTATTTTTATTATTTATATTTTATTTATTTTATTATTTATATTTTATTTATATTTTATTATTTATATTTTATTTATATTTTTTATTATTTATATTTTATTATTTATTTTTATTATTTATATTATTTATTTTTATTATTTATATTATTTATTTTTATTATTTATATTTTTATTGTGTGTGTATTATATTTAAGCGAATAATTTTTTTCAGATATCCTGTTTACACAGCTTACTGCGCTTTTCCATAACATCAAAGTTGTTTATTTGACTGCGGCTTTTAAATAAAGATAATCATTTTCATGACATGTTAATATGCCATAGTAGGGTGCTGAAAGATTATTTAGTTAAATCCAGTTTAAACTTATTGCACGGAAAAATTAATACAGTTAGAAAGAATATTTTATTTAAATAAACATGAAGTAAAAATTTAGACCTAGGACATAAAAGTGCTACACGTTTATGTCTATGGACACGAGATAATCAATACTACATTTTTAAACTGAACCGAAATATTGGCTGATACACGTGATGAATAATTGCTGATATTCATACGTTGAATTATTTTGAAAACTGTAATAATGATGTCTGATGCTTGAATTAGAAAAAAAAGTAAACCAGTAAGTTCAATCATTGCAAAATTAAACGAGTTCAATAGTGAATAATGTCATGTTATTTTGCATTTTCATAAAACGAAAAGTGCTTTAGCTTAAACTTTGTTGAGTGTTATCTATTTTAGGTTTTTCCTTGGTCTTATCTGAACAACTGTGACACGTGTCAGGATAAGCATTGGGAACTAGAAACCGAAAATGAAAAGGACACTTGAATAGCACGCATTTCATTGTTCTATGTTTAAACGAATGTTATCAGTGTTATTGCTTCATGTGATGCAAGAGAGTATCACACACCAAGTAGGAATATTTTTCCAAACTAGCAGACAGATAACGTTGCTTTGTATTTGGTTTATATGCGCGAACTTCGTAGCAGTTAGAAAACTCAGTTACGAAAATATACACGCAAACACATAAAAAGAAGATAATATATATTACAGTCAGAAATACCTGACCTTTACGTTATATATTATACTTTACCGTTTGCTACGATATATGACTATGGTACCTTGACTGAATAGGCAAGGGCCAAGGTGACAGCAAGGGGTAGACCTTCGGGTACAGCAACAACAAGAACCGTCACACCAATGATGAAATACTTAACAAGGTACTTGGGATGTTCGCTTCCCCAGGATTTATTGAGAATCACAAAATTCTTTATGGCAAAGCGGATGATCAAAATGAGGACAGTGAATATAGCAATAGCAGAGCCTTTATAAGAGAAAGAGAAGAAAAATAACGTGAATTTTCAAAAGCTAAATTTTTCTACGCTCATTTTTTAGAGAAAAAACCATATCACAACAGTATGTCTTTATTTGAAATTTAATAGTCAAAGAATAGTTGATGAAAATTAAACCATGAGACAATAACTAGTAAAATTTTATCACTGGTCCAATGTATAAGAAAAGATTCTGCAATGTTTTGAGAATTACTGTTCCCTTATAAAGCGAAACTTCGCTTGATAAAGGAAGAGTAAATTCTCGGAACGTTGAGGAATATGTTTTTATACATTGGACCAGTGACAAAATGTTAAAAAATTACAAAAGTTGTTAAAAACATTACAAAAATTGTTAAAGGCATTACAAAATGTTAAAAACTGTTGAATATTTAAACTTTATAAGCCTGCTAGCCTTGGTCAGTCTCGTATAATAAATACATACATATATATATATATATCCGAAGTGGTGAATGCGATTGAGTTTTTACGGATAACAGCAGCAAGAGTATACCGGAAATAAGAAAATCATGGAGAAACACCAGTGGCACGCAAAAATGGTGATCCGCAGTTGATGCAAGCACACGACCACTGGCAACTAAGTATAATAGTAACCACTCAACAAAAGCAAGCATTGCTTCTCAAATCACATTCCAATCCAATGCTAACATTGCTTAAGTCATCTGTTAATACATTATATAGCGTACGCTTCATACCATGGTGTTTGGAAGTCATCGGCCCACTTTTTGACTAAGTTGACAAAAGACATTGGGTAATTCGCCCTACCTGGACCAGAGAATATCGTTACTGGACTGTGGATAATCGGTGCCGTATAGCTTGGTCGGACGAAACACGTTTTTACTGTTTCGAACAGATTGATGTATTAGTATGTGAAGGAGACAGAATGATGCTAAATCCAGTTTGTCAGAAAAGTGATGTACAAGCTGGCTTTGGCTGTATCTTGGTGTATGGTGTATTTTGTTGGATTAGACAAGGATCGTTATCACTATTGGATTCTCTCGTGACAGAAGCGACGTACACAGACATTTTTTCGGCAAAGTTACGCCTCTTTATGAATGACGTGTTACCCGGTTATCATAACTTGCCCCAACAAGATAATGCAACCCCCATCGCCCACGGGTAACTCAGAACTGGCTCAATAAATAGAGAGAGAGAGAGAGAGAGAGAGAGAAAGAAATTAGGACAGAGAATTGGAAAGGGTGACCGTCGAAGGCGACGTTATAATTCCAGACGAAAGACGAAGTCTGCGCAACCTGAGGAAGAAGAGGTGGGGAGGAAAGTCGACCATATGCAGCAGTTGTCTTTATCTAATTAACAAACTCACTACTGAGTTACATGTACTCTACTGGCCAACTCTCGACTGCTGAATATTTAAACCTTATAAAGCCTTTACAGACCTCGCTACATGCCTTGCAGCGACATCCACCAAACAATGCTGATGAACAACAAAAGATAATATTGTCGCAGACTGACTATTGACACTGTTCCGTTTTGTCAAAAGAAGAAACTGTCGAAATTTAACTGTGAGAATGTTGTGTTTTATTGTTTATTGGTTTTTGTGCAGTGAAAATTGCAAAACCGATTATTTCTAAACAATGCTGAGTTACAGGTGTAGAACGTGCCTGGCTTGATATACCCTCAAAATTACTTAACACCGCGTTTATTCCACGTCGAGTAGTTACAGTTCCTTGAGAGGAGGGAGGAATTACAGTTTCTCGGGAGAAGGGAGGAGCTACAGTTTCTCGAGAGGAGGAAGGATCTTCAATTTCTCGGGAGAAGCTACAGTTTCTCGGGAGAAGGGAGGAGCTACTTGTTATTAGTTAGGTATATCTAATGTTTTAGCACATCAATGTGTAAACGTATAGAATGTTGCATTTATATATAATCAGTGCCATGGCGGTGGGGTTTGAAAGACATGAGGAAACCTTGCCATACAATACCTGCGTAGCCGATCTGAATTGCAAGCTTAGTTAGCTTAGCTTGAAGGACTGATTTTTCTTTGTGGGGATTGCTATCTTCCGAACTTTTCTTGGGAGGTTCTTCGTTGTGGGGTCGGGTGGATGTATCGTTGGCTAGCTGACCATCTTCTGCAAATACAAGAGAAACAAATGAGATGAGAAAACAGAGAGAATGCGAATAAATTTGCGAATTTCAGTTTAATATAAAAAGGGATTATCAACAAAATACATAATTTCCATATTACTGGATAACTATTATTATCCTTAGAAATCTACTCCTTTTGAAATTGAAATCTTTAAAATGTAACTGAAGTCATGTACTTCAAGCTAGATACATATTTGCTTAATCCAACTTTGCTGCAATGTTAAGTAATTAAACATATATCTCACTAACCTTGGGCTTTGTAAAATAATCTTTTTTCTTCTTTTTCATTTAAGGGGTCACCAACGGAATCAACAACATGGGGTTTTCCATAAGGACATAAGGAACATTTTCTCCGAAAATATTTATTCGATGCATACAAAATTTTTTTTGTATAGTTAGCAAACATATTTACACTTTTTATGTGTGGCGTTTTACGATACACACGATATTTTTAAAATTAAAAATATTTATATCAAATGAAACATTTTTTTCTAGAAAACACGATTGTTATTTTACGTTCGGGTCCATAATTAAAAAACAAAATAAAAAAAAATATAAAATGCTACGCACAACATATGTATGTAGAATCTTATATATAAATACCCAAGAAATTATAAGTAAATTGAGACTCAAGTTTTGAAAAATGTTCCTTATGTTACACAAAATATCATTTTGAGAAAATCGCATTTTTGTAAAAAGTTTGTAGTGCATTTAAATTCACTTATTACATTTGTAAATTTGTTTAAAAATAGTTCTAATTAATCTAGAGCCAAAAATTATATGTGATTTGAAAGGTAAGAATCCATATTTTTCTTTAGAATATAGGAAAAAATATTTTTTTTAAAGCATTTTCGCAAGTGACCCCCTTAACTTTATATGCTTCATTGTTGTATTAATTTTTGTAAATCTCATATGTTATCAATTCCGTACACTAAGTTAATCATAATTGCAAAATTGGAATGATTCGTATTTAAGCGGATATTTTACCATAATATATTTATTAATTTTTATTGAAACTATGTCTAAATAAAAGTACAAAAAAAATTATATACAGAACGCTCTATATTCAAAATAATTTTAGCTGGATGGATTCACTTTTTTTTTCGGTGGGCAAAGGTCACATTGCGCCGGGATAATTTTCCGAGGAATTTGAACTTTTGTTGCCAAAGGAATCAACCCCCGGAATACAGGGAGCAGAAACACGGCATACCATCAGGAATTAAACTCAGATTAATTGCACGGTAGAAAAATGCGTTGTAACTAGACCATCGCTGGTTAGTGAACCTACATTTTTTTCGAAGAATCCAAGCCTCTTAAGGAATAGGGAATCAACCCCCGAACTACAGTGAGTCGGTAAGCGTGTTTTGGTTACCGCTGGTAGTCGAACCCGGATTAACGGTACGCTAGGCGATCTCGCAACTACTGTATCACCAAAGAGTATACTTTACTTTTTTTTCTTGTCTCTGCTACTTTTCTGTACAGGTTAACCCTATACTACCGTCATTATTACTATAATGCGTCTTGCGGTGGCGCAGTGTGGTAACGCGTTCGCCTAGTACGCCGTTAATCCGGGTTCGACTCCCAACAGTGTACAAAGAACGCTTACTCAGAGATCTCATAAAGATCGCACTGCTCACTGTAGTCCGGGGTTTGGTTCCCTAGGCCATAAGAGGTTCGGATTCCTCGAAAAACTGTAGTTCCAAAGATTCGGATTCCCCGGAGAACAGTAGGTCCCGGCGCAGCATGACCATTGTAGTCTTTGAGCCGTAAAACCACAAAACAAACAATTACTATGATGCACGGATCAAAGGGCTCTAGCTCAGCTAAAGCCCCAAAAATAAAGTGGATTTTAATTTAAATTTCAGCGTTTTCAGTTCGTGTAAAACGCATTTCTGTTTTTCCATTTTTTCCCCCCGGTTTACTGTTACAACCCGCCTTTCCACTGTGTAAATCCATGGTAAAAGTTTTTGTGTGCAGCAAGTCCCATGCATGCTGACGGCAGAATGCCATTAGCGAATCAAAAAACGAGCGATGCTATCATTTTGACATTTAGGACTATTGCGTCCATGCGAAAAATGAACGATAAAAGACGTAAAAACTGGCTGTTAAAAAAAACCTCATATTGAACTCTGGTTGGATTTTGTGCCCACTAAAAAATTGGTGCTCTGTTATTTATAACATACACGTGATTTGAACTAAAAGGCGGGAGTATTCTTACAGCTGGAAAGAAAAAATAAATCCAAAGACATGCAGACCATTTCCTGGTGTTTTATCCTTGGTTGAAATTATGAGATATTCGCACGTAATATATTACTTTGAAGTTCAAAATACCTCTCTACCTGACGGGCATTTAAAGGATAAAGTCTAACATTAAATAATAAATGTTATTATTAGAAATACTATTATTATTATTTAAAATTTTATGATCAGCGTCATTAGAAACTTTAAATCCTATTAGTAGTGCTGGACTTCCCAATACGCTAAAGTAGGCTATAGACTAGGGCGGAAAAATTCGAGAGGCGGCATCAAATTATAAAACCTCCTTTTTTTGTGAGCATATTTTCTAAAACGAAAGTAAATATTTATTTGGTGTTTTATCGTTTTACCTGGGGCGGCAAAAACCACGGGCGGACACTGGGCGTAGCGATAGTTTCCGCCATCTGAAAGCCCTCTTAAATTACCAGTCGACTAGGCCAGGGAAATTCGTCTGTAACAGCAAGTATGGCAGCCATAAATCGTTTTGCAGAAGGATCGTTTTCTTGCTTCAAGAAAATAAAAACTACCTGTGATCAGCTATGCAAAACTAGATTGAATTCATTAGTAATTTTGTGTACTGAGCCTGATATAACAAAATCAATATCATACGATGACGTAATCGGGATTCTGCCTTCACTTGACAAAGGGAGCAGTTGGCTCCCGAAACGTCGTGTTTTTAAACCTTACGCCAGTGTCGAAATAACTGTTTGTTAAAGTAACTATGTCTACCTAGCTAACCGCACCTGAAAATAACCAGCAGTATAAAACTGAATTTATTCGTCTTACCTTTTAGGTTTGTTTCGCGTAAACGTTTGAGGGATTTTCCCCAAAAGCTGAACAAGTGCAAAAATTTAAACGTTTCATATTCCTGTTAGAAAATACGCGGTCTAGCTCGTTTTTTTGCAGAATTACAAACGTCAGAAGTTCATATTTTTGCGGCATTTTATTTAGTTTATTTTGTTCGCAATGTGACGCGAGCAACATTATAACTTGGAACCTAGAAACTTAAAAAAAAGGACTTGTTTAGTTTTTTGTGGGGACAAGTCTGATTTATTTTTTTGTTTTAAAAATATCTGTAGAAGTTAGGAACATTATATAATGAACACTAATAAAGCAACTACAAATAACAACAAACTGGCCTAGTCGTAGAGCAGTGGAAACGCGTTCGCACGGCGCACCGTTATCCCAGCTTAGAACCTCCAATGGTGAAAAAAAAGCAAGTGAAGGAAAATCGTCTAAGGTCGATATTTAAATTTAGCGGGTTTCAATTAACATTGAATCATATATTGTTTTTCCTTTTTTATTAAATTTTGGCGAGTGGAAAATTGAACGTTGGCGAGTTGAAAGTTCACCATTCGGAAGTTGGCGAGTTGTAGTTTATTCTCCAAATTCCAATTCGCCAATTTTTAACTCGCAAAACTTCCAAATTCCAACTCGCCTAATTTTTGCGAGTTGAAAATTGAAAGTTGACGAGTTGAAAGTCATATTCTCCTGAAAACTGTAGGTCCCGACGTAGTATCACCTTTGCTGCCCTTGCGCCGTAAAATTCACAAAAAACCACGATATTTTGATTTTACTTTGATGCATAAATATATGAGAACGCGATGAAGTTCAAAGTTTTGAGGCATTTATAGGAATCCTGGTATTTTGAGGGTTCTCGATTTTGTATTTTTGCAACGGTTGTAATATGGATCTCAATTGTTTAAAACGTTGGAAAATGCTCGCATGGTTAAAATAATATAGTCTAAAATTATGAATAGTTTTCTATCGTAAATACTATAGTATGAAATAAGATTCAGTGCTCAAGTAAGTATGCGTAAGCGTTCATTCACGATTAAAACCACATGTACGGTCTTACATTGTCTGGCGCAGATATTTGCTGTCCTTGCACCATAAAAATACAACCACACAATTCATTTGCGAAAATCGTCAATTCTATTTAATCTTCTGAAATATATTTGTTACATAGAATTGTCGTTTCTTTTGCATCGTAGAAAGCATACAAATTAATGATAGAATATATAAAAATAATCACTAAATGCTATTTACTCAATGTTTCCTTTACAGGTACCTATGTTTGGAGTATTTGACAGCATGCATATTTAAAAAGGGATTAATACTTGAATTTTTGTGGCCCGTCAAGTTTACCTTTAGGGGCTGGAGCTGATTTTTGTTGCGGTTCATCCGATTTTGCTGCGGCACCTAGCAGGGTGAAGATGATACCTGCTTGCGAATTCACACCGACGGCTGCGACCACCATTTTGCCACTTCCTTCCATAACATGGGTGCCTGCATACAAATATTAATACATTATATATATATCGACGGTATAAATTAATAATAATAATTTTTTATTAGTCACATGGACGTCACAATGCATATAATCTTGAAATACAGAATTATATAACATAACACAAACATTTCGCAATGAACTTGAAATTCTCAAATATAGGTATAAATTGAATTTGCAGACAATCAAGACGTAACAGACGTGTCACTGTGACGGGTCCCCAGTAAAAATCATAAAACTTAAAATCTAAAAATTTACAAATAATAAAATTATGCCTGAATATTGTATTTATGCGTATAGTTTTAAAATGTGTAGTGTAAAATATACGAATAAAACTACACGTTTTATTCGTGTAAGTTTTAAAAGTACTTTCTACTTACTTGGCGGGTGAATTAATTTGCATTTCTTTTACTGGAGACATCCTCTTAACCGGCCACCCGGGAACAGGACACTGGCCGGTCCATTCAATAACTTAATTTAATTCAAATTATTTTCTCAGCAAAAAACTTACAGAAGACGGCAAATGTAATGAGAATCAATATTTTAAGTTATACGAAGAAGAAGACGGGGAAAAAAAAGCCAAATTAATGCTTGACAAAATTGAGCTGTTAATAGAAAAAGAGTGATGAAATTGAGATATTATAATAAAAATTTCTAAATTAATGGAGGTTTGAATGATATAATTAGTATTTGAAAAACTAAGACTTTCAGCAGCACAATATCAGCACTGTTTTCTACGCAACGTATCAGAAACTTTTCATTTTTCAGTTTGCAAAACTATGACAAAAATGGAAAGAAATTGGAGCAAGTCAGGCGAACTGAAAGAGCCAGCTGAAGTGGCAGCCAATTAAAGCGGAATCGGTCAAAAGGAAATCTATTGTATAAGCCGTTTGAGAACAAATTCTAATCCGCTAAAAAAAAAAGAAGAAAAAAAAAAAGGAAAAAAGAAAAGTAAGGCGAAACATATTTAAACGTAGAATCTTTTAAATTAAATATTGATTCGTGAAGATTTTTTTCAGCACTCTTAAATATCTTTGAGAGAAAAATTAAGTTACTTCAATTTATAAAAACGCCATTATTCTATAAATCAGTTCAATCGGAAGCTAAAATGCATCGAAATGCCATTATAGATGAGATGATATTATTTAATTTTGTTCTTACTGTTTATTTTTAGTAGGAAATAGTACATATCTTTATCGCATTGACATAAAGGTTTTTCTATCTTCTATTCTTATGTATTATACATTTTCTAATTTCACACCATTCAGCAGATGCCCGGAACGTCGTTTTGTTCTGACCGAGACTAATTTCAGTAAGTAAGAACCAGACTCTCTCGGTAACCGGAATAGCCGGAGTCGAGAATATTGCCAACCGTCCAAGGAAAGCCTTTTCGGAGAGATTGTGGCCCAATTAAAGAGTGATCTTGAAGAGGCTCTGCGGAAGTAATGATGAGCATTGGGCCTGTGCCAAACAGCACTATGTGGTCATCTTGCCCTGAAGTAATTCAACTAAAGGATGGATTATATCTCTGCTTGGAATACCAATTTCAAACTTGAAGGAAAGAACTTTTAGGTCATAGGGATATATTTGATAAAGTGTTTTCGTATTATAGTTTTTCTGAGGCACTTCAACCGGTATATTAGTTTTTTATTTAGCATTAAGGTTTTTTATCTGCCTGTCAGCATTCCATCGTGTATATAAATTTAATATCAATTGCAAAGTGGTTCTATAAAGTTTAAAGATGAGTACGAGCGTGTGTGTGTGTGCGTGCATGCAAAGGATTTATACAAATATTATGGCATTTCATTGCATTTCTATAAGAATGTAATGTTGAATTTGACACAGCAACGTGCTTGTTGAACAATAGCAAATGATATCAATTGCTGTTGTCATTTCAGTACTGCTTTGAACTCCTGCAATTTTAATATTTTTTCTTCACTAAACATTGCTTTTAATATCCAAGTTACGTTTTATTTTTAATTTAACGTTGTCCTGAGTGGTGATATGAATGCTCTCGTAAAAGGTATAATTAAGTATAGTTTCACACACTATAAGAGTTGTGAATTACGCATCAGATACAGCCGAACCTCGTTAAGGCGAACACGTGTGAATTATTTTTAACAAGAGCAGTTTACTAAACCTCCATCAAATTGCAGATAAACTTGGTAATACGATCCTATCATATTCGGATAGCGCGAAATACTCAACATGCATTTTGATTTATTGTTTTGTCTTCGTGAGCGTTCGTGTAAACCAGGGCGAGGCCAGCTTTAAATAATATGCTAGTTATATTTTTTCTTATGGAATAGAGTTCACGTTTCGAATGAAATTCATATAAAAAGTATTTCATAGGTAAGGTCCGTTAGTTGACGAATCTAGGGCGCTTGAACTCTAGAGTGGCATTCCAAGAAAACGCGAATTGTTTTACTAGTTAGACGAAGGGCATATTCCAATTTTGAGGCGTAAATTATAATCCTTGCCTGAGGTGCATGAATTACTTATGCCCACCTTGGATGCAATTACACGCATATACCGAGGTGTGGAAATAAAGAAAGTAGTTTAATAATGTTCACAGTGTTTCAAATGCAAGAAATGTGTGGGATTCCACAATAGAAATACTACCTGTTCACTTTGTAGGCTTTTTTGGATGTTGTCACTAAGGATTCCAAGAAACGGAAACTTAATAAGTTCAAATTCTAAAACTGGCAACATGCCAAATTGGTTTCTTTTTATTGTGTAAAGGCGCTCAAAATTTGAGGCGCAAATTTTAAATCTCGCCTGCGACGTATTATTTTAGTCTAAATCACTTAAAAATCATGCGATAATTCTTGAGTATATTGTGTAACATGTAGTAAAAGTGAAGACGCGCGCTTTTCCTGAAACTTACCCATTTCTAAGAATGGGGCCGCTAGGAAAGTTTCTGCGCCGAATAATCAGAATAATGACACATTAATTTGCATTATTAACTATTAGTGTTTCGAGTTGAAATAAAGTTTAGTGTTTCGAGTTGAAATAAAGTTTAGTGTTTCGAATAGAAATAAATATTAGTATTTCGTGTTGAAATACGTGTTAGTGCTTCGAGTTGGAATGGTAGCGGTTCTATATTTATGGCCACAGACAAGTGTTAGAAACAGCAAAGCAAAGGAAATATAGTTGATTAGAGCAGCTACTCAAGAAGAGTCCGAACAATGTTCGCAGGTTTGTTTGCGTTAGTTTTAAGGCGCAAGGACAGCAAAGGTCACGATGCGCCCGGACCTTCAGTGTCCGAGGAATCCGAACCTCTTTAAGCCGAGGAAACTAACTTCCTGCTACGTGACTGCGGTGAGCAGTTATTCGGTAAGCGTTCCTTTCTTGGCACAGTTCGGAGTCGAACTTGGGATAACAACACGTTAGGCGAACGCGTTACCACTGTACTATCGCAGGACCAATAGTTCACAGACAAACCCTGGATGGTAATATCCAGGAAAAGAGAGAGATAACCCAAGAAATACGAGGAGAACTGCAGGAGATGAAATTAAAGAAGTGGGCAAACCATGGAAAGAGGTCAAAAGATGTTTAGAAAGCCGAGATAAATGGAGATATTGTTTGAAGGCTCTACAGCCATCTAGGAGAGAAATGAAAAAATTACTCATTTAAAGTTTTTAAGCGAAATTGGAGTTAGGAAAATTTTGTACTTTTAAGAAAATTTAAATTTTAAATCAATACGTAAGATCTTCATGCCCCTTATTCTGTGAGGAAAATTGGAGAGAAAAAGTACTCAAGATAATTATTTTCAAAATAATCTGCATTAAAAACTACGAGTATCTTAGTAATCCTTAGATTTGAATGATTATCACGTTTTGTCCGACTTTTAAAAAAAAATCCTACTCAGTCGAATCTTTTGCCATTAACAAGTTATTACGCTTAAGCATACTTAATCGATAATTGCAGGCAAGAAGAGAAAAGGTACATTATTCGTGTAAATAGAATAAAAACCCGCATTTTCCCCTTTAAATGTATAATCCAACTTCCATCTTCTTCCCTTTCTAAACAATTTCGAAGTTCATCTATGAAGTACACTGAGTTCGTAAATCGTACTCATTTAAGCAATGGAATTATAGAATCGACAGAGCAGAAACGTTTTTCTTCATAAGCCAAGAGACAACTTTACACGTGACCGGATTTCTAGCTTAATGTGCATCCGTAAGCCGTTGAATCAAGAAAAATTTTCAGTGTCAGTTTTATGCAGAACTGAAAAAACGATCTCGCTAAATTCTTCGCCGCTTTTTCGGCTTACGAGTAAACGAGGAAGATTTATCTTAATTTTGCGATTGGGCTGACGTCTGAGTTATTGTTAAAAGCAGAGGCCTGTTTAAATCTATTTGACTTTATTTCAAAAGTTAAGCAACTTTTTAGAGAAAGAATGGAAAATGAATTATACAGAAGTTTAAGC
>QLNU02015360.1:58879365-58893343 GCA_006491805.2 Dysdera silvatica
AGCAACCTTCAAACCTTTAGTAAAGGCTTATATATATATAGAAGTTCATAAACTATGCATTTAAATTGCAGTTATCAAAGTTCTCTGGTATATTGGGAGTTAAAAAATCGAAGTGGTACTTGGATATTTTGCATAACTATGTATTTTTATTACAGTAACGTTGTGGAATCGGATAGATTGTGCGTTACACACTGTGTGTTAGACTGATCTGCAGAGAAAGTTCGATGAAGACTTTACCTAACTTGGATTTGAAGTTTATAAATTAAATACCCTTTTTTCAAATCATCCATGGAAGTTTGAAAAGAGCAATATTTCGATCAGCCTATAAATTCGGAATACGGTATTTACCATGGAAATCACAGAATTCTAGAAATATTTTCATCACTGAAAAGCCTAAATGTATTCTACAATATGAAAATTAAATTTACCCATGTTAACTAGAAGCAAATATTCAAATACTTTCGAAAATATAATGCATTATACCTGAAAGTTTAAACAAAACCAAAAGGAAGATTAAATAAAGCATATTTAAACTAAACAATATTTATTATATTATGTCGTATTTGTATTTGACTACATTTCCTGTTCACTATCTGATTTATTCACATGAGGACTAAAAAAACCAACGCAATATCATCATTTGCCTAATATACGCATTACAAAAATAAAAGGCTTGTTTCTTAAAATGAGAGATTCATGATCCAAAGAGGAGAAAGTATGCTAATAATGGAAAGTAAAACATTCTTTCATTAAAGCTGAGTCGAGGCACAAAACGGAAATTTAATATCCTACTGAGCGGACAGTCTCGGAAGCGACTACCTTTGCTCCAAAACGTTATTAAAATAATATTGGTGCTGTGCAGAGGCGAGATCAATTATACACGAAGAGTTTCTATTTTCTTGATAAAACAAATACACCGAGTTTTAAAACAGTTATTCAGGAATAAATTTTACAAGAGTTTTTCAGACCACATATGAAGTACCTAGTTAGGTTACATTTCAAACATAGGAAAAAGTCAGCTTTCACTGAAACCTAATGTTGCAGAATGATACGAACATGCTGTGAAATTAAGCTCTAGTGATTATAATTCTGTTCAGAAGCAACAGGTTTTTCTTCTGTGCACGAAACATGCCGTATGCGAATTCTATGAGCTAAACAAGAAAGTTTTCCATATGCATTGAGTTCATTGAATGTCGGATAAGTATCGTGTCTGATAGGATGGAAAAATGTATTAAACGAGGTGGAAAAGGGAAAGATAGAACTTCTAAATGACAGTAATAATGTGGCAAGACCAACTGGCAAGAAACCAGGTACATCTCTCTGTGTTATTTTAAATTTTCTTAGATTGAAAGGAAATTATGTTCAAACGAAATCTTTAAGTCGCATACGAAAATTATCACCACGGCAGAAAAAACTTCTCGCAAAACGATTACGTAGCAGAACTGGGATAACTAGCTTAAGACTCACAGCTCATCTGTATTGAAAGCTTCATTGTAAAAATTTGCTAGAAGCACTTAAACGTTTGTGAGATGAAAATTGCAACTTCGTATGTCGCATAAATATAAGCAAAAGAGATTGAACTGAGCAAAATAACATACGTGTTAGAAATCAGGGTATGAAAAGGTTATCTTCTCCGATGAAAACGAAAAACTTTGAAGGCCCAGATGGCTGGAGTTACTACTGGATGACTGGCCTCAGTAAAGATAATGATATATGTTTTGAAAGACAACATGGTGGAGGATCACTCATGATTTGGTCTGGTTTCGAATGGCACTGTAAAACTAACGTAGTGTTATCAAATGGAAAAACGAGAGTTACCGGGTTCTCCATATAGGACAATTTGCTGCCTTGTGTTGAAGGTGGACCTGATTGGACATCCCAACTATATAATGCATCAATTCACACTGCAAATATCACACTGCAATGGTTTTTAGATAATAGGGCGCATGTGAAGTGGCCATCTGTTCTACCTGATTTAAATCTCATGGAAAATGCGTGGAGCTTGCTTGTTAAAGCACTTTATGAAAATGTTAATTAGCGTGGTGATGCTTTTGAGGAATTAAGGGTCATCATATTACCCGAGTTCAGTAAAATGGGTCGGATATTGTTAGATAGAGGTATGTAAATTCCAATCCATTACATTAATTAAAAATCCAGGTTCGCATACTGGCTATTTATATGATTTTGAAATCTCGCATTTTCGTAAGATCCGTTTCAATCCTAGCTGGTTTTTTGTTTCTGAATATAAACAATAAATATGAAAATTCTCACCAAGTAAAGTAATGTATATATGGTTAGTAAGTTTCCTACTTAGTCTATTTCTGAATAATCTAGCTTTCATATTCTTTCATCTTGAAACGCAGTGCATAAGTTACATTTCCTAAGATCAAAAGGCTTTTTCTTTAATTATTTAAAATTGAGAAAAAATGTGCGATAAATTTCATTGACGACAGTCGCAGCAAGCCAAAAGGGAAATGCGGTATATGTTTCAAAAATGATAAATAGGTATAATGTTGGCATGGAAAATTTTCACCATTAATTTATAACTGTGGTACCACCTTCGAGTCATTTAAATATATAGGGTGATCATTTAACTTGATGAGATATATCATCCGTGAAGAAACGGGATTTGTGTAAGTGTTAAACAATCAAATACTCTATGTTAAAATTAACTTGCTCGTTAAAATCTATGTTAAATTTTATGCTTTTACTGCAAAATTTTATCACAAAACTATCGAGGTAATATATATATAAAATATAGTAAAATATATAAAATATCGAAGTAATAATAATAAAATTAAATACATGATTTTTCACACTAAAAATAAAATTATAAATAACCAATCAAACCAAATAACTGTTAATAATTTAACCACTGTAAGAGTACGATAAATTTCTAGAGATATTTACACAAGACTAATTAAGCTGAAATAATCACAATCGCAAATTTGAATCTAAATTAAAAACCCACTTACTAAATAATCAAGATTAACTAGTTATCACTGATTGCAGACGTATTAAAAATAATGTTTCTGCCTGTATCCAATATGTAACATGTTATATATGAATAAATGATTTTGATTGATTGAGGGAATGTAAATAGTTTTAAGGCGTTTTTCCATATTATAGGTAAAATTGGTTGCCTTCAGTTGCTAAGTTATTGAATAATACTGTTTTGATATGAGGAAATAGAGAAAATTTACCTCCTATTACCAAATTATAAAAGAACCACGTTGTATTAAAAATAATTATTATAATTACAAAAAATTCAAATTATTTGTTTTCAAAAAAAGGTACAAAGATTAATAACAATTAAAACACTGTAAAAGTTACTAAATATAGACGTTTGCATAATAATAAAAGCAAAAAGTTGTCCTTATATAACAAAAAGAAAAAAACTTACCCAAATTAGATTTTACTCACGATACGAGGAAATCACACAAACTTTTAAAGATAATTAGAAATAATGATACACAACAAATACACCCTTTTTACAGCAGTGAAAATTATCAGAGGACTCGAAGATTGCCTGCAGAATTCAAAGAGCTTTTTCATAAAGATTTACTCCGTCCAAATGGTAAACTCTGCGATTGTCGCCGTCTAATTATATATAAATTATATATTAATTATGTATAAATTACATATAAATTATATATAATCACATATAAATTATATATTAATCACATATAAATTATATACAAATTATATATTAATTATGCATAATTATATGTAAACAATTATATATTAATTGTATTCCTTGCGTGAATTTTGTTTAACTCGCCTTTAGAAATCCTAAATCAGTGACTTTCGAAATTAGAGAATTTAACTAGGCGAATCTAAACTATTTGTATTTGTAAAACTATTTGTAAAACTAAACTATTTGAATATTTTGGGAATTAACATGAGGAAAAATATTTGAAGAAATAATCTGTTAAATAAATGTGAAAGGAATTTATATTTGGTGCTTTTCAAAGTGTGGAATAGAGATTTTAAATATTTGTTATGCACTTAAAAGTAAGTCTCCTAATAGCTTTGAGTGTTAAGGAACATTTCAGTTCGAAGAGTTAAGTGTCGTCACAGTACCGGGTGAATTTCAAAGACTACGTTGCTCTCTTTCTCAGCGCCATGATTTTCTGAATTTTGTAAGTCCCTTTCCATTAACGAAGATACACATTCAATTTATATTCTAATCATATAGATTTTAAATAAAAAATTATAGACTTTACGTACGGAATTAATAATAAACCAAAGAAACACCGCTTTTAGTGCGTATGAAGAAATTTAATAGCTAAAAATAGCTAAAAAAACTAGATGTATTTTTAGCCAGGCAACGTGCCTCCTCGAAAGAAGGAAATAGGAACACCATCACGTTGCCTGGTTCGAAATGCATTGAGTGTTTTAGCTATTTTTAAGTACTAAAATTCTTTATACGCATTAAAAACGTTCTCTCTTTGCTTTATCACATAGTTTTTGCCTAGATATATGCATATATGTTCAAAACTTTATAATGGATTATGCGGTAATTTCTCGTATCTTTGCATATCGATACACCAATACCTTACTTTAAATAAGATATTTACTGATAGTGATATGAAAATAAATTTTTTATATCCTGTGTGATATTGAGCAATATTTTTGAATCAATTGAATAAGTTGCTTTAAATTATATCGACATGTAGTGCTTGTAAGCGGAGGAAAGTATATTGAGGATAATAAGTCCATTTAGTTTTAAATTAGTAAAAAATTTTATATACAGTGCGTTTGGTATTTTAGTGGACACTTGATAACAGTGCACTATCGTGAGAAATAATGCCAAATTTGAAAATGAAAATAAAGATACTACAATAAAACAGTATTCTGCAAAGTGGAAGATTAATAATCTTTATTAAATCATTCATAAATGTAACAAAATCAAGATGAGGCTTTCAATCTTGTTTGAAAATTTAATGGACACTTACTGAAATTGGAGTGTTTTATGTACATTAATACATGATAGATGCTCCATTTTTGCATATAACTTTAAAGACACGTGAATCCATTGATTCTATCAATGTTTGTAAATACTTAGGATCGATTTGATACCAAGTTTCCACAATAGCGTCCTTTAAGGCATTAACCGACGTGAATTGCTTCCCATTTGCATATATTTGACGAACAATATAATCCCATACGTTTTCGATAGGATTTAAATCAGGACTACGTGTCGACCAAATCATACTTTTAAACTTTTTTGAATTTATCCATCTTTTGGTGGAGATAGATGCATGGCACGGTGCGTTGTCCTGTTGCAAAATCCAGTTTTCCCCACATATTTATGAGGCATATGGGAGGGCATATTCTTTTAAAAATTCTTGATAGCAGGTGAAATTCATACGACTGCCGATGAAAGCTCCAGGCGTAGTACCGTTGTAGCCAAAGACACTACAAATGGTCATCAACCCTCCTCCTTGAACTCTACGAGAAAAGTATTGCGGCGCTTTCCGCAAATCGTGCCAATAATGTTGAAAAGCATCCGGACCATCTAAGTTGAATTTCTTTTCGTCCGTGAAAAGTACCTGCAACCATTTATCGTTCCACTCCATGTGTCGTCGAGCCTAGTTTAAGTGTTCCTGTTTGTGAACTTGGGTGAGAGGTGGTTTGCCTTTTTTTTTCCGAAAAGATAAATTTTTGGAATTAGAGAGCACATTCTATACTGTCCAACATTTAACTGGGAGCTAACTAAGGTCGTTTCGGACTTTTGCAGCCAACTTTCCTGTGTTACTGGCCTCTCTAATAATGTTCCGCTTATCTCTTTTACTCAGTTTTAGCTTCGCTCCCCGTTTTTCGAGTGGATCCTTTTGGGGTTTCTTTTTGAAAAGGCCCCTATAGCACTCCTTGGACGCTGAATAAGCTGACAAATTTTGAAAATGGATTTTCCATTTCATTTAAAAGCCACAATTTCCTCTTTCTCGAAATCCGTAAGTATTTTCCTTTCTGACATGACTACAAACGCTGCTTTCGCAGACTCAAACCTGTTCACACGGGTATTTATACGAACCTACGCATCGAAAGAATACAATATGCAAATTTTTTAGCGCCTGCACTGCCATCTGTTAGTCAGGAATGATAGTGTCCCTTAAATTAACAAACAACATTTGTTACATAAATTTGCATTTTCCCCATTTATGTGACGATATATTGATATAAAATTTATTTTTCTACAAGACATTATGGTGTCTCGGCATTCTTCAAAAGCCAATTCACAGTTTTTGTATTTTTTTTAGCATTTACGTAAAAATATCAGGTGTCCACTAAAATACCAAACGCACTGTATATCATAAAACTTACATAACAAACTGTCTTTTATTACATAATAAAGTATTATTTTCAAAGTTGAGTTTGTCATTTTTAAAATAGTTGTGGATATATTAAATTAAAGGAAGCCGCGAGATGACCGAAACAGAGGGACCCCAATTGGAAAGATATACCTCTAATTACATTTTCCATTTATACTTCGTACTTGCTCGGTAAATGGCTGTTTATTTTTTTTATTATTTTACTTTAATTTTAACTTGCTTCAAAAACATATTGTAATGTAAATAGAATATATTATACTGTATAATTATTCCTTATATGGATAAAAATTACTTAAATTGTCCACGATAGTGGGGAGACAAAAATATAGAAGTGCAATTTCAGAGGGCCGCGGTCTGCACAAGACTGAAAATCACTTTTGAGACATCAAGCGCAGAATATATCTTATAAAAACATTTCTCAAAGATTTTGGACCAGTTTTTCTTCTTTCTTGAAACAGATAGAAGAATTTAACGTGTATATTTTACAAAAAATCAAAATATATTCCTGCGGGGTAAACTTTTTTTAGAGCTTTAGTTCGCCGATATCACAATATTTAGCTCGGGGTGTTGCAAGAAGTTTGAATTATCAGCAACAAATGGTAAATATAGAAGTTGAAGAAAAAAGTTGGCTGTAGTAGCTAAGGTTATCGTCAATATTTATAAAACATGGGACAGAAGTTTAGTATAAAATCATGTAAAAGAGTAATTGGAGAGTTTTATATAGGTAATACAAGAAAAAAAACACATAACTAAATTTAAATAAATAAATATACACACATGCAATATTGCAAATTTATGCTTCTTTTGTGTGTTTTATGGTGCTAGGAAAACTCAGATTGTGCTGCGTCAGGATCTATAGTTTTTAAAGCTTCCAAATTCCCGTTGTCTAGGAAATAAAACTTGGAATACGGATTGGTGGAAAAACATTGCACACTCAGCCGAAGTCAAACTCATGACTTTTTATACGTTACAACAAGCACGATACCTTTACTGTACTACTGAACTAAATTTAAAGAATAAAAAGTATCGTATGTTTTTCAATGAAATGCTTATATACCAATTATGAGAAACATCTGTGTAATATTTTGTTAAGTCCAGGTTTCACTATTAAAAAAAGTGACAATTCGCAAAGTTAATTGAAAGGCTTCAAACCCTGTTCTAATATAATATTTGCCTACGCACATTGCACTGCCTTTTTTAAACCTTGAAGAACGAAAGGCAGTATATTACAGACTCCTGATGTTACCTCCAGATTTGACCCACACTACTTGATTGGATGGAGATCTGAAAATTGAGGTGTCCAGCAAAGATGCGTAAGAGTTTCATACTCCTAAAACTACCCAGACATGGCGCATTTTCAAGTTGGAAGTATCTATCACAGGTATAGAAAAAACATTTGGACATACTCGATCGGAAATGATGATCAAATATGCTTAGGAATTTAGTTCTTAATCCACTCGAATCAAAGGGTCCAAATTATCTCAAGAAAATGTGCCCAGTATAATGACACGATCTTTTTACTTGCCTAGAGAGCTATGATTGCATAAGTAGGATACGTGCTCTCATGATGTTTTCTCTAAATTCTTGATCTTAATATACATGGCACAGTTGAAAATGCGACTTGTTAAAGGATACGCCATTTTTCTTATCATTTCAGGTCTAATTTAGATGTTTTTGAGCGTACTAGGGACATTTATTTGTTTAGTTGTTGAGAACAAAATGGCCCACATCTAAGCCTTCTTCTACCTTAAACCACAGAATACAAAAATTGCGTACCGATGGATGAAAGGAGCGTTGATGTTGTTAAACATTCTCATTGATTTATATTCTTTGTTATTTAGCTCATGGTTTCACAGTCGTTTTCCTTGACAAATCTGATAACGCTCTGTTTATCTCGAACATTGCCATTTACAACTACACGCCTTTCACTGAGTTTCGATTTTCCGTTCCATGGACTATCTTATGCATATTCTAACAACCGTCGCTTTTTCAATATTCTCCAAGTCTAGAGAATTTGCTGATACTCACATTCTTTCCCCGAACACGCATTATCAATCCAGATTCGATGTCTGTCAGACCACGTCGCTTACTTACGTGCTTTCAATAAAGTATTCGGTATTACTATTGTGAAAGTCTTTCTAATCCTCTTCTTATGTAGCCGAAATAATACGATGAAAACAAATTGCGTAGATGCTTCTGCATAAAATTGTCAGCTACTCCTAAAAAACTGGAACCATCGTGTATGGTTAAACGCAAAGAAATAGGGTAAGAAAAGATCTGTAGCCAGTGGGAATAAAACATAAAGCAGAATTGGGATTACTTCTAGATTGGAAGATTGTTTTAGCCAATAAAGTAACAACACAGCGAGTATTCCCTCCAGCAGAGAACGAAGGTTATTACGTAAGAGTTTCACGCTCTCTCTGTGATTGAAGCGTTTTAGGAATATGGGATGAAATATAATGGGAAAGGTCAAGAGAAATTTAGTTGACATGTTTACAGCTTCTAAGAATACACAATGTCTTATAAAGTACACATCATCGGAATACAACGAGTATTACTTATAATTTATTGATTAGCTTTTTCCATTATCATTCAACCGAGTTTTACAGCTCACGTAGCAATAAAGATGATGAACATTAAGAAATTTATAGCTGAAAGTACTTTTAAATATTGTATTGCCATGTTGTTAAAGCCTAGATTGTCTTCCATGATATTATTTTTATTTCACCAAAGTCGCCAGAAAAGATTTGAATACACGGTAATTAATACTACGAATTTACTAATAAAAAGTTATATATTAACGGTAGGTGAATATATCACACACACATTTTTTATCAGTCACATTTACTAAGCAAGTACAGTACAATCACCTTAATAGACATTTTCGAATGGCAGATACATCCGAATAGCAGATACGTAAGTACCGAAGTGTCCGCCATTCAGAATTTTTTTTGCATTAACAACATCACTTTCTAATAACATGATGGATCACATTTGACTAATAACAGAGTTTGCATTCGGTTTGTGATTAATTTTGTGCTAGTTAATGTATATTGCGTCGCTTCATTGTCATGTCGTATTCAAGCTCTCTTAGGCGTCGACATTAGATCCCTCTTCCCTCATGAGACGGTCCATGGACAAAAGTATATGTGGTGAAAACGATAATGCTAATACTAATAGGCACCGATGATAAAGTAGCCGAGCTAATCTACAGTCTTTCACAATTCTAGCGTAAAATTCTTCAATCTGAGATGTTTTATAGCGAATAAGTTTAATTCTCTAAAATTTTTTATTCTTAATTTAGTTTTACATGGTCATTGGCATTAGGTTTCTTAAAGTAAATCGGAAGTGATCTTTCTCGGAGATTTTCATGATTATATGATATTTGTTAAGAACACGAGTGCTCTTCTTTTCTAGATTAAGCATACTCAGCATTTTAGGTAATATTTTTTTAACAGAATATTTCCTATCACACTATCAATGCTATTAAATTAACTGGAAATTTAATGAAATTCCAGCTGAACGATAAAATGAAGGATAAAATAGAAAAAGGGAGTCGTCCAAAATATTTGAAGGAGGTAAATTTTATATCATCATCATCATCATCATCATTTCAGCCGTTGTCAATCCACTGCAGGATAAAGGCCTCCTCTGCATCTTTCCAACGAAGTCGATCTTGTGCATTTTGCTGCCACTTGTGCCCAATATATTTAATTATTTCATCCACCCATCTCGTCTTTGGCCTTTTCCTTGGGCGTGTAGTGTCCAGTGGGATCCATTCTAGGATATTTTTGGTCCATCTGTTGTCAGTTCTTCTAGCAATATGGGCTGCCCACTTCCATTTCAAACTTTTTACCTTCGCAATGATATCACAAACTTTTGTTTGATCTCTTATCCAACTGAAGGTCTTTCGATCTCGTCGCGTGATACCAAGCATCTGCCGTTCCATGTTCCTTTGTACCACTCGTAACTTTTGGATACCTTTGGCAGTCAATGTCCATGTCTCACAACCATAAGTCAGAACAGGTAGGATGCATTGATCGAAAACTTTCCTCTTTAAAGAAATAGGGAGCTTTTTTTTAAAAATTATTTGTAGCCGGTAGAATGCTTGCCAGCTAAGCTTGATACGACGTTCGATCTCTTGATTTATGTCGCCTTTCATCGTAATTTGTTGACCAAGGTAAATATAATTTTCAGCTTGCTGTATTTCTTCTCCCAAAACAACGATTTTCTTAGTTTGTATAAACTTATTAAACATGATCATGCTTTTCTTCAAGTTGATTTTTAAGCCAGATGTTTCTTCTTTCGTTCTTAGATCTTCAATGAGTCTTTGGAGCTCTTCTGGATCTTTTGCGAAAACACGATGTCGTCGGAGAATCTTAGATGGTTTAAATAAGCTCCGTTGATTTTTAAGCCTTTTTGATCCCAGTCTAATTTACGAAAAACTTCCTCAAGGCAAGCTGAAAAGAGTATGGGCGAGATTGTATCTCCCTGTCGTACAGCTTTCCCTAGGTTAATTTCAACTTTGTGTCTGTTTATAGATATAGTCGCTTTGCTTTATAAAATATGGACTGGAGTAAGCTAACATAAGCTGGGTTCACACCTTGGTTACCTAGTGCATTTAAAATATATGGTTTGAAAATTGAGTCAAAAGTTTTTCGTAGTCGATGAAGGCAATGCATAGTGGTAAAGTGTATTCATTGTGTCTTTCTATTATTCTCTGAAGAACCTGAATGTGGTCAATCGTACTATAGCCACTTTTAAACTCTACTTGTTCTAGAGGTTTGGCATAGTTTAATGTTCTATAAATTCTATTTGCAGTGATTTTGCTAAAAGCTTTGTACGTAACAGGGAGAAGGCTAATTGGTCGGCTAATTTTATATAGGGCTCGTAAAATTCCAAAATTCAATATATAGGCTTTATTGATGAGGAAAATGTCCAAACCAACAATTTTAAATTATACTAAAAACTGTGCAGGCTAATATAATCTAATATCCCTCAATATCCTCCCTTTCTCTAGTATTAAATATAATCAGTTAATTTATAATCATAATTTTTATATGTAAAGGAAATTACTTATGCACGGTTCAAGGAGACTATTAACTTACGCACTAGAATATATATCATTGAAATATGATAACCACAGACTAGACGCTGTCTCTTTCTCTCATACTTCATTTAATATAATTGCAAATCGATACGTTTAGTCGGAACTGCATCGATGAAACACGAGGGGGAGAGGCCGCATGTATAATTTTTGGTCAGTATATTTCAATAATGAGGGAAAAGGGATACTAGAATACTCGCAATCCGTCTAAAATTCTCTTAACATTAATTTTAGAATAGTACTTTGCACACTGCGCTTCAACGAGTAGTAAGAGTCATTAGACAAACAACTTTTAATTATCTTTTTATCGTACAAAAACGTCGATGTTTTAAAAAAAGTAGAGGATGGAAAAACTAATTAATCAGGTATTTTTGATCAAATGTGTTTTTATTTAATTAGTAAATTAAAACACCGACAAATAGCGTTAATATTTTAATCAAGTCGTTTCATTACTGTGAGTTGCAGTGCGTTATATACCGGGTGGCTATAAAATAACATGGTAACTTTGGGTTTTTCCCAGCAAAATAATTTGTTCAATAATAATATACAACTCAAATTCTATTATACAAGCTAAATGGAATAATTTGAAATTGCGTTTGTTTCAAAGAACAACTATAATACTCATTAGTATAATTCTCCCCACCTCTTCTTCTCTTGCAGCATTCTTCCGAAGTATATTAGTTCTATAATCTATGTGTTCATAATAACATAGTTTTCAATAGTAACGCTCTTAAAAATTTTAACATCAATTCTAAAAAATGGGGTTAAAATTAATTTTATTCATACGACACACACTAAAGATCTAAATGGATCGAATTTTGAAAAACGAATTGAATTTATTATTTTATTTCACCTGTGTTACTTTTTCAGTCTAACACATAAACTTTATCCAATTTTGTGTCATCGTTTTCTCAAATGAGTCCCAAAATATTGTACATATAGTATTAATATTAATATATTCTATCCGTCGGCTCACAGAAATGCTCTTTAACTTAGTTAAATAACTATACAAAGTTTTATAACTCATATATTTAAGAAAATGACAAACTTCGACAGAATTGTAAAATCATTTTGGAAGAGAATCCCGTAACAAGCTTTGGCTTTATATTCTCTTCCAATTCTAACCCAAATCTCAAACATGAAGTCCAAAAGATTTCTTCTATGTTTTTTCTCAAAGCGCTGATGGTATGTACCTCACGAAAATGTATACAAAATTGGGTTAAATAATCAATTATTATTATTATAATTATGTGGTGTTCGAAGCCCTCTAGTGAGTAACGCATTAGACGAAACGTAAAAAAATTCAGCAGACATACATAGTGGAATATACTGTTTCAATTTCTAAATGAAAAAACAGCACCAAAAGTCGGCCTATTGTATTTTTGTTACAAAGCGACAAGTCGCTTTGGTTACAAAGTAGTCACAGCATTGCTACACTAATAGCGGAGCTTGTCCATAGAAAGCCCTATATATATATGCTCGTAAGGGAGGAAATGATGTCCGTAGCTTAGTCAGTAGAGCACTTAACCAGCAATTAGGAGGTCGTGGGTTCGGGTCACATCAAGCGCAAAAAATCCTTCTTTTTTTTTTTTTACAAATAATTCAACGTATGTTAAGCAAATGCTGTAGAAGGGTTTGTTTTGATTAAGGTAACCCACCTTTCCTCATAAGTAAACACATTGACAGTTTCTCTTAAATATTACGTAAAGCTTCCACAAATTAAATCTGAAGCATGAAACGAATATATTTGTAATATAACACTGAAGGTTTTTTTTTATTTGCTCAATATTGCACGTGGTGGTTAAATTGGAGAAAGATGAGTGGAGTGCTCTGTGATAGGAAAGTAAGCGGTAGGATGAAAGGAAAATTGTACAAAACTGTGGTCAGACCTGCAATGTTATACGGGGCAGAGACTTGGCCAATTACAAGAGCGCATGAAAGGAAGATGGAAGTGGCTGAGATGAGAATGTTGAGGTGGATGAATGGTGTTACAAGGAGGGATAAAATAAGGAATAACCTAATTAGAGGTACGGTCAAGGTTGGACCCATAGGAAGAAAAATACAAGAACATAGGTTAAGATGGCTTGGGCATATGGAGCGGAGAAATGAGGAATATGTGGGAAAGGTATTGGATAAGCTGGTGGTAATGGGTAAGAGGAAGAGGGGAAGACCATTGCTGAGATGGAAGGATAAAGTGACCGAAGATCTGGAAGAGTATGGATGGAGTAGAGAAGAGGCATTGGATAGAAGATTGTGGAAGAGAAGATTAAAGGACCATAACGCCGACCCCATATAACATGGGAAATGGCAAAGCGAAAGAAGAAGCTCAATATTGTACGTTGGTATTTCCAATTTCATATGTAACAAATACATTTAAAAAACGTATAAACTCAGGAAAACGGTATGATAGAATAGAGCACAGTAGTGGAGCAACCCAACTAGGTAATTATACAATAATTTCTGCCACCCACGTATAGATTATAGCTCAAACTAGAGCTTTTTAATTTTGGAGAAAAAGAGACGCTTTCCCCATCCT
>QLNU02015360.1:58893443-58912492 GCA_006491805.2 Dysdera silvatica
TTAAATCTATTCACATTTCATAATAAATTTCTTAAAACGTAAGAGAATTAAAGTAACATTCAGTCTTTTCTAAATCGTGTTTTACTTTGTTTTTTAGCATATATGGGTAATTTTATTGATTTGTAGTGATTTAAATAAAATTCAACTTATGACTCATTGAATTCTATTCTAAATATGTCGATAAGAACATCTTCCCAACCATCCGACTGCATGCTCTGAAAACGGTATCACTATTCGTGAGAACTTACGTCTGCACATAGGCGTGCAGAAAATTCAAAAGAAAGTTCATAAGATGAGACTACAGCCTTGCAATGGAGTGGGGTTACAGAGTTACAATTTCATATATTTGTCTGTATATATACAAAATTTCATCCCACTGAAGTTTTATAACCCCATTAACACCACTGCGTTCGCCAATGTGTCTGCAAACAGCTATTTCCAAGAATGAAGTTGGTAAAATCAAAGGCGAGGACCAGAATAACTGACGTCTACCAAGAAAACACTCTTAAGTTGCAACATCAAAAATAAGACTTGATAATAACAGGCTTGTTAAAAATAAGCAGTGCTAAAAATCTCACTAAAAGGTTTGATTTCGTTTCGCATATTAACAATTAAAAGGTTTGCAAATCTTTTTTCCTTACATATGTATTTTAAATTGCCATATATACAGGGTGTCCGAAAAGTATCTCCATTATTATAAAAATTCATAAAAAAACCTCAAGTGGTCTATCAAAACGCGGTGTGCGGTAAAGGAAAGATCAACTCAAAAAGCTTTTTTACACATACTTTTTGATAAACTTCAACGTGGTCTCCTTTAGTTGGGGAAAGAATGTCTTACCGGCAACACATATCCTACCATGTGTTGCTCAATATTTCCCGGGTAACAATTGAGATTGCAAGGCTTACCCTTTGCTTCAAGACGGTAACATTGGGAACTGGTGTCTGGTACACAATATCTTTCACGCAACCCCACAAAAAATCCAGTGCGGTTATGTCCGGTGATCTTGG
Source organism: Dysdera silvatica (assembly GCA_006491805.2). Taxonomy (NCBI): domain Eukaryota; kingdom Metazoa; phylum Arthropoda; class Arachnida; order Araneae; family Dysderidae; genus Dysdera; species Dysdera silvatica. Next base: position 58,894,452 of record QLNU02015360.1, read on the forward strand.
GGACCATGATGTCGATCCACCGCGGACAATTCGTTGCCCAGGAAAGAAATATCAATCAATTTATGTACGTAACAGGCACAGTGAAGTGGTGCACTGTTCTGTTGAAACAATACAGTCTGCTGCAGGCGTTCCAGTTGCAGCACCACGTAACATTCTAGAAGACTGTGATAGACTTTTCCTATGAATGTGTTCTCCATGAAGAAGAAATGGCCGATAACGGTGTTATATACATTTACGTTAATTTTTTTCCCGAATTGATCTTTTACCACAAACCGCGTTTCGATAGACCACCTGGTTTTTGGTTATGAATTTTTATAATAATGGAGAATTTTTCGGATACCCTGTACATTTAGTCCTAGGAGCCGTTCTGGAACATATTTTCGGGGAGCGCAGGAAACGAATATAGAGGCCAAAGAAAAAGCGGCAACAAATATAGAGGCCGAAGAAAAAGCAGCAACAAATATAGAGGCCGAAGAAAAAGCGGCAACAAATATAGATATGGGGGTGTGCCTCTATCCACCAGGATCCACTATTGTTCAGTCCTAATATTGCTGATACAGTAGTGCGGCCCGCGGGCCTGCAAGAATAAGCAAAATTGACCCTTGGACTGATAACGGTTGAAGATCCCTTCTATAAAACATAGTCATCTCCTGAAAAATTACATACGAAAAGACAAGATTTCGCATTTTAGTAATTTTATTCCTCTATTCATTAATCGAGTATTCACAAATGCGCGTAACAGAAACACACGCTATAGACAAAATGATTGTATTTCGAATTAATTTAATGCATTCAAGTAAAGCCAAATACTAAATATGGGTAACTTCTACATACTGTGCGTGATAGTAAATTATTATAAATACGAGTTTTAAGTAGCTCCTGTTCTGTGCTGTTTAGTTAAACGTTTTTTCCGAAACTTTGTCCATTTTTCTAAAGCCACGAACACATGAACTTTCATAGAATTGTATCAACCCAACCATAAAAGTTTTGTCTTTTAAAAAGTTTTTCTTTGTTCCTAAGCAACAGTTGAAAACAGAAGTATTTGGGGAAACACATTAGAACTGCGAATGCCTTTTTATAAAACAGATCTTGGTGAATCGTAGGAAATTATTTGCCAGATATGCTTAATGGAAATAAATGTTGTAAAATATTTCGGATTTTTTTTCTTTTCCCCAAAGTTGAACGGAATATAGTAATCGCTTTTCCAAAAAATTATAAAATTTTCATCTCCTGCATAAAAACAGATTGCTGACAATCTTATTTAAACATGAAGATGCATTAAATATACAAGGCAAGTTTGAATAGAAAAATAAGATAGATGTTTAAATGAAAACGAATTAACCTTGAATACATTATTTTATTTGGCGATAAAACTGGCGAAGTTTGGCGAAAATTTGTATAGAAATCATGATGGAAAGTCATGAAGTCGTTTTTGGTTCAAAATTCAGTTAACACGTTTTCAACGTTAGTTAACTCGATTTTTAAACATAAATTATTCATGGAAATTTATATGTTGATTATTATTTGACGATAAATATATATTAATTTTCTCCAGGAGTTTACGAGTTTATGAGTTGTTTGAAATTCTAATTCGATTGATTGTTTGTAAGAGCAGAGGAATGGTTATGTTTTACACAGTTTTAGTATGAAATCATGAAAAGAAGAAACTTATGAGCGTTTATAATATTATTTTTCATCGTCTGGCTTTCAAGGACTGGTTTTTGTTTGAAGTATTTTTTTTTAAAGTTCCGGGTTTTGACTGAGAGCTTTAAATCTAATTTCATGAAAGAGCTTTTATATTTTGTTAAGAAATGAAATATTGAACCCGCTGATGGGTCTTAACGTTTCAAGTTTTTGAACTTCATATGTGTTTTTTTTTTCAGTTATATTTCTAGCAGTGGAATTTAAAACTTAATTGCAAAAATAATGAACTGTGCTTTCTTTAAAGAATGTATATAAAACTTGATTTGATTCTTTGAAGTTTTGAATCAAGCAATTAAGTTTTAAATTAACAAGCACATTTTTGAACTAAGCAATTGCATATTAAATGAGGCATTGGAAATCAACTAAGAGTCAAGACTAAATTATAAAACTGGAATTATGATATAGCTACGTCTTTCTTTTGAATTTGTATATCCTTTATCTGATATAAAATTAGGGTCTAGAGACGTTCTGTTCTCTTTTTTTAAATATATTCACTGATCATTGACGATCTGATGATCATGATGCTAATCTTTGAAGTGAGAGTGAAAAAACGTTAGAAATGGACTTAGGTCTGTTCTGTATTATCAAATATAACTTTAGATAAATTTTGGTTGGTTGATTGGTTGCACGTTTATGGCGCAAGGACAGGACAATAAGGATCGTTCTGGCCAGACGAGGTGGGACTGTACATATAGTTTTAAGACAAATAAATAAAAAATGCAAGGGAAAAATGTGTTATACGTACAATGAAGAAAAACGAATAAGATCATATTAGATTTAAAAACCCAATATTAAATAAAAAATTAAAAACGATTTCATGATCAAAAGAGTCACATAAAATGTCATGAAGGGTAAAATTATTTTGGTTAAAAGATGATGTACGTTGCTGGTTAAAATTTATGCAAATGGTTAAAATATGTAAAGCATTCAATGGATCACCACATGCGATCCACATTGGGACATCTTCTCCCTTTTTTTTTCTCCCATCTTTCTCCCTCTGTTGATGGGAAAAGTATGTGTGCCCGATGCGAAGTCTAGCCAGAGTAACTTCTTTGCGATGGTCGCTCCTATAGCTGCCTATAGACTGCCACCTCTCAATATGTGGTTTGATATGGTGAAGCTTATTAAAAACTTGCTTGTCCCATTCCAACTGCCATTTTTTGTACAGATGGGATAAGACATGAGTGTTGAAACCTTGGAATGAAATGGAGGATTATCAGGTTCTGCAGTTCCTGTTTTCGCAGCAATGTCAGCCTGTTCATTACCGGAAATTACGACATGACCTGGGACCTAACAAACTTTCACAATTTATCGTGAATTTTTAATATTCATAATTTGTTTGTGAACTTTGTGGATTCAAGAGTGGTGCGAGATTTTGTATGAAGCTAGGCTTTGCAGAACACTGAGTGAATCTGTACAGATGACAGTTGGGCTTAATGAATTATCCAAAATATACTGTAGAACTAATCCAATGGCATGGATTTCTGCTATGGAAATTGAGCAGAATTTTGGTAGTTGTTGACTCTATATGACATCTCCACACACCAATACTACACCTACGTATTATTCCGCTTTTGATCCATCTGAAAATGAAGGAATAGTCTTCATACATATTAGACAGTCAGCGAATGCCTGCCGATAGGCAATGTCTGGGGTATTGTCTTTTGGATAGATGGATAGGCCCAAACAGATCTCAGTGCCAATATTAAATCAAGGAGGAATGATATTTGGTATGGATTCTGTTACCATGGTTTTTGAAATACCCAATTCACTAGCAGAATTTTCCATCCTCATGCCAAAAGTTGGAATACATGAGGAATGGGCATTAAAATGTGAAATGAAACGAGGTTGATAATGTGATGGCGATGCAGAGTGGTGTCTCTAAGTGATAGAATTTAAAATAATATTTGAGAGAAAAATGTTGGCGATGGGAAATTAATGGAGGTTCCATGGCTTCAGTATATAAACTAGTAACTGGGGAAGTCCGGAAGTCCGCAGTGCACAGTGGACCCCCATGATCTATGTGGTCAAGTTGTTTAAGGACGACTGGCATGCTGAGCCGCAGATTGGACAACCATAATCTAATTTAAAACGAATTAATGCCTTATAGAGTCATCAATGAGCATCGGTCTACCCACCATGATGTGTGAGACAGAACCTTGATGATTCTAAGGGCTTTAAAACATTCGTCCCACAGATCTCTGATGTGGGATCGAAATGTTAGAGAGCGGTCGAAAATAACCCTAAGGACTTTTGTCTCCTGAACTACTTTGATAACATCATTTTCCATTCGGAGCTCTTGGTCTAAATGTAAACCACGTTTGCGACAAAAATATAGGCAAGTGGTTTTTTGCGCTGAGAAATTAAATCCGTTATTAGTTGTTCATTCCATTATTTTGTTTAGGGTCAACTGAAGTTGTCTCTCAATAAGGTTCATATTGCTTGCTCTGCAAAAAATTTGCAGGTCTTCAACGTATAAAATTTTTTTCACAGTAGTGGGGAGGTCCTTAATCACATTACTGAGCCTCAGGATGAAAAGAATAGAACTTAAAACACAGCCCTGGGGAACACATTGTTCCTACGGGACAGTATATGAAAGTGCAGCTCTGATACGTACTTGGAAAGCTATGTGGTCTAGAATTTTTTTATGGAATTTGGCATATTTTTCCACATTGGTGGAGATCTCTGAGGATGCTATATTTCCAAGTTCGATCGTATGGCTTTTCTATATCGAAAAATATAGACACAGGGTGTTCCCTTTTAACAAAGGGGTCTATTATAGAGGTTTCTAAGTTTAAAAGATTATCTGTTGTTGATCTCATCTAATGGAAACCACTCTGGCATGGTGGTAAATGGTTTCTGTTTTCTAGATAATACATCAACCTATTGCAGATCAACCTTTCTAATAGTTTACAAAAGCAACTAGTTAAGGAAATAGGTCGGTAATTCGAATGATTCTTTGGATCGTTGCCTGGTTTGGGAAAAGGTATGATAATGGCTTTGGAAAATGACCTCTGGAAAAACGGTTCTGTTCAAATCTTCTTGAATAGAACTAGAATATTTTCAAGGAACTTGACAGATAGGTTCCTGATCATAGCATAGTATATTCTATCGCGTCAGGGGCCAATAGTTTTGGGCCGCTATACTGCAGATTTTAGTTCAAAGAAGGTAAATGGGACATTATAGGGAGATGGTGTATTTTCACGGCAAATTGAGAATTTCTTTTTCTTGATGTTCTTTATGGATTGGAATGAAGTAATAAAGTTGGTACTGCTCGAAATATTAGAAAAAGCAGTGGCCAATGTATTGGCTATTCAATGGACATCCCTCATTTTCACCCCATTGCTCTCTAAGACAGAGAACGGATGGAGGTGTGATTGCCATTTACTTTTTTAATTTTATTCCAAACTACCTTTGAACTTGTTGCAGATGTTTTGTCAGAAATATACTTTTTCCAAGAATCCTTCTGTGATTGTTGTCGGGTGGACCTCGCCTTGGCTTTGCCTCTTTTGTATTTACACTGAAGTGCCAGAAAAACTGGTACACCTACGTAATATTGTGTAGCCCCCAACCCCACGCATGCACACAGAAGTGCCGCAACACGACGTGGCATGGACTCGACTAATGTCTGAAGGTATCCTGGAGACAATTCACACCAGGAATCCTGCAGGGCAGTCCACAAATCCATAGGAGTGCGAGGTGTTGGAGATCTCTTCTGAACAGCACGTTGCAAGGCATCCCAGATATGCTCGATAATGTTCATGTCTGGCGATTTAGGTGGCCAATGGAAGTGTCTAAAGTCAGAAGAGTGTTCCTGGAGCCACTCGGTAGCAACTCTCGATGTGTGGGGTGTCGCATTATCATGCTGAAATTGTCCAAGTCCGTCGGAATGCACAATGGACATGAATGGGTGTAGGTGATCGGACATGATGCTTACGTACCTGTCACCTGTCAGAGTTGTCTCTAGACGTATCAGGGGTCCCATATCACGCCAACTGCACACGCCCCATACCATCACAGAAGCTCCACCAGCTTGAACAGTCCCCTGTTGACATGTAGGGTCCATGGATTCATGAGGTTGTCTCCATACCCGTACACGTCCATCCGCCTGATGCAATTGGAAACGAGACTCGTCAGACCAGGCAACGTGTTTCCAGTCATCAACAGTCCAATGGCGGTGTTGGCATGCCCAGACGAGGCGTAAAGCTTTGTGCCGTGCAGTCAACAATGGTACACGAGTGGGCCTTCGGCTCCGAAAGCCCATATCAATGATGGTTCGTTGAACAGTTCGCACGCTGACACTTGTTGATGCCCCAGCATTGAAATCCGCGGCAATTTGAGGAAGTGTTGCACGTCTATCTCGTTTAACGATTCTCGTCAGTCGTCGAAGGTCCCGTTCTTTCAAGGTCTTTTTCCGGCCGCACCGCTGTCGGAGATTTGATGTTTTACCGGATTCCTGATATTCACGGTATACCCGTGAAATGGTCGTACGCGAAAATCCAAATTTTGTCGCTATCTCGGAGATGCTATGTCCCATCTCTCTTGTGCCGACTATAACGCCACGTTCAAAATCACTTAAATCTTGATAACCTGCCATTGTAGCGGCAAGAACCGATCTAACAGCTTTGCCAGACATCTCTTGTCTTATATAGGCGCTGCCGACAGCATCGCGTTACGCTGATTGGTTGCAAAGCTCCGTTATTTGCATACGCACGCCTGTACCAGTTTTTCCGACACCAGTGTAATTAGATTTGTTTGCGTGGGGTATCGGTGAAATATACCCCATGCCTTTTTTTGTTCTTTATATGCAATTTTGCAGTCATGGTTCCTTGGCGCAGTATAGCCCAGATGCTCTTGCGCCATAAAAAAGCCAAACAAACAAACAGTCGTGGTTCCACCAGGGTTTAGTATTTTTGGAAAATGTGTCTAGGTTTTTGGAATTGAACGTTTTGCTGCCCACAGAAAGTGATCGGTGGCCATTTTATCTGCTTCGTTAATGTTAGGGTTGTTTACCATAGTGCCATTAATGTTTGTAAGACTACAAAAAAAAAGTTTCCAGTTAACTATTTCAATTATCTATCTTGGTTTCTGTGATTTCGTAAAGGAGTCCCACTGAGTGTGCTTTAGGACGATGGGGAAGTGACCGCTTCCAAGAGGATTTTGTTTGGCTTCCCATGTCTATACCGCGAGAAGAAATGGCGAACAAATTGAAAGGTCTATTGCTGAGAAACTTCGGTTTGCAGAGCGTATGTATGTGGGTTTCCCAGAATTCATTATTGTGAGTCACTGGTTGTAAACAAAGTCTTCTATTGTGCGTCTTCTTTGATTGGCGTTCTCGCAGCCCTATAAAGTGCTGTGAGAGTTAAAATCCCGAAGAGCACTTTAGATAACATTCACAGGGAAAAGAACATTAACGTTTTGTTAACGTATTAGTAAACTTCGATGAATATGACTGATGCGCGTTCGGTATTTCCAATTGCATATGTAAACAGTAAATTTAAAAAAGGTATAAACTCGGGAGAACAGTGGGACGATAAATGTTTGAAAAACTTGAATTTATTAATTATTTGATGAAAGTACCATTTTTTTAAAGGGAAGCATTCTACAGATTTGATATAATAACTTCGATAAAATATTTATTTTTACAACATTTGTTGGTAAATTATCACAATTATAATGGTGCTAATAAAATATATTTTATTAAATGCAAATGGCAAAAAAGGTATCTAGTTTTTAGTAAATGTAGATACCTAAGTTAAGGAGAAAACTAATATGATACAATTTGCAATATAGTATATAATACTGAAAGTGTCAATTATACATGTAGAAATATTTAAGGGAATTGGACCCCCTTCAGAAAAAAAATTTATTTATTAAAATTATGATTTAGTTTTTTGAGTGTACATTTATAGGACATACCACATTGATATTAGGCAAAAAATAATTTGTAGTTGACTTACTTCTTGAGAAAACAATATATACAATGTGCTGAAAAGGATGCTGACCATTTTTTATTATTGTCGTTAGGTTTTTCACATTTTGTTATTTTCATTATTTTATAGCGTTAAAAATGAAGTAAAGAAAAATCCATCTGAAGGATTTTTTTACTTTCATAGAACCAGAGAAAATTTTTTTAATTGATATTTTAACAATATTTCTAACAGGAAAAATAGAAACTTAAAATAAAATATAAATTCTGTTTAAAAATGTTCAAGTACGTTATCTATCCAAATTTCCAATATCTTAAACGGCTTTTTTGAAAAAATTGTAAATTGCAAAATTCCGAGTAAATTGAACTTAAAGGTAAAATTGTCCATTTTATTATTATATATCATTAAAGGTTATGACATGATGGTGCTTCTCTGACCTGGGAACAAAATTTTGGTCTTTGATTTGAAAAAAAATCAAAAATTTGTTTGCATATGGTTTTGCGGCTTAAGGACTACAATGGTCATGCTGCGCCGGGACGTATTTTTTTTTGAGGAATCCGAACCTTTGGACCCGCAATTTTCTTAGGAATCTGAGCCTCTTAAGGCCTAGGGAATCAAACCCCGGACTACAGTGGGCAGTGCGATTTTTATGAGATATCGGAGTAAGCGTTCTTTGCACCATTGGGAGTCGAACCCGAGTTAACGGCGCACTAGGCGAACGCGTTACCACACTGCGCCACTGTAAGGCTTCAAAAATGATTTTAACAATTTTTTTTAAGTTTTGTCCTTTTTGGGGGGATAGACCCCCCCTTAACGCTATTTGTTTGCAATGCATCAGTCCATTATCGTTTAAGTTTTTCATTGTGTCATGAATTCAAATAAAAATTGGTGACATGGTATTCAAATAAAAATTGAGTGGCCACAAACAGAAATCCTTTGAAATCTGCAACCTCGTTTCCATATCTGGCAGCCTTTGGAAAAGAGCATATTTCAATCTGTTGGAACCGTCCATTAACCCGCGAGAACGCGCGCGGGGTGATTTGCACCCCATCTAATTATATAGCATTATTTCATTAAAAACGTCCAATTTTACAGGGAACAATAAGTGGAATTTTCTCTTTGTCACCCTACCCCAAAAGATTGTGACTTGGAAGGCAACAGGAAAGAGTTTGGCCAGTTTCAGAAGCAAGGGTGGACGGTTCTTTTTCACAAATTGTAAGTTGCGAGATTGAAACACCCCGCGCGCGTCCTCGCGGGTTAATCACGTGTTCCCATTTAGGCTTATTTTTGACCACTCCATGGTCTATCCTGGTTCTTGAGGTCGTCCTTTCTACCTTCTGACTGTCATGTCGTGTTTTAACGAACCAGTAAACAGCGTTTACCATCAAGTGAGATTTCCTTGTGAAGTGTTTGTAGGATACGCGTGACAGAAAAGGGGAAAGTCCGTCTGCAGTTTTATGGCGCAAGGACAGCAAAGTTTACGCTGCATCGGGACCTACAGTCTTCCGAGGAATCCGAACCTCTGTTGGCGAGGGAACTAAACTTCGGACTACAGTGGGAAGGAAAATGGCACTCGTTCTACGATATTATTGGAAGTCAAACTTTGGTTACTGACATGATAGTCGAATCCGTTACCACTACAGGTAATGTAAGCTGTATTTTCCTGAGGAATTAGAAAGTCTTGAGGTCTACGGAACCATCCCTCGCAGACTACAGTGAGCAGTTAGTCGGTAATTTTTTTTTGGGGGGGTGGCCATATTTTGTTTTTTTGGCGCCGTTAGGATTTGAACTCAGATTTGCGTCATGCTAGGCATGAAGGGGAAGGACATGGCTGAATTGACCACGGATGGCCTCAATTAAAATTTAAGTGCATATGGGTTTCAGCTGGCAATATAATGCATTCTAAAATCCGGAAAAACACCAAATCAGAAATATAATTGGTTCCAAGTTTTTGGGTTAGGGATGCGCAACCTGTCTATATATATTACATATACCCGGTTATTCGAAATAAAGTGGAGAGAGCGAATAATTTTGGATAAGCGAAATTTTGAATAATATGGAAATTTTATTTTCATTGTAAAAATGCAAAGGAGAGTTACAGCAATTAGCAAATACGCGTTTAATTACATATTATCAGATTAGTACATTGATAATTACAAAACGTCACAAAGTATATGTAGGTGTTAATAAAGATAGTAACTGCTTCAAAAATAGTCCGATATCTTTGCATATATCCAATATATACATATCTTCACATATGTCCATTATTTAGCATTTGCATTAATTTCTGTCTTAAAGTAGGAGTACTATAAAGTAAATGAGAGCTTTTATCGAAAACACTGAGCAAGTGTGTTGACTAACCAACATGCAGCAGCAAGCTATTTATTAAAAACAGCAAGAATTAAGTAAAAATCAATTATTACATTATTAAAATATTGTTTAATTTTGTTTTATAAGAATGAAGAAATAAAATTATATAATAAGAGTATATTTAATGTTTTTTTGTATTCATAAAAATTATTTATGTACGTATTAATTATGTATGCATTAAAATTATTTATAATACAAGGCATGTAATATATATATATATATTAATATATGCATATATCTGCAACATGTAAGGAAATACTTGCGTTTGTGTGCCAATTCAAAAAGAAAAAAGTAAAGATTTCAGCTTTGTTTTTATGATCATATACATGTTCAGTGCTTCGAGTTCGTGAAGAATTTGCTACTTTTACCTCAGAAGCATGAATTTTATAAAATTTTGTCCAGTCTAATCAGAGTTCCACTATAGTGAACTAAGTACTAAACAGAGGGCGTTGATAAAAAATGTTGGTTGCATTTTTATGGCACAAGGACAACAAGGGCCATTCTGTGCCAGCTGATAAAATAATTTTCTATTCGGTTCAGTTTTGGGACGGAATAGTACCTAGTTATTATTTGCCGTTCTAGACCTACAATAGCGCAGAGATAACCCGTTTGTTCATCATGCAGAAAACATGGATTTAGATCCTGCTGGCACAAAGCTTTGTGGATTTTTTCCCTGTCAATCCAAAGTTAAGGTTTTATTTTCTAAGTTGCAGAAGGTATGATTCTATAGAAACTATAGGACCTGGCGTAGCATAAGCTTAATCGTCCTCTCTCCATAAATCGCAAAGGGATATTTTACTTGGTTGCTCGGTTGAATTTTTATGGCGCAAGGACTGCAAAGTTCGGTCTGCGCCAACATCACACAGACAACAAGGCATCAATCGGATATTTTACTGTTCCACATCGTAAATATGTAGCGCACTTACTTGTTTTCCATCCACTGATGAATAAGTTAAAAACGAGCAATAAATCTATTCGGTATGAAAACATTTTTGCTCCAATAATGTGGTTGAAGTGTACATGTTATATTTCATCAAGTTTTGAATGAGTTATTTTTTCTAAGAGGAATATACTTGATAGCACTGGAAGTTCGTTGTAATGGGCTCAGAGTTTGCATTTATACTCTAAATACTTTTCTTCCTATGCCTCAATGAATTTCTCTTTAATGCCTCTTTTATGAATGGTCCTTTAGTAATTGAATCAAATTTATTTTCTATCTGGGTGGATTTTTTTTACGGGAAGAGTGACAATATTGCCACGGCTTTATTTTATTATCGTGGACATGGCGAACAGCAGGATGAGGTGTGATTTAAATAACATAGAAAAAGTAATTGCACTTGGGATAAATAAACTGATTGGTGAGCCTTAGGTTGAGTACAGACATGCAACAGAACATCGTAACAGAACATCGTCGCGTAACATCCCATGTTACGCGATGATGTTACGGGACGAACATCTCCGCGTATCATCAGTGCGTAACATCATTGCGCCCCATCAGTTCATGCCGATATCCAGTCTACAATGATAAAACGCTGTTGTTCGTGAACGGGTCTAAACACATGAACACGGGGTGCAACGTAACCCTCTAACATTCCTTTGATGCGACGGGGAAAACCCGACAACTTGTGGGACGTGGAAATGTTACGATGTTCTGTTACTGACAAGAGAACCTCGCGGACTGCAACGCACGGATTTTGATAAGAGTGGTACCATTGGATAGGTCTTGTCATGAGAAACAAAACATCCAATAGAACTACCCACCCGAATCCAACTACTCAGGAGCTACAAGGTGATTCGTACAATCCGTCCATCATACAATCATTCCACTAACAAAAAAAAAAAATCCTTGAAATGTTATTGTATTGCATAATATTTTACTAGGTACATTGATCGGAGATGTGTTTTAAAGTGAATCAGGAACTAACTCCTCACCTGATCCTATGGGATGAATAAAGGGCATGGGCAGAGCCTAAGGAGGCAGTTTTCTCAGGTACTCAACCATGGAGAATTATAGCAGTATCTGTGACCCGAGTTTCAGGCGTGCTGGTTCAAGGGAGGTGTTACACACCCCTGTGACATGCGAAGTCGGACCCGATCATGAAGGTGTCTTGGGTGAGCCTTCTGACTGTAATGCGATCATCGACAAAGCAATTATCAGCAAGCTTCTTTGTGGTTTCCTTGTATCCCATTATGGACATCCCAGTTACATAAATATAGTTACTATAAGTGATTACTAGGGAAGCTATCCTAAAAATGCATCACTTGGTTCGCAACCAAATCTCCGCCCTTGCATTTGAAGACGTGCGCCGATATGCTTTCCAGAAGGCGTTAATTTGTATTAACGCCTTCTGGAAGGTGTTAATACAAATTGAAATTCCTACCTTCAGATCTGTTTCAAACTAACACAGAAAACTTGTAATAAATGTGAAACCCAGCCATTTATAAAATGTGCCTGGTCTAAATAGTCCCTCTGTTTCAAGAACTTTTACACTGAAAGGCACTTTCATCAATCAGCAAGTGCTAAATCAAATGTGATAAAATGGACACAATATCCTAGAGTGTACCACTTATTTACTAATCGCCATATTTATGGCATAGCGATTGAATTATAGGAGAGAGAGGGAGAATCCAAATTCATAATATTCTATACCAAAAAGTACATTTCTTTAATTGCAATATGCATATATGGATTATATGCATATTGGCTACATTAATAATAGTAGAAAAAATGGGAAAATTGTACAAAATAATATTTTAAGGATATTTTTTTGCTTGTTGGTGGAATAATTGTATGATGGACGGATTGTACGAATCTCCTTGAGTGGCTGGATTCGGAGGGGTAGTTCCATTGGATTTTTAGTTTGTTATGATAAGACCTATCCGATGGTACCACTCTTATCAAAATCCGTGCGATGCAGTCCGCGAGATTTCCTTGTGAGTGCTGTTCAGATTTGACACGCATCGGTGTTACGATACGGTGTTCTGTTGCATGTGTGGACGCGGTCTTAGAGAAAATAGAACTGTTTTTTATGATTTTCGGATAATTTTTATCAATGAATAAATTTTTGTGTTGTGGAAGTAGTGAAATGGAATTTGATTAACGCATCGTTTAAGTCATCGCAGAAGTTTAAAGGGTTGCGAGATCTTCAACTTTCTTGGTATTCCTGTCCCCTTCTTCCCACAGAATACCCACATGGGGGGGGGGGGGTGCTATGCCCCTCTTAGCATGAAATGTTCACTCTAGGAACAACATGGTGAATTGTTTCATAAAGAGAGATATAAACTCTGCATTTATTTATTCTCTCTCTGTATTTCTCTTTAAAAGTTAAAAGAAGTTCATTTCAGGGAAAAAGGTTTATGGAAATTTGAACTCTTGATTGCAATTGTCATTGTTTCTGTTTTTACAACGCAAGTATAGCAAAGGTCATGTTACACTGAGAACTAAAGTTTTCCGAGGAATATGAACCACTTAGAACAGTGTTTCTCAAAGTGCAGTCCGCGGAACAATGGTAGTCTGCATCGGCTTATCCAGTGGTCTGCAGAATCATCACCAAATTTCGGAAAAAAAAAAAAATAAATTAGAATTGTCGGCGTAGCTGGATTTAGGTTCGTGCGAGATTTAAGGAATTTCTCATAAATATTACCTGTTATAAACCTTACCTTTCGGCGATTCGTGAAAGTTTTGACTCCTCTAAAAACACCCATGCTGTGCATATTGCTTATTATTATTTGATTAAATTGATGATGACATTTTCATTGTAAATTTGACAAAATAAGATCGTAACTGACACTCTCCTTATCAAATAGTGTTATTCTGAAAATTATTTTGTTTCAGGTGAGTTTGGCAACCAACCCATGTTTTAAGAACATGGTCGGATATTTTAGAGATTTTCTGCCAAAAGTTCATGCTTTTTTAAAGTAAAAGAGCTCAAAAAGATTAAAATTTAGCACAAAAGGTGTTGAAATAAACTACAAATTATATTTCAATGAATGAATAAATCTCTTCTGCCGAAGCTCTTATATATGCATATAATCCTGCCAATAAATTACATAAGTCGAGGGTTACTTTGGATATGTCTTTCCTTGGAAGAGGCAGGGGTGTGTGAATCAGTATGACGGTGACTAAGTAGGGCTTAATATTATTAGCCATAGTTGGAAACCTTAATTTCAGGCAATACTTTTTTTTTAATGGCGTGGGGGGAATACAGCCCCCAATGGTCCGCGATAAATAAAGAAATGTTTAAAGTGGTCAGTGAACGACCAAAGTTTGAGAAACACTGCCTTGGAGCTTAGAGACACAACCCCCGGACTACAGTTAGCGGTTAGTTGTCAAGAGTTAAATTTTCTGGCACTGGTGGGAGTTGAACCAGGAATAACGGCGCGCTAGGCGAACGCGTTACCATTATGCCATCGCAGGGTCTTAAACGTTATTATTTTATTTAGTTAGGGGCGTATGAAAGTTAGGGACACAAAACGCATTTTCTGAATACCCGGAAAAGTTGAATTCTGATAATGTAATGTTTAGGCAGTGTGACGCTTTCTGATCAAATAATCAGACATGGTTCAATCTAAGAACTAGCGACAACAGAAAAGACAACAATTTCCAAAAGGATCAATTCTCTCTTTCTCTCTCTTTCTCCAGCCGTATTAATGACTTAAACGGACCCTTTAGTAGATCAATCTATATACTAAATATATACTTAAATATTAAGTAGAAATGGCCCGCTAATAATACCATTTTGTCAGGATAATATAAATTAATCATATATATATATCATAATATCATATCATCATAATATGATATTATCATAATATGATAATATCATATCATCATAATATGATAATATCATATCATCATAATATCATAAATATAAATTAAAAAGCACTAATAACAAAGGTCTGCGATGAAATTTTTTTTCTTCAAAATGAGGGGTGTTTGTTATGTATTTGTGGATGCTGATTTCAGTAAAAATACTTAAAAAATTCTATCACGTACAGTTTTGACACAAATCGAGAATTTCTGTCTGGTTGCCTACCTACTAGGTGGTGCGCTACTATAAAAATGTGTCAAAGCAATATTTTTGCTTAGAAGGAGGTATTTTGCCTCATGATCGATAAATTAAAACATTGGAAGTACAAAAATGTTATTAAAGAGTTAAAAAAATGTATTACAAATCAAAGGATGTTTAAAAATTATTCATTGTAATGAACTCCAAGTAATTTGGAGCCTTTTCGATCCATAATGCATGCGAAAAAGAACGCAACACTTGAGGCAAGATTGGAGACTCTTCATTGGCTCATCACAAAGAAGTTTGAATGCTGCATTTCTTCACAACGGCAACAAATATGCCCCTATAGGGGTTGATCACTTAATTCATTTGAAAGAGAGAGATGAGAATTTAGCCTTGATCCTTACCAACCTTAGGAATACAAATGGACCATCAGTGGCGATCTGAAAATGTTCTCTATGATCTGTGGGCAACAGGGTGGCTAGACAAAGTACCCCTGCTTCCTCTGCGCATAGGACAGTTGTTTTAAAGCCAAGCACTGGATACAGAGGTTGTTGCCAATACGCTAAACGTAGGGGAAAAAGAATGTGAACTTCGAATCTTCAGTGGACCCCAAAAAAAGTACACCTGTCTTCACTTCACATCAAACTTTGCATCATGAAGCAGTTTATGAAAGCCCTGTCAAAAGGTGGTGATACTTTCAAGCACCTGGCAAGTAAATGTCCACGTCTGTCAGAAGAGCAGCTGAAAGCAGGGGTTTTCGTTGGTCCAAATATTCGAAAACTCACGACAGAAAAAATCTTTAAAGTCAAAATGGAAGACATTGTGAGATCGGCTTGGAAATTCCTTAAAAATCTTATAAGGATGTTTTTTGGTAACCATAAAGAACCTGACTTCAAGAACGTCGTAAGGAAAATGCTGGAGAACTTCAAAGTCTTCGGTCGCTTAATGAGTTTGAAGATCCACTTTGTTAAGTGCCATCTAAGCTCTTTCCTAGAAAATGTGGGCGCTGTGGGTGAAGGGCAAAGAGAGAGATTCCACCAGGACATGAAGGAAATGGAACGGAGGTATAAGGACCGGTGGAATATTAA
Source organism: Dysdera silvatica (assembly GCA_006491805.2). Lineage (NCBI taxonomy): Eukaryota > Metazoa > Arthropoda > Arachnida > Araneae > Dysderidae > Dysdera > Dysdera silvatica. The sequence goes on from QLNU02015360.1 coordinate 58,910,556, forward strand.
CATGATACAGACTACTACAGGATGCTGACTAGGGAGGTGGTGCACAAGAGAAAAGGTTCAAAAACGGAGCTTCGAGGGTAAGGAAAAAGATACAATGATTTTTGACTTCGTAGTAGCTGCGACAAACATAACAAAGTAAGAAAATATAAAATGCATCTTGATTTCAGGTTTTTTGTAAATAAAGCTTTTGAACTCTGTTAGACCTTCTGTGATTTTCCTGGGCCCTCGTCCTCACTTTATGGAAAAGCCTTATGTAATAGAGGAAAAAGCTCGGCATTTTTGAACTCAGAGTACCGGAAAACATTAGAAACATCTAAAACGATGCAAAAAAAAAAAAAAAAGTATTATTTCGCAAGCCTGTGTAATTCTTTAAAAATTCGGCTATTTTACACGAAATGTAAAACTTCAGAACAGCAGTTCAAAGCCCGAGACTTCATAGAACTGTGAAAGTCGTTTAAAGGGTGAGGCTGTGAATATAAATGCAGGTAAAAGATACAAGTTTCGATGTCCTGAATTTTCAAAAAATCATGGATATATTAAAATATAATATAAATAATCATAACTGGGAAGCTATGGATATTTCAATAAATTTTATAATGTGGTTTTTTATGGCTATACCTTTCATGAAAATAGGATTATTGACGTAATAAAAAAAAGAAATTATATATCACAACGTATTTAATGTGTATAAAACGAAGAAAAAACTTAATAACATTTCGACTAGTAAGGCGCTGGACTTTATCAAGATAATAAACATATTTTATCTCATGATGAAAGCTAGTACCTGATTAGTCGAAATGTCGTTGAGGTTTTTCTTCGTTTTATATGCAATAAATAAAATCTGATTTGTATTTCTATTTGTAATTTATACCTTTCATACCTTTTAAGGACACATATAAGGGACATGGACATTTTATATTCCTTATATAGCAAATTCCCTCTTTTTGTGGCGATAATTAATTTCTCCTGGGCACAACAACATAGCTATGTCTTTTATTTGTATTGCCTTTAAGAATTCAACACATTTTAGCTTCACTGTACATCAAGTTCAATTTTTATTTTACTGAGTTTTACTATGCAGGGAGTTTCTTTTTGGGAGTTTATTACTTACAAGTGTATTAATTGTCAGTTCAAGAAGTACTTACTCTGTTCATACATTAAATACAGAGAGGTTAATAAATCATTAAAAGATATATATTTCCCACATAGATATATATTTCTCACATAGCTTTGGCTAAATCAAGACAGAGCTTTAATATTTGCAATTTAAAATGCTTTTCCAAATTGCAAAAATTTTTGCAAAAAAAAAGTCATAAGTTAAGCATGTGTAAGTTATTTTCTATTAGTTTTAGTTCAAACGAATGAAGCTTATAAGCTAATATGAAAGAGCTTATTTTCATAAGATTGCGAACACCGTGGGCAAAGGAAAAAACAATTCAATATTAAATTCAAAATTCTTAGTAACAAATATGGGGAGCTCATTAAAGGACAATTTTTATACAAAACATAAATAATTAACGAATATATAATTTGTAGAAATTTGCATATGAAACAAATGTAGGTAAAATTAATTTTTCCAGCTTTTTTTAAAATCTTTGCTTAGAATACTGTTAAATTTTGTGGCATGATATGGAACGAGGAACTTTTGTTACAGGTTGTAAATTATATTAAACAAAATTTAATAAACCTGCTAAAATAAAACTAAAATGCGCAGTAAATATTGCAGTTCTGAATTAAATTACATTTATATGTTTCAAACTATTATCATATCGTATATTTTACTTTGCCATCTAGTTTAGAAGTTTTTTTACATGTTAGTTATAAAAACTTAAGGGCAATTTTTTGTAATATATATTAACGTTTTCAAAATCATTAATTTTTGCCGGTCATTAAAGATTGTTACTAGATAATTATACTATGAAATAAATGATTTCAAA
>QLNU02015360.1:58912592-58992803 GCA_006491805.2 Dysdera silvatica
TTGGAATAACTAGGAGAGATCGAAAAAGAAACACTTGGGTGAGAGAGCAAACTAGAGTAGAGGACATCATTGTTAAAGTAAAAGGGCTGAAATGGCGATGGGCTGGGCATATTGCAAGAAGAACTGATCAACGATGGACAACAGAAATTCTGAACTGGATTCCAAGAGACCACCGAAGACCTAGAAAACGTCCTCAAACTAGATGGGTGGATGAAATAAGAAAACAGGTTGGGGTGACGTGGAAACGAATGGCCCAGGATAGACTTGTGTGGAAAGCATTTGGAGAGACCTTCATCCAGCAGTGGATAGATAATGGTTGAATATGATATATATATATATAAAAGTTTTCCTCGCCCATTCTTGGCGGAAACAGGCTTTGGGACGGGCAGAGCGCCATGTTCCCAAGCCTCTTTTTACATCACTTCTTAATGTGCCATGTCTAGAAACTTCCTGACAATGTGACACGTGTTTAGGGTTGTGGCTTTTTGTATTTCAATGTAGGTGTTGGGGTCAATGGTGAGTATCTCCAAAATTGTCGCAAGCGTTTTTGGTACTATTCCTGTTGCTGAGATGACTAACGGGATGATGAAGATCTTTTCCATACCCCATATATCTCGTACTTCATGTCTGAGATCTTGGTACTTGGTGATTTTCGTTGTGTAGGTTGTCTGTATGTTATTGGTGTTGGGTACTGCTATGTCGATTAGGTACGTGGTCTTATCCGATTTATCGACGAGGGTTATGTTAGGATGGTTATGTGGGACTGTCTTGTTTGTCATGATTGCTGTATCCCAGTAAAGCTTGTGTGTTCCGTTCTCATACGCGGTCTCTGGCTCATATTTGTAGTACGGGCATTTTTCTGTCAGAAAGCCAGCATTCGTTGCCAATTTCTGGTGGACTATTGTCGCTACTTGATGGTGTCTATGTTTGTAGTCTGACTGCGCAAGGATCTTGCATCCTGAAATCACGTGTTGGATTGTCTCCGATGCCCCATGACAGCCCATTTAATGCTTATGTCTTTTCTGAATTTAATCGAAGTATATATATATATATACACACACACACACACACAGTGGACTCCCGATTTTACGAATTCGTAGGGACCCCGAGAAAGATTCGTAAAATCGAAAGTTCATAAATGGGAATTAACGTTAGTTCTACGGGATACTTTTCGCAACCAATGCAATGGTTCGTAAAAACGTGTAGTTCGTAAATTGGAGGTTCGTAAAAACGCGAGTCTACTGTATAATTATCATCAACTATTTTCAATCCACTGTAGGATGGAGGTATTTGTGTTATCTACTACATGCATGTACTACATCGCCGTACTACATACATGTAGTACGGTGAAAAAAATATAGAGGAAGCGGCCTTAAGCTCATCACGTTAGCCAGACGGGTTGTCGATATGTACCTACAGTTAAAGAAAGATTCTGAACTTCGGTCACCACAGTCGAAGTCATGCGTTAAGGCGGGACTTGTTGTGTTACCTTCCCACGGAGTAACCGGTACCTACTTAGAAGCGGCTTTATTCAGTTATATATAAAACCGTTATATTATGTTTGGCGTATTATAATAAAAATGAAAGGGGAAAAATATCTATGAATCAATTGCTGTGTTCTAATTTTTTTTCTTTTTTTTTCAGGGAAGTTTTTACGTATTAAGGTATCACGTTCCATAATCATTTAATGAAAGTAATGTAATGTAATGTAATTTAACGTAATTATTTAATAAAATTAATGTAAATGTGACGTTATGCGTAACGTAATAGACTATCCAGTTAAGAAATACCGAGAAGTATCGTAGTTATATGTACAACTGAGTCAATAACTCGTGAATTCAACTTCTGAAAAAACATATGCCGTTGATTTTGATTACTGTACTGTTTTCCTACCATCAGATCTTCCTACTGACAAGTAATAATTTAGGCGGATAATAGAGGTTTCCCTTAGTGAAAGAACTTGTATAGTGTCAATGACACGTGCAAGTTATTACTTGAGTGTTTGATTTTTATTGATTCTACGTTTAGTGTCATGATTTTTATATATCATTTAGACTAATCAGTTGCGCAGGGGTATGTCAAATTTTTAGATACATTTTTGTAACCTTTTGTGAAATTTTTGACAACTGTAATATTTTGATCATAAAATGTAACTAAATTATAACATTGTGATTTTCCTGAAATGGTAGATGAAACACAGCTAAAATTATATATATGTAGTCACATGTAGAGACACTAATATACGTCATATATAGTAGCAGCACTTCACGTTTCTAATATTATTTAAAAAAACACAACGCACGTTGTTTGTAAAGTAGAAGTGCCCATACGACTAATAATAAAAAACTTTAGGCTGCATAATATACTGAAAAGTATAAAAACACTACCGCTATCTTCTTCCGGTGAGTCGTAGAAAGCCAACCCAAGGGATACTATGGCTGCCACCTGGAGGATAATCAAGGTGACGTCTTGCAAGGCTTCCCAGACCAATGTAAGGAAGGTTTTAGGTGGTTTTGGCGGGATCATATTGGCACCGAAAATTTCTTTTCGTCTAGAGAGGTCGGCAGTGGAACCACTTACACCTGAAAGTAAATTTAATTAAGAATAGTTGTTGCATCTACACATATGTAAATATTACACCGTATGGGAACTTACTTTCACGATAAAACACATGGTAATATACAAATTACTACCACGAGTTGAGTCATTTAATACTAACTAACCAATTACTATAATCACAGCCATATTCAAATATTAATTATTTATTACTGCATGAAGGCGTACACTGAGTGGCCACTTTATTATGACCACCTGACAATTTTAAGCAAATTGGCTATGGCAGGGGTTTTCAACCCCCGACCCCTCCAGCTCATGAAAAAATACAAATTGTTTCACACAAAAATAACGTCCCTGCTCCCTTTGAGACTGAAATATATGTATTTTATTCTGTTGTCATTTTCATATTTCGTAATAAATATCTTAAGGGGACATAAGTTACGACTTTTAAAATTCAAAAAATATTCAAAATTTTGCACTAATTTCAGAACTTGTTAACTCAGAAAGTATTATATGAATTGAAATGAAATAAAAACAGTTAAAGTAGTCATATATTCTGCATTTCTATCACATCAGTATTATTTTGAATACATTATAATTTTTTAATTTACAAAATGTGAAATGCTTATTTTCTACTTAACAAAACACTGAAACCCACTGCGCACATGAGTACAACTTAAATTTTGGTTCATTATGAGTTTTTATTAATAATAATTATTTAGAAATGTTGTCTCTTTGCACATTATTAAAAACATTTAAGAAATATATAATAAACATTTAATTTTTTAAAATTTTAAATATGATATTTATGTAATTTTTTTACCTTATGAATCTGTCTCATGTTTACAAAATGCAGTATATGTGGCAAATTTTAACTAGGGAGGCTAAAGTTTCATAAGCTAAAACTATTCTGAAAGTTTCTTTAAATTATATTAAACTGTTTTTCAGAAAATATGCGTGCAAACTTCATAAAGTACGTTTCGTGAAAACAAGCTTCAAAGTTTTATTTGCCTTTAAATAATATACTACTGGTGTTTATGTTTTTGCTGTTTTTTAACTTAATGCTCAGTCGATTTGCACCGGGTTTATTTTAAAATATTCAGAAAATTTCATACTTTTTTATAATAATTAAAATATCCAAATCTTTTGAAGATTTTAAAAGTCCCAGGTACCCTTAAAACACTATAGAACCAAAGTAACACGCGGTTTTCCCCTCAATCGTCTTTTAGTTTAATTTGCTAGCGTATATGGGCATTAGAGGCAGTTTTATTGATTTGCAGTGCAACAGTGATTTAAAAAAATTGAACACTCGTCACATTCTTTTCTAAATATGCTCAAAAGAACATTTCCCAACCATCAGACTGCGAGCTACAATTCCATATGTTCATATATATACACAAAATTTCGTTGCAGTGGAAATTACAATCCCCTCTGTTCCCCCCCGCAAACAGTTGTTCCAAAACTTAAGTTGATAAAATGAAAAGTTAGGATCAGAATAACTGACAGTCACGGTAGAAACACTCTTAGGGTTGCAATATCGAAAATAGGGCCTAATATTGATAGAATTCTTAAAAATAAGCAGTGCTCAAAATCTCTCCAAAAAGGTTTGATTTCGATTTACATATTAATAGCTAAAAGTATTGCAAATGTCTTTTGCTTCCATACGTATTTTATATTGTAATATATATATATATTCAGTCCCAGAGGCGGATCCAGAAAATATTTTTGGGTGGGCACGCAAAACTAATATAGGGACATAAGGAAAAATATCAACAAAGCTGATCTGGATAGGGGAAAGAACCCCTCCAGATGCCTTTGTTCAGTCATAATATTGCTAATACAGTAGTGCGGCCCGCCGGTCTACAAAAATAAGCAAAATTGGCCCTTGGACTGAAAAAGATCAAAGATCTCTGGGCTATGGCGTCCCACTATCGTCGCTAGAGGGCTAGACTAGTATAAAAAAGGAACGCTTAGTTCCTGAGACAGTAGTATAGGTGATTTGTTTGTGAACATGTGGGGAAAAATATGATTTGACAGACTTGAAAGAAACGTGGGATGAGTAGGAGCTCGGAGTCATGGAGTGAGTATCAGCGAAACTGCTACATTTGCGAAATGTTCAAGACCAGCTGTAGTTAAAGAAGTATTTAAAGACTGGACTGCGAGGCAAAAATCTGGGTCTCAACGTGCAACTTGTTGTCGTCACCCACCAGTGAATGTTCGGGTCAAACGGAGAGTCTTCAGACTTGTAAAAGACAACAGAAGGATAAAAGTGCAGCAGATATTAATCAAGGATCGTCAAAAACGATCTCTGAACGTACTATTCGCCATTCAAAGCTGCCGAGTGTGTAAGCGGCGCCTTTGTGCAAACTCGGATTTCAGCGCCCCAATAAAATTGAAATTGCAAATTGAAATGAAATTAATTTCGAGAAATTTTTATTTCTTTAATACACAAATGAAACATATATCCCGCACATTCAATTCAAGTCTGCGTACCACTCATGTAGTCGTATTATGACAAAAAAGGTGGCTAATTCGTAGTTTACTTAAACACCTTACTCTTTATTTTAAGTTGTGCAATTTTTTAGCGAAGTTTTACTTCATGAATTGTATAAAAATTTGTTATCGTTCATCGTCTTAATGGATTTAATTATTTATGTATTTAATAATTGATCTGAATGCATTGTATAAAAATATACTCTGCTTGTCTTGAAATTGCGCCCCTCTCGATCAGGCGCCCTTGTGGGGGGCACAACCTGCACACGCTTACGCCCTGCATCCACTCATCTTGCTTGAAGATGTTTTCTTTGTCTTCGATGTTTTCTAGTACTCGAATCGCTATTTTAGTTGCCTGCCCTTGACTAATTATTGAAATATGCCTGAGTCAATGGCACTGGAGGGTTTTTCTCAAAAGTAACAATAGTTTATACGAAATGCAGATGATTTATACAATTTTCATTTATATCTATTTTCGTATTATTCTAGTTCGTTAAGTAAAAAATTTAATTATATAATTGATCAAAAATTAAAAGATTTACAATTATTCCATATAGATGGCATAATAGCATATATTTTTAAAATATTATACTGCACAAATATATTCTCTCATCTTACTACGAGAATTGGTACAATAAAATACAAAAAACTTTGCAAAATAGCGCAATTTCTTGTGATATACATATTTATACTGCTCCATATTGAAGTTTCTCCACTGTACATTAAATTTACCTTTGTGTGTTGGAGAACTTCAATGCCGATCAGTGTATACTTTTTAGCACTCTTAGACAAGGTGGAGCATCTGATAATATGAGTATTTGGTAATGTACCCATTAAGGATATATGGCTATTTCGCAACGATGTAAGATTATTTAGTAATAAATCGTTGCAAAATATAGTACATGTAAAAATAAATCCTCACACATCCATTAACGAATTAATTTAACTTCAAAAATAAATATTCCTTGAAAGGACATAATTTGATCTCACATACATAGCTCACGAAACTGACTATAAATATAATATAGTAAAAGACAAGAGCATGTAAACACTAAAAGCAAATGTCCTGTTTAAGTATAAGCATGCAGTCATCGCCTCATTTCTCTTAGGTTTTAATGAACTTCATGTTTCAGTAATATTATTTGATGAAAATTGAAAGTTTAAAAGTTGAGCAATCTACACTTTAAAACGAATATTTTAGATGAAAATTGATGTAATTTTTAAGTGTATTTTACTCTTTGTATGCAATGAAGGTATGGCAGTTGGAAATATGCGATGCATTTAAAAATACAACAGTAGCAAATAGTACTTTGATATAAAATGCCGCTAATTTTAGAAAGGATTTGTAAAATATGATAATTATTACAGTTCTAATTCTAAGAAGACATATAGATGGCTTTTTTTTAGAACCTTTAACAAAACTGTTGTTTATTTGTACCTGTTTAAATCATTTAAAAGATTCCTGATCGTTGAGATGCTAGTTAGGCGTCAACTTATTCAAAAGTTTAGGCTCAGAGAAAATAAGATTCTTGCGAGAAGATTTTGAAATCCTAAAATGTGTCTCTCATCTGAATGTAAAAGATTCAAATTCATGTAGACAGAGTGTCGTAAGGCTTTTACCCTTTAGGGAAAGCGCATTTAATCTAAAGTTTTAAGCTTTGTGTAAATAGTAGACCATTCCCTGCAGAGATGTGAGTCATAAATTGAAATGAAAAACACGTCTGAGTACGAATGTCGCATAATATGGGATGCAGATATTTTGCAGAAACATAAACTTGTTTTCTAAAAAGGTAAAAAATGAGTACACATGGTCATTTTTTTGAGGGGATAGTGCTATTTTGATGCAACATCATTCATTCATTCATTCATTCGTGCGTGCGTTTGTTTGTTTGTTTAACGAATCGGCTAGATATTACACAATGGCATTGCATGATTTTAAGCTAAAGAGATATCTTGCCGGGACAGCATAAAAAAAAAATGTAAGTTTTACAAAGCCGATGCCACCCTTAAAGGAAAGAGAGTCGTACATTCACCAATATTAAAAAATAATAATAGTTTTTTTCAGCCACAATACACAACGGTAACCCTGAAAAATAATTTAAAAATACTATTATATGATATATATTATAACAAAAGAAGAAGCATATCATTATCACAAAATATCATAAACTAGGACAAAATCAAAGGAAGATCTACACTCACACACAACCAGAGTTAGCGTATTAGACATCATCTCAAAACACATTATGCATGAAATTCCGCGAAAAATCAAAATTTAACAGACAGATAGAAGACCCCGGGCAAGAAGGAATGAATGAATCATATTTCTGAAAGTTGACATAGTACTAATTACTGCAATTTCAATTGAGAGTAGATTTCAAAGGACGAGCAGAATAACCCAACCTTTTTTTTCTTGAGAGCTCAATACGAATTGGAATCGGAATCGGAATCCATTTCGAATGATCTGAAGTAGGAAGACTATGATTTGAAGTTCTTAGCGGTATCAATTACATATATTGGTTAGAGTAGATTCTATTAAACATAATTTGGAGAACTTTGAGGGAGTGTAATTCGTTTTATATAAAATAGTTCAAGAGTAAGCGGATGCCTGAAGTATTGAAAAATGGCATAGAATTATAAATAAGCCACAGGCATTTTCTCTGTAATCTAGCATGTCTATTATGTTACATAGCCGTATGTGAGGTTGAAAAAGAGTCAATGAATGCTGTTCCTACATGTTCACATAAACACTTAAAGCACCCATCAGGGAACACAAACAGATAAAGTGAATAATAATATTCATTATGGTGATCTAGACGATCAAGAAGCATACGTCTGTATAACTCAAAGCAACGGGAAAATTCCTAAGTCAATGAAACCAAAGAGAGAGTATAACAATGTATGAAATTAAGAACAAGCAACCGATGTTCCAGAAAAACTAGTGAATAAGGGACAAATTTCTCCTAAATATAGTCAGAGTTCATTTAAGTAGATCAGAAGTAATTAAACCAGCATGAATACGATATGTGTTGAGAGTGGAGTTAAATTTCTTAACTGCGCTAAAACAGATCGTAGAGTTAAAAATATATTACTAATCCATCATATCAGAAAACAACGACATCATTAATTAAGCTTAACAGCAGGTATGTAGTCAATTTAAATATGGCAAATAAGATCACATATATAAACTACTGAGTAGAAGATTTAAGATATAAAATGTGGATAATGAAAATGCAAAGTAACTAGATAGTCATATCCTTAGTTCTTTAAAACGCATTGACAAGAGGGAGTATAGATTATCCCCGAGCTTTTTAAATATGAATTTACTGTTAATGACATGCTGAATAAAATACAAATTATTATATAGCAGCACACCTGTGCCAAGAACCTAAATACTTAGTAAAACAAATCGCCGACAATGAGTCGGCAAAATGCAAAGTAGTCAACCATGAGTTAAAATAAGAGCAAATATAGGAACTGGTCAATTTCAACGTAACAAGATATAAACATTTGCAATAATATTTGAACCTTGAGGAACGAATAAACCAAAAATGCAACTACAAGACCAAACTCGTGGGACCCAGGTTAAAACGGTGGTATATCAAAACAATAATAAATTAGCCCTAACGATAATTCTCGAAATCTATCGCCGTTTTAAGGACAAGTCTTTTATTATCATTATTAATATAAAATATTGAACTATAATATGCTAAGCATACAAGCCCCCGTCCCCTTAAATCATCATATACCCGCTTCCTCTCTGGTGTCAGACTTTCAGAAATTACAACTTTAGAGCCCTTTAAATGTTTCTATTTCTGAAGTCATAATCTCTCTGTAACATCCTTACAAATTTAACGATGATAGGCCTTGGTTTGGTCTTATTAGATACCGGGTATCGAACACGACCTAATCGGTGCGCAGTCACTAAATCAATTGATAGTAGACAGGTTTTAAATTCATTGTTGCATATATCAATGACAGAGATTATTGTTTTTTTCCTTATCACACTCTGATGATGCCATGACAATGAATTAGCAAACAAGTTCTTCTCGTGTATTGATACTGATCATCAAGTTCAAAACCTATCTGTTTATGTCTGTCCTCGAGTTGGGCAATCTTTTAAATAAGGCCAGAGTATTGAGAACGCCACTTACCTCCAAGTTTGTCGATCTAACTATTGACTTCATTTATAATTTCAAATTTAATTGCGGCAATTTGCTCGACATGTGGCGCAAGATGGTCGCATTTGCAAATCTATCTTAAATTTTGCTCATGAGCGTCGCTCTCACGTTATTGAGTTGGCCCGACCATTGGGAATGTATATCAGAAAGATCCTCGGCCATAGACCTTGATCTTGTTTCATCCAGTGCCGGCGACAATGTGAATGTCTTTGGTAACTTAGGCGGCATTATTGTATAAGTAGTAGGTTTAAACAATAAAAACATTTAAATTACTGTGTGAAACTCAGTTATACAACAACTCACACAAGTTCTACATACCATATGCCCTACGACATTGACTGTCAATCAGCATATGTTCCCCGAGAGTAGAGTTGCAAGCGGGAGCCAAACGAAAACACGATCTCTCTCATATATGAATACGGAAAACATATAACACAAGTCTTTAAAATGTAGTTACTTTTGTACGTACATATATTATTATGCTTTATTATGGTAATTGCTTTTAACACGTTTTTCTTTCATATTGCTTTTTGCGGATGCGTATATTATAGTATATACACTGTGGATTCATCATGGTGTTAATAATTGGAACAGGAAATGTAAAGTCATGGGAATTCCAATAGGGAATGATTTTTTATACTCAATTTTCTTTGCGATGACCAAGTACTCTCCGCGCAAGAAAAAGACGACATGGAGTACATGTTAAGAAAATTAAATGAGGAATATAACAAAGGAGGAATGAAAATCAACTTTATTAAAACTGAATATCTTGCAGTTGGGGATATTCATACAGAGGAATTGGAGGTTGGGGACAAAAAAGTTGAAAAACACTCTAAATTTAAATATCTGGGATCCATAATGTAAGAAAAAAGTAATTATCAGGACATTAAGAACAGAGTCTGTCTTGTTAGAAAGGCAATTCGTACTCTACACCCAGTTATCTGGAAACAAGGAATTTCCCTGAAAAATAAGAAAATTAATTTTTAAATCAATTATTGAAAGCATTTTTACATATGGCAGTGAAACTTGGGCTATAATAAATAAATTAGAGAAAAACATTAAGGCAGTCGAGATGGACTTTTGGCGTAGATGTTGCAAAAAAAAAAAAAAAGATTCGACAAAGTGAGAAATGACGCATTTTAAGGTTAGTGGAAAATAATAAACCATCGAAGAAAAGATCTAACGAAAGGCCATTAGATGGTTTGGACACGTAATGAGAATGAGCGATGAAAGATGGCCGAAAAACGTTGCAGTATGTGCCAGTGGGGAGAAGAAAAAGGGGAAGACCACGTAAAACATGGATAGCAGGGATAAAAGAGACAATGAAAAAAAATAAATAAAAGAATATTGATGTAGACACTTGGAGGAACAGAGGCCAATGGAGGAAATGCATTGCATGATGGAGAGTACTCCCACTGGGGAAAGGCACTGTAAATTGAACTGAACACTGTGGATTGTGATACGCACTGTGAGCTGAGGGATACATTGGGTACACACTTTGGGTTGAGGTATATTTTGAGTATGCCCAGTGGATAGAGGTGTACATTTCGTATATATTGTAGATTGTGAGGTAGCAGTCGAATATACATTTTTGATTCAGCCATTGGCGTACGCAGGGGGTGTTGATGGGAGTTGTGACCCCCCCATTGCAATGAAATTTTGTATATTTAATATAGAAATATGCGAGTTGTAGCTCTGTAACCCCCCATTGAGCCTATAACCCCCTTACGAACTTTCTGCGTAATCCTATGGATTTAGCTGTATACTGTCGGTGATAAAACAAGATTTTGGTGAGGAGAGCAAATGAGAAAACAACAATTCACATGATGGTTCATTGTTTTGGAAATTTACGTAATGAAATTATACATATAATATAACAACTTATTGGGGGGGATATAATCTCTTCGTACATGAATCTACTAATACAAATTGTAATTTTAACAATGTCTTTTGCTCCACGACCAAAAATTCGATTTTAGAAAAGGTGACTGAAACTTAGATTATTCTTAAGTGTTTTCAGGTTGATTGGTTGTATTTTTATGACACAAGGACACCAATGGTTATTCTGCGCCAATCAAGGTGAGATCTTACATACGGTTAATTATTAATTAATATTTATTAATTTTTAAATTTCTCTTTGAGCCCTATGAATCCCTCCAGCGAAAAGTCAAATGGACTAAGCCTATCAACATTCACACAGAATGAAAATAATAGTATTAATATTGTATGATATGTACTCGGATAAGTTATTAGCAACGTGGTTTTAGGACTGAGATTGGAAAGGTTCATAAGTAGTTCACACTTCGTTAAAGAAATTATATCCACAAAGAGTAACCCGTGCTGGGTGCAATAATTCAATTATGTTTAATCCGTATAAATATAATGAGTGATTACCGAAATATTTAAAGTAGTGAAAGCTTGAGCGCGATGAGTAACATGAAGGATTTATTTGACTTTGAAAAAAAAACAGATTATCGAAGCTAGTTGAAGTTGGTGCTTCGATTCCAAAAACGGTAGGACTTGTGTGTTTCCGAGAGCCGCTGTGGTCAAAGCGCCACACTTGGGTTAATCAGAGGTGAGCATAACGTACGACGACTGGTACAAGCTAACAGACGGATCACTATTCAAAAATCGGCTCTTCAGTGGAACAATGGACAACCAAGACCAATATCCAGTATGACTATGCGTTGCACACGTTCGGGCTATATCTGCAGACGATCAGTGTGATATCTCGTAATCAAGATCCACTGGCGTTAAATAATCATCAAAGATATAATGAAAGGGGTTATATCTGTCGGTTTATTAGGAAATTTGCGTTTTTTGTTTGCTAGTTTATGCTTTAAGGCGTAAAGATGACAAAGATCTTACTTCATCGGGACCTGCAGTTTTCAATGGAATCCGGACGTCTTGGAGCTTATGGACTAATTCCTAAATTACAGTGGTATTTTGCTTGTCGAAAAAACAATGGCTTCAAAGTCTTAGATAGCGATTTCTTGGATTAATTTGTGCATAAAGTTTCCTCAGACGTTCATTGACTTGAGGTACATTTTTTTAGATATTCTGCTGTCGAGATGTCTGGTGTTCGAAGTCATGATTTCGAATATTATTTTTTTTTCATTTCGAAACGAGGCAAGGGTTTGGTTACAATTTTGCATCTCTGCATGTAAACTGTAGTAAGGGTCCCCAAAGACAGGATTTATGGCTTAACGTGACCTTCTAACCACATAGTACACACAGCCAAGTTTACTAGAAATGGCACTGGGAAGGGGCATATGTATTAAGGAACGTAAGTGGAAGACATGTTGATAGAATGGCAGTGCCATTCTGTCGATGATAAATCATGATCGAAATTAGGGCTGTCCTGAAGAAAATTATTGAGAGTATGCGGTGCTTGCTGCCTCGATCAAAGAGCATTAAGTCAAAATTTCTTGAGAGTACGCGGCGCACACAGCGCGTACCCTTTTGGGACAACCTTGCTCGATATAAAGCTTTCCTTCGGAATGTCGAAGTTTTTAAGAAACATTGGGGCGTGATGCAAATTGAGATCATGGCCTTCTGAAAACGGTTGCAAAAAGCTTCTATGAAGTGCCATTCTTCTTTTTTCAGGCAGAAAATTTGGGCCTAAATCCCGACGTAGTGTAGGATGTTGGATGTTTTCCTACGGCTCCTTAGCTTCGTGCTCAGTATTCCGTAGTGGAAGAGGCCGACAGATATTCGGATACCTTGTTAAGTTGCAAGTACTATGGGCATGAAGATAACAACTTCACCCTTGAAGAAATCAATATCCACTGTTATGAAAACATAGAAAAGTAGGGCGAGGTCTTACATGAACTGCAAGTACCAGTGGGCCTTTTTGATTTTTAATGTGGATCGATAAAATAATTCGTGTCAAATAATCTAATTTTGCCCTTAAAGAATTTGGATATTGCTTTGCGTAACGACTAGTTACGTTATTATGCATTATATTTAAATCTAAAGAGTAAATTCAAAATATCATTAGTCAACTTTCAAACCGTGATGCCTAAATGAACACATTTGAGCTTTCTAACGGCAATTATTTCTGGAGAAAATGTACAGCTACTTTTTGGCAGTGCTCTCTGTAGTTTTATCTTCGTTAGAAGTGTCTAAAAAAATTAAAAGAAGTAAAGTCATAAACTTAAAAAAAATCTAAGATAAACTTTATGTTAAATTAAAAAATGTTTTTAGGGATTCTTTATTTGAGGGGAAAATATTTACACCTTCTCTCCTTTTTGAGGTTAGCATGTTATAATTTTCGCAAATATACAATTTATTTTTTATTACTTCAAGGTGGCCTGATTTTTTTGCTAGTCTTCTTCCTCTGTTTTATTGATTGTTACCTTTTCATTAAAGTCAAAACATTCTCATCGTAGTCGATTATGTGGTAATGTTAGATGATACATTCTTCGCAAAGAAAAGAATAATTGCTTAGCGCTTGGTAGAAACCAAACACGCAAACTCTTGATAATTAGTAAGCTGTGGGTTCGTTCACACCAGATGCGCAGAAATCATTCTTTTCTTTACGATTAATTTATTATCTAATGTTGATTATTTATTAGTCTGCAGTTATATGTTTTAAAAAACTGTAGTAATTTATCCCGGTAAAATACTATTTTATTAAAAGCTTTCACTGTTTAGATTAATTCAATGATACATGCCACAAAAACAAATTAATTCAAATACAACATTAGATAAATTTAGTACGCCTGTTTGGCGGAGCCTCTAAGAATGATGTGTGCATACATCGATGGTAAACGGAAGACTGGTTTGATTTTAGAATTCGGAAAACAATTACACGTACTGTTGCCAAATATAAAAAGTGAAATTATAATTATACAAAATATCCGTTGCCCGATGCGGCAAGTGACATTACGTACGTTTGGAAAACACATGTAAAAGGAAATAATTTGGCATTTTGCCAATTTTAGGAATTAAACATATTAAGTTTCCTTTCCTTGCATTTCTAAGTGGCAACAGTTAAGAAAGCCTGCGAAGTGAACACAGTGTTTCTATTGTGGGAACTCACAAATTTACGAATTTAATAAGTTGGAATCGACGAGTACCCAGAGATGTCCTAAAATAGAACGCTGCAAATATTCGCTTCACACCTTTTCACCCAATGCTAGGGCATTGTAATTAAGGTGGAATCTGATATAGCCGTTGCTGTGTTTCCTTTTTTTATATCATAGTTCAGTCGTTCCTTTAAGCATCTAAGAATATAGTCTTATTTTTCACAGCCTTTTCTTGCACGAAATCAAGGATAAAACTCCCGAGGGGCACTGTTTCTCGACTGGAGTTTTCTTTCTTATTTCTGATATCGCATCAACTTACCATCGATCAGCGTCAAAAGTTTTTGAAAATATTTTCTTCAACTTCCTTATTTTTACATTCTTTTTTTGGCGACAATACCCTCAACTAGATTTTAGGCTATGCGCATAAGCTATAGCTTAAAGCCTTTTCCCACATTTTGAATTTTAAGTTGAGTGCTGACTTTTTTTCATGACTTGTACCATAGGCATATGCAGGAAGGTTGATGATCTATTACTACGTATAGATTATATATATAAAAATGAATAAGAGCAGATCAGATTAAGAAAAAGTAGAGAAAAAATAAAAATTTAAATATAAGTGATAGGAGAAAAATTAGCAGGAAAATGAAAAATTTCGAATTAATATCGGGAGACACGAACACTTTTACATGCGAGAGAATTACTAAACAACGTGAATGCAGAAACCAAAACATGGATTGAGTTATACTGAAAATGGACTGAGATGAATTAAATCAGAAAAGCTTGGAATAAAAAGTTTTAAGTATGGCCTGGCACAACGTTCTCGTAGAAGGCCACGCTACTTAGGCCCTAAATAACGCATTTTATTTGTCGAGATTGCCGGCTTTTAGAGCTAAAAAGAAACCATGCCCCTCGATAACCCATTAGAAAATGAATAAAAAATAAAATTAATGGAGCAATCAAAGGAAAGCATTGAGTAACGGACCTGCTCGTAACGGCTTAAATATCAGTCTAACAAGGGGAGTAGTAGCAAAGACATGACACAAATTTTTCCTTCCAAACCTGATGGTTGGTATAATAAAAATATTTGAAATTTGATGGCATGGGTCTCTAAGAGAGGAAATGCTCGCATCGGCTGAAAATACCACGTTGGCCAAAATTAAACGTAATTAATTAGAGTTAAATTCAATCAATTTTAATTTTAAAAAATACGCAAAATGGCTTTATTTAGCTATATAAAACCATAACTATCATGCAACGTAAAATCCAGACCTAAAGGTGTCGATCCCTTGCAGATCAGGCTATACAGGGCGATTCAAAATATATGTTACGGCGGTTATCTTTTCAACCGTTGGTCGTAGAACATACTTCCAATTAGAGAAATACTTTACGAAAAAAAACCCGCATATTCGTAAGTAAAATATTTGAGGAGTTATTAAACCTTCAATCCTGGCTCGTTTTTGGCGAAAAAACTCTCTTTTAGCGATAAATAATCTTTTTTTTAGAAATAAGTAACCCTTTTTTGGAGAATAATATTACTATTTTAAAGTACAATAACTCCGCGAATATTGCAATTATGTTAAAAGCATTTTTGTTTATTTGACTAGCAGGGCGAAGAAGAATTATTTTGTGACGGGATGTTTTTTAGTAGAAGGTCTTTATAAAAAGTGAAATGCGTATATAATATTATATTACCGTACAGTATATAAACAAATATATATGTACTATATATTACAATATATAGTACATATATATTTGTTATGGCAGAGTTCGAAATTGGCTAATCCCAGAATTATCTGGATAAAGCTAGAAGTTAATTTTATTTTCTTATTTTATCCAAAACGCGTGGATAATGTTAGGATTACTCGAATTCAGGCATTACCCGTAACATATATATATGATTAATACTACTAAAAAAAAAAGGATTATTTGTCGCTAAAAGAGAGTTTTTTGCCAAAAAAGAGCCAGGATTTAAGGTTTAATATCTGCTCAAATATATTACTTACGGACATTATTTTTTTATTTGACTAAGTAGATGTCGAAAAGTATTTCTCTACTAGGAAGTATACTTCTACGACTGACAGTTGAAAAGAAAACCGCCGTGACATACATTTTGAATCACCCTGTACAACCTGATATGCAAGGGCTTGACACCTTTAGGTCTGGATTTTACGTTGCATGATAGTTATGGTTTTATATATCTAAATAAACCCATTTTGCGTATTTTTTAAAATTAAAATTGATTAAATCTAACTATAATTAATTACGTTTAATTTTGGCCAACACGGCATTTTCGGCCAATGCGCTCATTTCCTATCTTAGAAGTCCATGCCATCAAATTTCAAATATTTTTATTGTACTAACCATCAGGTTTGGAAGGAAAAAATTTCGTCATATCTTTGGTACTCCCCTTGTAAGGCCTAATCAGAGAGAGAAAGTGTGTTACAATTATAAGAACTAGCAACAGGAAATAATATTGCCAGATTGTCCTAAACACGTTGAAATGGGTTTAAAAGTCACCAACGCCAAACTTTTTTAGAAATTTAATGAATTTTTTAAAAATCGACGCAATTAAAAATTTACTAACATAGTTCTCCTCTTTCATTTTGAAGGAGTCCGTGGCGGTGTTGAAATTCGAGTTTTCAATGCAAATATTATTTAATTTCAAAATTCGCGTGATAATGATAATGCGATGAATCCCAATGCTAGCACTTGACTTCAGATTAGAGAGGGTGATCATTTTATTAAGTCAGAAGAATTATCATTCACTATTTACAACTTCAATGTTATAAAATTCGTGAAAAATAACCAAGAAAATATCTATAATATATTGACTCCTTTGATGTTGAGAGTCCGTTCACGAGTATACTACCACCAACATGAACGAACTGCGTAAATTTTTATTTTTTAATTAGGAAATGTCACCAGTCTTGGCAAAATATTCTGGAATGGCTTCTTCTACTACTGTCTGTATGAAAATTTTCTTTTTAATGGAGATAATTATTTCTAACAAATTAAAGGAATACCCACATAGGATGTTTTTTCGTCACTTTCCTTGCAAAGCTACATTTGCATTTTTGCGAACAAACGTAAAAGTATTTCGGAATCGCCACTATCAAATACGTTGCCAGTATCATCGTTTTTCAACTGCCCCGAGTTCCCTCATTGGGCAAGTAAAATCTACACAATCGAGCTAAAACTCGAGAAAATTAATTTTGACCAATCTGTTAATTTTTTAGACCTCGATATTACACTTAAAGAAGATGCAATATTAGCATCCGACTCTATAGTTAAACGAAAGATTTTCTTTGAAGACTTCACCATTTCTAATTTTAAGCCTAAAATAATCAATGGAATTCATTTCAATATCATTATCATGGAAAGTTTAAGATTAAATAAAATTTACAATGAAGAGAATAGGAGTTCCGTATTGTTATGGATTCCTTTGGAATGAAGCGTGAGGAGAATCAGATTATTAAATTTTCTATTGCGTCACTTTTTTAAAAAATTCGTCAGGTTTCTAAAATTTCTTGTTGGTAACCTTTAAACTTATTTAGAAGTTTTTGGGACAACCTGGCAAATACTATTTCCTGTTGCCAACTCTTGTAACTGTAGCATATTTTCTTTCTCCCGCTAGGTCAGGGCTGGGGAACCTGCGGCCTTATGGCTACATGCGGTGTTCGAGGTCCTAACGTGCGGCCTTTTGACCGAATTAAAATTTTGCAGAATAAATCTATTATCTTTCTTTAATAGGATTATGTTCATCTTTTATGTTTGTATTATAATCTTACAGTAAACGAAAGTAAGGTATAAAAGGGTAGAAGAAGATTTACCTAAATAATCTCCCTTAATTGATTAACACAAAACATATGCAGCCTTCATACGTTACAGCTAATTCAATGAGGCTTTCCAACATGAAAAGGTTCCCTATCCTGGCGCTACGTCCTGGACTGATATTTGAGTCGTTACGAGTAGGACCGTGACGTACTACCTCTCTTTGATTGCTCTACTAATTTGGTTTATTTTTTTCAATTTGCTTCCCTTCTAATGAGTTGCTGGGAAGCATGGTTTCCTTTTATTTACAAGCTAGAAATCCAGACAAAAACATCCTTTTATTTAGAGCCCACGTGGCTGGGTTTCCCTTGATAGCGTTTTGCCACGTGGTTCCCCACCTTCTTATTTCAAGCTTTTCAGTTTCATATTTTCTTAATCTATTTTTAATCTATTTTAATCCATGTTTTGTTTCCTTCATTCACGTTATTCCGTAATTCCCTTGCATGTAAAAGTGTTTGTATATCCGGATGTTAATTTGGTCGCCCAGCTAACTGGTCTATTGACACTTTTGTGCTTTTATGAATATTAGTTTTACTCTACTTCTTTTCAGTTTCCTACTAATTTTTTCCTGCTCCTTATATTCCTGTTTCTTCCCATATTTTTAGAAGATTTTAATAGTTAGTTAACCTGCGATTGATTTTGGTCTGCCTGTTAGAGATGAGACGGTCTGAGCCAGAACCCGGGCCCGAAACGGGCTCGGACTGTATATTTCATATTATTTTCGTGTTCGGGTGGGCCCGGGCTCATAATATGGATGTAACTGCAGCCGAAAACTGACTTTTATATATTGAAATTTCGGGCTTGGGCGGGCTCAGATCGCAAGTCTTTGGCGGGCTCAAGCTTCGAAAATTGAGCCTGAATTTATACCTACTGCTTGCATGTCGACAATAAAAAGGACAAGATATAGGCTTTCCGTAAACACAATAATGATAGCTATTGTTAGCGTTGAATAGTCCTAAGTCTCTATCTCTCTGTCTCTCTAAAGAGTCTATATCTCTCTGTCTCTCTAAAGAGTCTCTATCTCTCTGTCTCTATATCCTATAACAAAACAAAATCGACGCACCAAGAAAGAGTTGTCCGATTGTAATGAAATTTCGTATGCAAAGACATTTTGACCGAACATGCAAATGATTAAAATTTGGTGTCCAATGAATGAATAGCGGGAACTCCAGCGCATCGGAACTGCGCATTCAGCAGGTGTATATAAGGAGCGATTCTCAATATGTGGTCAAAATTTCTGTTGCATTTTGACTGCGGATATCTTACGTCGACTGTAACAATGCCTCGCCGAAAGATTCGTGCTCATTACGAGCATATGTCAGAGTTTGAAAGAGGTTGTGCTATCGGATTGAAAGAGGCTGGTTGGACGAATCGAAGAATCGCTGGACATGTGGGTCGAAGCGATGCGGCGATTGGACGGTGCTGGCAAGAGTGGGTCAACAACGGCAGATGTCAGCGTCGGGACGGCAGCGGTCGACCTAGGGCCACAACAGAACGGGAAGACAGAGCGATTGTCAGAGCAGCTGTCACAGCACCGGATTCGTCGTTATCAACTATCCAACGTGTGGCCCGCACACATGTGTCCAACATGACCCTCTGCAGACGACTGAGAGAGCGGAATTTACGCTCGCGCCGACCGTTACGCCGCTTACCTCTCACGCCTTTACACCGTCAAGTCCGATTACAGTGGTGCCGGGCTCGATCAACTTGGAACTGCGCTGACTGGGGACGTATAGTCTTTAGTGACGAGTCCCGTTTCCAACTGTGTCCTGACGACAACCGCAGACGTGTCTGGAGACGTCCAGGGCAGCGTGGGGATCCTGCCCTTACTATCGCACGCCACACATGCCCACAACAGGGCGTTATGGTCTGGGGTGCCATCTCCTTTGATAGCCGGACCCCTTTGGTGGTCATTTCTGGCACACTTACAGCACAGCGGTACGTAGACGACATTCTACGACCGGTTGTGTTACCGTTCCTTTTGCGACACCCTGGACTTACGTTTCAACAAGACAATGCCCGGCCGCACACGGCACGTGTTGCTATGAATTGTCTTCAAGCTTGCCCAACACTTCCTTGGCAAGCTAGGTCTCCTGATCTCTCTCCCATAGAGCACATTTGGGACGCTATGGGAAGGCGATTGCAACCATCCCGGAATGTTGACGATTTAGCCCGACAGTTGGAGACAATTTGGCAAGAAATTCCGCAGGACACCATCCGGGATCTTTATCAGTCTATGCCACGCCGGGTGACAGCTTGCATCCAGGCCAGAGGTGGACCAACGCCTTATTGACTTCCTCCCTTTGTAACGGTCAAACTCTGCAATAAATCATTCAATTATTCTGAAATTTTAATCGTTTCTTTTTCTATGTATGTTCTTCACATCCACCAATTTTTATCGCAATCGGACAACTCCTCCTTGATGCGTCGATTTTTTTTTGTTATAGAGTGTAATTAAACTTAGCCTATTTAGAGCACTCTGGAGCTTGAACCTTTCAGAGGATTTTCACCGAAATTGGTATATCGACTATTCAAAGGATGCGGAAAAGGAATCTGCAAAAATATTTACTTCAAAAACGTTCGCTATGGGGCGCTTTTTAGCGCAATACTGCAAAAGCAACCCATGAAATGACTAACACGCAAGACAAATCACATTTTTAATGTTTACTAACATTTATTGCATCGAAACATTTCAAATGAACGTTGTGCGAGCAATAACAGCAAACCCGTATTGCAGGCGTACTATGGAAAAAAAAAGATTTGCCATACGCACATAAAGCATGAAGAAATGCAGCAAGTAAGCACCTTTTAATCGTGTACAGAATGATGCAATAAAGGTTGCTCGATGTGGTCACTATCATTCACTTGTAAAAGTTTATGGCCCTGTCAAATGTTCTGTGACGGCCCTTCGGTGTTGTTAGTTGCTCCAGACATTTGTTTTGCTGCAACTACAGAAACGACAGTGCGTTACATCTACCATTTCAATGCAAGATGGTGCGCACCCATATACTGCACCGTCCCTCAAAGCTTTTTTGCTCCTGCATTTCACTGATGAGCGCGTTATCAGTCGTTCGTTTATTAGTCACTGCACACGTTCGCCGGATCTCACTCCGTGCGACTTCTAGTTGATGGGTCATTTAAAGAATTTGGTTTATTGTGGAAGTGTTGCTATGTTAGAAGCATCTAAGATTTCCATCATGACAAACATTGAGGAACATCCATTACATCGTCCTGTACACTATTAACAACTACTTAAGTGTCACATTTCTTTACACACTATCTGCATGTGCAAAATTATTTTTGTTTCATTGTACGCCTTCAGCGCTGTCGTACTGTTATTGCTCGCACAACTTTCATTTTAAAATGTTTCGATGCACTAAGTGTTACTAAATGTTGAAAATGTCATTTGTATTGCGTGTTGGTCATTTTAAAGGTTGCTTTTGCAGTATTGCACTAAAAAACGCCACCTAGTGGACGTTTTTAAAGTAAAATTTTTTTGCAGATTCCTTTTCCGCACCTTTTGAATAGTTTATATACCAAATTAGTAAAAATACGCTGAACGGTTCAAGCTCCAGGATGCTCTAAATAGGCAAAGTTTAATTATAACCACCCTGTGTGTGTATATATATATATATATATATGGCCTGCAAAAGGGTTGCTGGTATCTAACTGGAAGGAGACCCACACGCTGAACGTATGTGACGATGTGTGGAACCGGCCAGGCCAGTAACCTAGTGTCCTACCCCGCCTTCAAGTGGTGCAGGCTGAGCTTTCTATTTATGTGGCAAATTAATATTTGCTACACGGATAGAAAGGCGGAAGGGGAGGGCTAATTCACCAACCCGTCTAGCCAGCGTGGTGAAATTATGGCTAATTCCTCCATTATGTTGACACACCAGAAACCATGGCCCCTAGTCTCCAGGTGCTGGAGTGCTCCTGATCAAGGCAGCGGTCAGTGTGGCATGAAAGCAGGGGGTGCTAAGAATCACTGGAATGGCCCAGGCTGCCGTTTGTTATTGACCTTGGCTACGTTTAATGGACGATCCCTTGCTTCTGAAGCAAAACTTCAGGAATTGGAAGAAGAACTTGACAAGATCAAATGGGACATTGTAGGACTCAGTGAAGTTAGAAGAAAAGGTGAAGAGTTGGTGGAACTTAAAAGTGGACATTTGTTTTATTATAGAGGAACGGAAACTGGAAGAACAAGTGGTGTTGGCTTCTTAATCAACAAAAGAATTAAAGACTACCTTCTTGAAGTCGAAAGCACGTCAGATCGAGCAGCGAGGCTCGTTGTTCAACTAACCCAGCGATACCAACTTCAAATAGTACAGGTATATGCACCAACATCAAGCCATACCGACGAAGAGGTTGAAGAATTTTATGAAGAAATCAAAGAGTTACACACCAAAGGGAAACAACATATCAAGCTCATCATGGGGGATTTCAATGCAAGAATTGGACAACAGGAACAAGGAGAGACATCGGTTGGTAAATACGGATATGGGGAAAGGAATGAACGTGGCGATCAACTCATCGAATTTGCAGAAGCTGAAAATCTTAGCATCATGAATTCATTTTTTAAGAAGAAACCGCAAAGAAAATGGACATGGAAACACCCAAATGGGGGAACTAGTGAAATTGACTATATCCTGGCAAACAAGAAATCAATTATTGAAGATTGCAGTGTACTGAACAGATTTAATACTGGAAGTGATCATCGAATGGTGAGATGTAAAGTGCACTTAAATACTAAATTAGAACGACAGAAGCTCATTAGGAAACAAGTAAGTAAGAGGGTGGATTTAAAGAAATTAAAAGAAAATACCGAGGCATTCAAGTTGGAATTAAAAAATCGCTTTTCTGCACTGGAAGGACTTATTGAAGAAGTTGACATCTCAGAAGCAAATGAAAACATTGTTAAGACAATAGTTGAAACTGCTGGGGAAATTGGTGGTGTAACCTGTAAAAAGCACAATAGCAAATTATCTGAGAAGACGAAACAGCTCATGAAAAGGCGAAGAGATATGAAGGTGGACAATCGAAATACCAGTTCCAGGATTGAGTACATAGAACTTTGTAAAACTCTGCGCAAAAGCATGAAAGAAGACATAAGAAAATTCAACTGTGAGTTAGTAAGGAAGGCCATTGAAAATAACAAGAGCCTTAGGGTTGTTAAAGGAAGTTTATCTGTTGGGAAGAAACACATCATTGCATTAAAAGGAGAGGATGGCACCGTAACAAGAAATAGGGAAGAAATACTTAGAAGAGTTGAAGAATTCTACAAAAAACTATATGAAAGTAACAGTGGATTAAACGAAGACTCTGAGATAGTCGAAGGAACAGCTCCTAAAATCTTAAAAGAAGAAGTTTCATTTGCAATAAAAAATATGAAGAAAGGAAGAGCCCCTGGTGATGATGGTATTACATTAGATATCCTAAAAGAAGCTGGAGAATATGTAGAAGACATACTTGCAAAATTCTTTACCAAATGTCTTAACAGCGGTAACATACCAAACCAATGGGATTCTGCAACAGTAATTCTTTTGCATAAAAAAGGTGATAAAGAGGATTTGAAAAATTACCGACCAATTAGCTTGTTACCTGCTATTTATAAAATCTTCACAAAAGTGCTAACACATCGCCTGCAGAAAAAATTAGATGCAGCTCAACCAAGAGAACAAGCTGGATTTCGAAGTGGATTCAGTACAGTGGACCATATTCAAGTATTAAGAGAATTAATTGAAAGAACACATGAATATGAACTTCCATTGTGTGTGGCATTTATTGACTATGAGAAGGCCTTTGACTCTATTAAAACATCAGCAGTCATCAACTCTTTAAGATCAACAGACATTGAGGATGTGTACATTGACATGGTGAAACGTGTGTATAAAAATGCAAGTGCAAAATTTCGGTTACATAAAGATACCGAAGCTATCAAAATTGGTAAAGGTGTGAGGCAGGGAGATACCATTTCTCCAAAACTTTTTACTTCAGCTTTACAGATGATTTTTCAGCAGATAAATTGGAATAACAGGGGAATAAAAATAAATGGTGAATATTTAAATCATTTGCGGTTTGCTGATGACATTGTTATTTTTTCAACGAACCCATCAGAACTCCAAGACATGGTACAGGAGCTCTCAACTAGAAGTAAAGAAGTTGGACTCAAGATGAACCTACAAAAAACTAAGATCATGTTCAATAATTTCGTAGAGGAAACAAAAATACAAGTTGACAACATTGAGCTAGAAATTGCTGATTCATATATTTACCTTGGCCAGCTGATTTCAATGGATGGCAACATTATGAAAGAACTCAACAGACGTATTAAACTTGGCTGGAGTGCATTTGGAAGAAACAGTTTTATCCTGAAGGGGAAATTGCCTTTGTGTCTAAAAAGAAAGGTCTTCAACCAGTGTGTATTGCCAGTCCTCTCTTATGGATCAGAGACATGGAGTCTAACAGTTGGAGCAATACGAAAGTTACAGACAACGCAAAGGAGCATGGAGAGGTGCATGCTTGGAATAACTAGGAGAGATCGAAAAAGAAACACTTGGGTGAGAGAGCAAACTAGAGTAGAGGACATCATTGTTAAAGTAAAAGGGCTGAAATGGCGATGGGCTGGGCATATTGCAAGAAGAACTGATCAACGATGGACAACAGAAATTCTGAACTGGATTCCAAGAGACCACCGAAGACCTAGAAAACGTCCTCAAACTAGATGGGTGGATGAAATAAGAAAACAGGTTGGGGTGACGTGGAAGCGAATTGCTCAGGATAGACTTGTGTGGAAAGCATTTGGAGAGACCTTCATCCAGCAGTGGATAGATAATGGTTGAATATGATGATGATGATGATGATACACATACACATATATAATACTACCCATTAATGTACGTTCTGCGTACATTAATGGGTCACTACGTAGTCACTCAGTAAAACTTGTCACGAAATACCGTCAATGTGGAATTGGAGAATTAGTGATTGGAGAGTTGGTCTTCGAAGTGTTGGTAATTGCGGAATTTGTGGTTGGAGTAGTGCTAATTGGAGAGTTTGTACTTGTGTAGTTGGTAATTGGAGATTTGGTTATTATAGAGTTCGTATTGGGGAGTTGGGTATTGGAGAGTTGAAAATTGGCGAATTGGCGATTATTTAGAAATTAGAAGTAAACTTCAACTCATCAAATTCCAACTCGCCAACTCCCAGTTTTCAACTCGCCAAAAGTTGGCGAGTTTTTTCTGACTTGCTCTCTGAACGTTGTTGAGTAAACACGCGTGAACAACGAGTGCGAACAAAAATAACATCTAATGCAGCACCCACAGTTTGACCTATCCACTGGTGACAGACATACAAAGAAAAGAATAACATATTCGATGTTAATTGAACCTCGCTAAATTTAAATATCAACATTAGCTGATTTTTTTAGCTTCTTGTTTATTACATACTTTAATAATATAGAGATGTAATTTTATAAACTCCTTATAAATTTTCCACGTAAGCCTCAATGATACTTGTTTTTTTTAAAGATGTGCATGTGTTGAAAAAATATATGAAGCATAGTCGAAAAGTTAAACAATTAATTTTAACATATTTAAAATAACAAGCGTAGTCGAAATATTTCTCCTGAAAATTTTTACAAATTATTTACATATACTCTTACGAATTGCTTTAAAGGCGCATTAAATACAATTTTCAAGCTCATTTCATAAATACATGCAATCAAACCCCTTTTAGGACTAATTTGGTTTCACGGCGCCTAAATCTTATTCGTCTTAGAATTTCTTTCCTACTAAAATGAAGCAAAATAAGAAGCAATAACTGACAATAACGTTTTCAAATAGCAACCGCTGTTAAGCATTTGTCATAACTGTAAGTACGATCACTTTATCAAAAATAATTACAAAATGCGAACCGTTTAAACTTTAGCATTTAACTGAGAAAGTGCTCAGTTTCGTCGCCTTGGAGATTTACGCCTAAATACCGAGGATAAGCAAGATCTTAACGATTTTCTTGACAACTACTGAAATTTGGTTTTTCAGTCATAGCGAAAAATTTCTCTTTGAATTTTTAATTCAACGCTCATCATTCATTTTCTTAAGTGACGATTTTTTAGCGGGTTTCGGACATTCTCATTTGTAATAACTGGACAGTAGTGAAGGTTTTCAAATCCTCGTTATCATGGCGTTCATTGCGGCTTGCACATTTATTGTTCTTCCAAGTTCTTTCGCCAGGTTAACTACACCAATCAATATTGGGCAGCAAATCGCACGCGATATCGATCTTGCCATCACCAAACAAGACAATCGCATGAAGAATAATTTGATGTTTTCTTTTTCAAGAAAGACTGTTTTAAGTATGCTTTTCTCTGAAAAGGAAAAAAAGAATTGACATATGGTCTATGATGTGCATAAAAATTCTGGGACTGCCCTTTATTATTCTATTAAGAGGAAGAAATATCCTTCTTGTAATTTCTTGTGTGTAGTATTTTTTTCGCCTTGTATTTATAAATTGCAACTCTTTGGGAAGAGGAATTAACGAAATATCTTTAATCTTATACGTTAGGAAGCTACCTTCTACATCCTTTTCTATCTTTGTCTTTAAACATTTTATCCCTAAAAATATTTGTCCTTAAAAATCTTTATCTTTAGAATCTACTGTTCTCTTTAAAGTATATCTTTATTTTTGTCTTTAAAATCCATCTTCAGTTTTGTCTTTAAAATCCATCTTCAGTTTTATCTATAAAAAATCTACTTTTATTCTTATTTTTTGAATACAAAATAGAATAAATGCATATCTAAACATTCAACAGAAGGCGGTTATATTGCGTTTTCTAATGCACGCGAAAGTTAGAAAAACTTATGTTTTGAGAAAGTGAGTGACAGGTAAAATTTAGTCTGTTAGAAAAAATGAATGATTTTTTGGAAATTGATTACTTTTTATAAAACAGAATTGATTTAATACTTTCGTTCATGCAGTATACTATGATAGAAACTCTTTCATTTACTTCCGGATCAGCCCTAATACTTGATGCTTTCGTATCTCAAATATTCATGAATACATATAATTACTTCATTTGTTATTATCACGAATAAAACTGTTCTGAGAACTCTAAAAAGTCCAGATTCTGCTACGCGGTTTCAAATGTCTTTTTAATAAATAATCTAGATATGTGTTGATGTATTTATATATAACATTTTCTTATTGCAACGTAATATCTAAAATCTGTTCTTTTGATACTTCCTCATTTCTTGCTTTTTATTATATATGATATAAAAATGAGATCACCCAAACAAATTTACATAGAAAATTTCTTAAGGAGAGCGTTTTCGAGTTTTAAGCTGAAAGTTTTATTGGTTTGAACGCGTTTACTTCAAAACTACAGTGTCAACAAATATTTAGAGTGGACTCTAAGAAGGAGAAAACAATTTGCCATGAGTACCGCTAGAGTACTTAAGTATTATAGAGAGGAAGATAGAATACTTTACAATAAGTTGGCTATTATTTTCATTTTGAAATTTTTTAAGAAATAATAAAATATAAAGGTTATCAGCGATGTGGTAGATGTTAATAAATTGAATGAAGTTAAGCAATTATCCTTTTGAAAAATCTATAGGTTAGTAATAAAACTTGGACTTTTTAGGCCCTTCTGCAAATTATACAAAGCAATACTTGCAATGGAATTTTAAATTAATAGATCACCAATTTATCCATTTACTCTTATAAATGGATTCTTTCTACTTCGATGCATAGCATTTTTAGCTCATGGTCGGAGTTTTGAACTTTCATTTTTTTTTTCTGTCTCTTATTTAAAAAATAAATTCCATTAACTTCTTCACTTATGTATATAATTTTTAAATCTTGACTGGCAAAGTTACGTTATCCTGTTTCATGAAATAAGTGTTGCTTTGCTCTCCTCGCATATGCCCCCATGTATATAACTCATTTATATACAATTTTATCTTAAATACCGTTTGGTCGTTTTTTCTCTAAATCAATCAAGAAAAACCGCTTGTTTGTTTAAAGTCAAAATTTAAGCTAGAGATGAAATTAAACTTTATGGAAGACTTTGTTTTCTTAATATATTTATGAAAGATTTTTTATAAGAGTTCGACTATATGAAGTATTGAAATAGCAAAACAGCGTAGCATCATTTGTTTTTATCGATGAAGCTCCATGCTGTTTGGTGTATAACATATTTAGGGTGTCTCAGAATGGACATACCTTCTTTATTAACTCGAGTTCTTCTCAACGGAAAATGTTCATTGATATCTATTTTTATAGATTATTGAATGCGCTACCTTCCACTGTAATGGAGAATTCCTTAAAAACAGGGGGCGTGTGTTAAAAAATATAACACCTACTTTTTCTTTTTCACTTCAAATCTCACTCTGTGTTTTATTTTAAATAAAAAGAAAGATTTTCAACTGTGGTTCTAACAAGATTAGAACGGATTATTTGCGACAAATAGAACTGTAAATATTAACGGATAAATTTTAATAACTGCATCCAATCAAATTGTCTCTCTGGAGTAAAAATAAATTTCAATTTTCACGATAAATCCTTAATTAGAGCGCAAATTAAAACAAAGAAACATAAATAAGATGTTGCTCTTCACTTTTTATGAAAATATAATTTTTTTCGCATAAATCTTTTATCTGTAACAAGGTATCAGAAGAAATATTACTTTTGCAATTTTTCTATGGTTGTAAAGGCTTTCTACGAAAAAAAAACACTCTTTGCATAACAGCTAAAGACGACATTTTGGGCAATTACAAAAACTAGTAATAATAAAATTATCTTGGGTATTAAACGTTTTGCTTTATGTTTACTCTTTAATTTGTCCTCTAATTGGTTACTTTCTACGAAGATTTGAATTGTTTTCACTCGGAAAATTTAAAACATTTGCTAAAATTCGATACATTTGTTAAAATTTAACTTGTAATATCTCCAGTTCTATTTATCGTAGTAAATCTGCTCTTTTTTTCTTTGCCAGAACTCTAATTAAAAAATCTTTTTTTTTTATGTGGAATAATACGTAAGGTACGATTTAGGCTAAAATTGAAAAAGTACTTTTTTATTTTTTAACGCACAGTTCTATTCTACGGGGTTTCACATAGCATAAGAAAATAAAGCTTTCAAGGGTTAATTAGATATCAGCGAACTCTTTTTATTGAAAAGAACTTGAGTTAGTAAGGGCGGTACCGACATTCTGGGACACTTCGTATATATTGGAGATACTGGTTCATATCAAGCAATTAGATAAATTTAACTAATACTATATATCTTTCATATATAGAGTTATGTTAGAATTGAATTATATTATGTTATATATTTAGTTAATATTATATATATTCTTAATATATAATAGTTATTTTTCGATAATTTGCAAAACTACTTATTTCCATTCACAACTGCTAAGTGTTGATTGACATTTTTTACTCCCTTATTTTATTTTTTGGATTACTTTGGATTTCCTAGTGTTCTCTTTTAGATTCTTTCTTTTTCTGTCTTTACCTTTGCCTTTGTTTCAGTTCAGAGATATAATCACGGATTTTCTAAAACCGAAAAGACATTATGCAATAACAGTGAATCTATAAAAATAAATGTCAATGCATTTGAAAAATTTAAAATTCAAGTTCATTCTTTCTTTATGGGTATGAACAAATAGAAATGTATGTGGGGTTGAATTTTTAACTAACTGACACATAAAGAATTGCATTGTAAATGCTCCAACTTATCGAATTAAACTGCAAATATCATTATATTACTCAGAGGTACCAAATGCAAGTGAATCAAACGTCTAACTTTGGGGAAGGTTGGAAGAATTTTATGTAGAAAAACATTTGTATGACAAAAGAAAACAACGATAACTATAGGGATTTCGATGTGAAAACTGAATAAAAGCAATAAAGCGAAACATAAATTTCTATAATAAATAGATAATATTTATATAAGAGATTATTGCCTTCATATATTAAAAAACTCTACCATTGCCATTCATTTTTAAGAACCTAAAAATGAATTCGAAAATATTGCATTGAAAGAAACAGTTGGATTGATTATGTGAAAGTAAAAAGACTAAAGAAACAGTTGTATTGATTGTGTCAAAATAAAAATACTCCCCTCATGTGAAGAATTATAACATGCTTAGGCCTGCAATATAGAAAGGTATTTGTATATAGTTTACCAAATATATACAAATCGCTTGTCAATACTAACTTAAAGCAGAAAAAAAAACTATAAATGAATGTAGGTATTGATGTGGTTGATTTAAAGGTATACTCTGAAACTTTATGAAACACGCTAAAACATTAAGAAGATGTATAGGTTGAAATGGTTAAATGTACGTACATAGCCGTAAGTTTACAATGTATATAATAAAAATAAAAGCAAAGTAAAATGTAAATAATAAAGTAAATAGAAATGTAAGAGATGAACCCTATTTATTTTTAAATGTTTTTGATTTATATTTTCAAAAATAAGCTCAGCTTATTCAATTGTGCTAATAGGGAGATACAAGTAAATAAAAAACACATAAATTAGTTAAGTCTTTTTATATATTAATAACCTTTGTAATACTAATAATCAATAGTAATACTAATTCATTTGTAATACTAATAATGCTAATAATCATTTAAAAGGACAAGACGATGCCGCTAATACAGGTAAGTGATGCAATTTTTGAAGTCAAAACCTTTAAAATGGATGGAGGCTGTCCTTGCAAAGAGTATTGGTCAAAAATAATCAACATTTTTGATTAAATAGTATGATATAAAATAAATATTTAAATATTGGATCATCTTGAGTGAATGTGTCCGGATAGTATATTCGTAACAGATCTGTGAGGATATATATAAAATCATCATATTCAACCATTATCCATCCACTGCTGGATGAAGGTCTCTCCAAATGCTTTCCACACAAGTCTATCCTGAGCAATTCGCTTCCATGTCACCCCAACCTGTTTTCTTATTTCATCCACCCATCTAGTTTGAGGACGTTTTCTAGGTCTTCGGTGGTCTCTTGGAATCCAGTTGAGAATTTGCGTTGTCCATCGTTGATCAGTTCTTCTTGCGATATGCCCAGCCCATCGCCATTTCAGCCTTTTTACTTTAACAATGATGCCCTTTTCTCTAGTTTGCTCTCTTACCCAAGTGTTTATTTTTCAATCTTTCTCCTGGTTATTCCAAGTATGCATCTCTCCATACATTTTTGGGTTGTCTGTAACTTGCGTATTGCTGCAATTGTTAGACTTCATGTTCTGATCCATAAGAGAGGACTGATAATACACGCTGGTTGAAGACCTTTCGGTTTTTCGACTTTGTAGATGCAAAAGCAATTTTCCTTCAGGATAAAGACTATATATATATATATATGTGTGTGTATATACACATTCACAGTATAATTTGTAATTAAATACTTGTTCGATTAATTTCTTTTACGTGTACTATTTGTTTAAATTTCGTAGTTAAAACTCTAGATGGAATTTAAAGGGGTGAATCACTTTCAGCATTTTTTTGGCATTTATATTTAAAATACTACCTAAAAATCGGCGCTTAACTTTTTTATGTGAAACATTGAATTTTTATGTAGATAAAGTTTTCTAGCATTAAATATCCAAATACTTTTAATCCTGCTTATAAGAAGCATCTTTAATTGATAATTTGAAGGAGCAGAGTTAAAATTAGGCTCATTATTTGTGAACGCTCAAATTATTTGATAGAAAATCACTTTATTGTTTTTATTTTTATTAAATAATGAAGATAATGACGAAAACAAATACCAATTTCTTTTTCGTGTATATAAGTATCATTAATCTTACAGAAATTAATGACATTTGCAATTTCTTAAAGTTGATGCACATGTGATATGGCGTAGATAGATATGTGTGTATCGAGCTCAGTATACGTTATAGGCTATAGTAGGAGATTATTTAATTCAACATCTAGATCCAATCCTATATCAAACTTGCACGCCAAGCCTAGCACCAAATACAGAATATTTCTTTTACCACGGCAGTCAGTATTTGAATTGGACAATACACACTATATGATCAAAAGTCACTGGACAAAAGGACTAAAAACATGACGATCAAAGGACACCAACAGCGTGGTGTTTGTGTGGAAATATTTCTCGTGGTATGCGCTAGATCAGTTGATAGTCATGTAGAAAACTGTTAATAGGTAAGATTTCTCGAACATTTTGGAAAATTCTGCACTCCCAAGACTTTGGAAATATTAAGGTTATAGCCATACCTGTATCAAAATAATTGCAACCTATCCGCACACAAAACAAGAGTTGTTTCGGAATGGCTTCAGGAAAATCAAATTCTTGTATAAGACTCGCTTTCCCAAGTCCCGATTTGAATCCAATCTTCCTGCTTTTAAACTTTTTAATTTCAAAAATTGCTTTCTAAATTTTATACTATTTTAAAATTGCTTTTAAATATTTAATCATCCTGCTTTTAAATTCAGAAATTGTTTTTTAATCTTTTAAATAAAAACTGGAAGTGTCAATACTAGTGTAATGGAAGAATATCCATCCACTGACAACAGTCTAGTAGACAGCATGTTCAGAAGGATCATTGAGTATATTAAGGCCAAAGATTGATTGATCTGATAATCAGGACCGTAGCTAGATGCTTGTTACAGGGGAGCTCTGAAAGTTACAGGGAGCTCAGAAAGCTACAGAGGTGTATTAAAATTCGTAAATGTTTTGATGTATTTTATTAATATATTTAATAATACTAAATATGTCATTACTGACATATTTAGCTTTCATAAATAAATTTCTTAACGTAAATTTTGCATTAAGAAATAAATTTTAGTATACCTCTCTATAATTTCCCCAATCCTTATTATAAAGTATATGAAGACTCAAACCTATGTAAAAAACATTATGTACACAAGATCTACCGTAGAAAGCTATTTTGAATACATTTTTAACGTCAAAGAACAATTTCCATTGTCATGTACAATTTCGTACAAAACAAAAAATTTAAAATAAAATTTTACAATACTTGATTTTTGAGAAAAAATATTTTCAAGGGGAAAGGGGCTCAGCCCCTACAGCCCCAGCCTGGCTACGGCTCTGATGATAATTCAGTTATTTAATAAAGATCAGTTAATTTCCGTATATTTGTCTTTCGATGACCTATGACCGTATAGCTCATATATAAATAACAAGATCACACAGCGTGACCTTAGATGCCTTTGGGTCAACAAAAAAAAACAAGTATACTAATAACACATGACAATGTTAGCGTAACAGTTTAGCAATCTGGAACACATCGAGTTTTTGAAATGGTAATATAAGACAAGGTACATAAGAGCTTACCATCTGTTGGTGATGTCTGTAACTTCCTGCAGATCTGGTGCACTCCGTCATGTTCGTCTCTAAGTCTTTCAATGGCTTCCTGCCCTCGACACTCCATGAGGTCCCTGAGTTCCAGTACGGTACACCCAAAATCCGCCGCCTCTCCATCCGCACCCCTCGGTGCCACAGATCCTTTCGCACCACTTGCCATGGCTGCAAGAAAAAACACAAATTATTTTATCTGAACGAAAAGGTTTATTTTTTTTAACATGCCGAGATATACAGACATACTTTCAAATAAACAAACAAAGCAGTTGTTACAAAAATTGTTCTAAAGATCACTTTACAGTGTGAAGGTTACGAAAGATGCAAGAAAAATTATGGGTTTTGTGGGTTAAACAATTTCACACAAATAACATTTATTGAATTGCTCTTTTTAACTGCGGTTGTAAAATAATGTTTTTAAGCGTAGAGAACTCACTAAAACTACGGAATTATTACATGCTTTTTGGAATGAGTAAAATAACATTTTTTCAACGCAAACTTTTTAATTGACAGTCTTTGTTTGCAAGGCAATGAAGAGATATGTTGAGGGATATACGAGGAAAATATATTCAACCATGAGGTAATTAAAGGGAGAACATTATATATCTTCCATTAATTTTGTTGACTAAAAGCTAAAAATATTGCATGCGAAACATAATCTAAAAACGGACATTATTTCTATAATCTGTAATCCATCTTACTTTCATCGAACGTTAAACCTATATATGTCTCATGTTATTTACGTATATTGTCTACTCATTTCTCTTTATATAGCGTATACAAAAATATTGGACATTGGCCAATGACGTTTGAGCTAAACCAAGTAGAAAATTTTTGTAAGAATGTTTTAACTCGGGAGCCATATATATTTTTTTGAAAACAGGATTTATACCATTATGTATAATAAACCTGATAAATTTTGAATATTTTTGTTGTTGCTATTTCTGAAAATTTAGTTAAAAAAGCGATTATTTGGAAAAGTAAAGCATATGTCAACTAAAATCCCCATCATCTAGTTTACTGATGACCTGATTTGATGCTTATTTGAAGTCAGTGAGGAAACATTGAATAACATCTTCATTAAACTCGAATATTGAATACTCAATTAAAAAATATTTGAGAACATCGTTTGAATTTTTAAAATTTAAAATTGCATCTTGATACCCATCTTCTTTCATTTGCTTCATTTTAAAATACAAAAACAGAAAGAGCTGAAGTAAATGTGTTAAAGTGTAGACATGTTTGTTAAAAAAATGAAGTTAAAACTCAAGCTGATTCGAAACATCACACGACTACCGTTTGGGAAGTCATCTCGTTTTGCAGAAGATTTCCATTGGATTTACTATGAGATACTTTGATTGCACGTTGGAAACATTCGGCAGCCAGTTATATCACCTTCGTTGTTACACCATCCAGGGTCTATTTACCAGCAAGACAATAACAGACCTCCCACGGCGAGACTCACCTTGATGAGGTTCATACTCACTTCTCATCAAAAACCAGATTCCTCGACCTCTCGCCAATTGAGCATCGCTGCAATAAGTTAAGAAGGCATTTGCAGTGATCAGGGAATGAGAGCGAACTAGACAAACAGCAGCAAGACATCTGCTAGAATCAGGGCCGTTTCTACCATTAGGCCAGAGTAGGCGACCGCCTAGGGCGGCAAAATGGCGTAAAAAATTAATTTTAAATCAAACAAAGAAAAAACTGAGCAAATGAGGAAAAATTAAAACATATAATTGTTTTCAAAAGCATACGGGACAATTACTTAATAAGTCTTTACTTTGACGAATGTAAAAATGTTTGATGTGTTTCATTGTTTAATTTTGCACACAAGTTTTTTTTCTATATCTAATACATTTAAGCCTTCTAGCTCTGATAATACAACGTTGTGTTTTGAAATATTACTCCTTTAATATTTCAGTTTTCAAAAATATAAAATGTTGAAATTAAACAATTATAACATGTAGCAATTGTTTTACTATTCACAATATTCTAATATTACAAAATAACTAATATAAGTCTAAAATATAATTAACGGGTTTAATGATTCAAAGTATAATAGAAGATTTATATTGTTGTACCGCTGAATGTTGGTGGTGGTTGAGAGGAGGATATAGTCAAAAGAATGATTATAGTAAAAGGCTGGTTGGGGGGGGGATGCACTTTTCTTTCAATTCTCGCCTAGGGCGAAAAAACACCTAGAAACGGTTCTGACTATAATCTACAATACGATATACATTATAGACTGTTAGTTGACTTCATTTCGCATCGTATATCGGCTTTTATCTGCCAGAACAAGATTGACTACATATCAACAGGTGATCATTATGTGGCTATTGCTCCGTAATAGTCTTTTACAATGAAAATGTGATCTCTCTTTAACTTTACATACTCATTCTATATATAAATTTCATAACGGTGTAGCATTTCCTTCGGGGTCCGTCTTTATTTTTTTCGCAATAAAGCAGCTATTGCAAAATAATTTGACGTAGTACTACACAGGTAAAGTTTATAAGTAGAAATCAAAGTTATAGGCGTTTCAGAAGGCTCGTTTCAACGAAACCATGGAAGATAATTTGACGTAGCACTACGCAGATTACACCTATATTGTTAATCGCTACTAGTAAAACATCTATTATTTTATTATACAAAATTGAACTAAAAAAGTTGAGTGAAAAATGGGAGGTGAAAATTTGCTATGCACTATTGTCTCACTTTCACGTGTGTGTTCTTTAAATTTATTATTTACATCATTATGCTCAGCGCATAACGAACTAGTTACGTTTCGTGTTATGAATCACGAATTAATTAATATTTTCTAACATAATGCGATTTTACATATAAATTTTTATTTATTACTTCAGTACAAATTTAGTTTAACATTTTTTCTAAATATTTATAAGGATAAAATTATGAGATTTTATTTAAAAAAAAGGCAGAGTTTTGTTATGTTCACTAATAGTAATTTGTCAAACAATAAATACATTTGGAAATTAATATATTTAATTTTGTTCAAACCTATCTGGAATAGTTATTAGTTTTAGGTACAAGAGTTTTGGAACAAAATTGCAAAATTATGTAGGCCTAACAAACTAGCTTTATTTATTAGCTTAATATATCTGATATATCTAATAGTTAATTTTATGTCTTGCATTTTACAGAGGGAAACTTGGTCGGCAATTACTTCTGAGGATGCCCCGCATAGCACGGAGTGAAACGTTAAGTGTTTTTAATAAACAGACGCGGCGGAATATCCAGAAAAACTCTATGATGTATATTAATAGACGCCGTGAAAGTCTTCGTGAATGTAATTATAGTGAATGTTAAAGATTTTATATTTATTCAGATTTCAAAACAGTTATCCGAAAAACTGAAGATAGCAGAGCTCAAAGCATAGAGCTCAAGGCATTAACGGAATTACCTAACATAAAAGTTCTCTTTTATTTAAAACTTTAAACACTGCATAAGAAAATGCAATCGAACATGCATTAGCCCTCATAATGAGGCCTTTTATTGTGAACGAGGTTTTTATTTTCAACCTTTTTCACAGGGGTTTGCAAAGCTTGTACACTTAATATTCCATTATGTCTTGTTCAGGTAAATACAAGTATGGACTCAATCTTAAAATACGGAACTAAAAGATATATTATAAATAAACTTAAATTATTACGCAGGATTAGAGTTATTAAGGTAATGGGAAATTTAAAAAGCAATTACAATTCGAGTTTTCCAAACATTTCTTGCCTTAATGCAAACATTTTATAGACATTCTTTGTTTATATTAAGCTACATAGTGAATTAATACTTTACTGTGATGCATAAATACGTTTGAACTTGTTTACAATAAAGATCGTTTTAAATAGGCTTACAAGTGTCCTGAATTGTATGCAGTTTATTCTTTGCCAATGTATATAAATTATCTGTAATACTGTGTAAGTGTTTCAAAGCTGCTTCTATATTACACTGGATTGAGGAGAACAGATGAATTGTATTCATGTCTCGTAAAGTTTCTTCGTTGCGTGGAATATCAAGTTCATCTGTTTAGCTTTTTTTCTTCTTCGTCACGAGAGTTTGAGCATTCAGTATGTTTTACTATGCTTGGAATTTATTCTGTACTTTGTTTCTGCAGTAGCAAAATCATTATCAACTATCAGGTACTGTTTCAATACTAAATATTTATTTCCAAAATTAATAGTATTAATTTCTTCTATCTCGATATCAAAAGGAAATCTTGAATGTAGAATGCCATTGGTAGTAGTAGGTTATGTAACTGAATGATAAGCGGAACTTATTATTTCTATAGCATCTAACGCCGTAACTTTTATGACAGGATTAGCATTTTTGTTGCTAATACACTTTTGTATGGATTTTTAATTATAAAAAACCATCACATTTTGATTAACGCCTTAGTCTAGAGGCTGCACATTGATGTTACATTATGCATCCATTACATAGCATACATATATTATGCATACACACATAGATGTTCCATTGGGAGGAAAAAGACACAGTTTGACTGCGGAGAGGTTCTTTGCATTAGGATAAGAAACGCCATTATCGAGAACCATCAAAATTTTTCTATTTTTGATGAAAATTTTCTTATCAAATTTTCAAAAGTCAGCGTGAATACAGTTGATATAAGTGTGTGTCCGCTTATGCGATATCGAGTTTATAAAGTTTTCCTCCATACACAATACATTACACCGAACATAACACTGCTTATGTTTTACGGATTGAGGTAAGCTTAAGTCATGCTAAGCCAAGACCTAGAGTTTTTCGAGGAATCCGAACTTTTTAAGGCCTAGGGAAACAACCCCCCCACTTCAGTGAGCAGTTAATCGACAAAAATTTTCTTTCAGCATCGTTTGGATTCGAATTCGGGTTAACGGTGCCCTAAACAAACACGTTGTCACTCCACTCCCGCAGGACCCATTAAACTAAACAAAAATATACGAAAAGTCGAGTTACCCGAAATGTTGAATTAGTGAGACAACTCACTACTTATCCGAATATTAAAATTTATTTGAGAATAAAACAAAATTCCACCAGGAAAAGCGTCTCTAAGCTTTGATTCTTCAATATAAAATCCCTGCCCTCGAATTGGGAAATCAGAAAATGACAAATGATATTAGCCAAAGATATTCTGAAATTGATCTGCTTCCATCGACAATGATTGAGATCAGCCATTGCTTCAATAGAAGTCCAGTTTTCTGAAAGCGTTACACTTTTTTAGAAGAGCGATATAGATCAAAAAAACGTTCTTCAAGAAACAATAGAGAGAAATTGCATGGCATTTCATATCGGCCTCGATCAGCAACATACGTGTATAAAATCAAAAGTGGCGACATGTAAAAATTTCTTACTAGACTTCGGCAAAATGAAATTTTACGATGCAATCTCAGAAAATATTTTATATGAAAGGGAATTTAATTTCATCCTTCAATTATATTTCAATTGAATTAAAATGCGGAGTATACAAATGAGAAAGTTTACATAAGTAATAGTTTAAATATTGTTAGAATGGCAAAAGAGGGAACATCAACTTTCAGTTGACGCGTCAACAGCAATCTTTTATCAAGAGTGATAAACTGCTGATGAAAAACTGCTATTGAAAGAAAAAAAAAATATTTCTATGGTTCATGGAAACACTAGTGTGAAATTTCGAGATTTGAATGGACAACGGAATTCAGCTGTAGAGTTAGCGTACGAATGAATAGTAACGTGATAAAGTAGAGTCCGGTTGGTTTAGAATGGCTAGTCGGCCGAGTAATTAATCTCGTCTTCTTACAATAGAGGCCGGCTTGGATAAATATACATGTATGAAAACAAACCGCTTCTCATTCACATGTGAAGCTTTCGATTTAGTTTAAAATGACCCTTTCAATATTTCTTGGATATAGAAGAATCAACAGTGAAACTAAAATCCAGTCCTTTTATTTTTTTATGTAGAAATTCTTTTAAATAATCTTGGTAACGAACGAAACAAAGTGCATTTTTTGAAGGACATAAAAAGAGAGAGAGAATCGCACCCTATTAGAAAAAGATAAGTATGTATATTACGATTAGTTTTTACTCGCCGATGGAGAGAAAAAATTCCGTGGAGAGCAATAAAGCGTTTAGAAAATCAAAAGAATTCTGAAGAGATAGATGATTAAAAATATAGAAAATTTTCCTTTCGTGTAGTATATTTTTAAATACAGGAAATGTTTGAAGACACACTTTTAAATAAAGAATATAATTTTTTGATTTTCTTTAGTCTGATAAATAGATTTTTGAAATATAAATGACCTTTGAATGAAATATATGTTTTATTATTTTAAAAGTAAATTTTATATAACAGGACAAAGTAAAGTGGAATATAATATATGAATATATTCTGCTAAATATATATGAATATATTCTGCTAAAGTTGAACTTACATATAAGTTCAACTTTAGCAGAAGAAACAAAAATTAAAGACAAAAATGTTCGCGATCTAAATATTAGTAAAACGTGGTATTTATTTCAAATTTAGTGAATTAATTTGTAAAATTTCATACTAATCTGTGCAAACTTCAATATATTTGTTACAGAATTAATATCACATAATATAAATCTTATATCAGTATGGCTAAATTAGTTATGAAACTTCAAATGGTTGCGGACCCTTCAATGGCGGAGTGGTACCGCGTTCACCTGGAGTGTTGTTAATCCTGATTCGATTCCAAAACGACTGATAGAAAAAGAACACTTGCCGATAAAGTGTCCACTGTAGCTTGGAGTTTGGTTTCCTTAGCAGTAGAGGTTCGGATTCTCCAAAAAAAAAACTGTAGGTACCGGCGCAGCATGACCTTTGATATCCTTGAGCCGTAAAAAGACAAACAAACCTATAAAGTGTTATGTCGAAGCGAACAATATACCTAATTATTAAATAAACGGTTTTTAATATTATCCGATGATATGGAAACCATATATGTCAAATTACTCGTAAAGAAAAGAATGATTTTCCGGCGCCTGGTGGGACCCGAACCCACGACCACCTGATTGCCGGTCGTTCCTCTATCAAGTAAGGTACAGGCGTCAATTGTTTCTTCCCTTACAAGCATATATAGGGCTTTCTATGGACAAGTTCGCTATTAGTGTGGCAATGCTGTGACTACTTTGTAACCAAAGGGACAAGCCAAGGAACCAAGAATGTCCGATAGAACGAACTAGAATTAATATTATTAACTCAGCAAACTTTTAGCCGATGGTGTGATAACAATATATGTTAAATTATTCGTAAAGAAAAGAATGATTTTCTGGCGCCTGGTGGGACCCGAACCCACGACCTCTTAATTGCCGGTCAGGTGCTGTACCAACTAAGCTACATACGTCAATCATTTCCTCCCTTACGATCATATATATTTAACATCTAGTATACCTAATTATTGTTTTCAACGGTTTTATTATGATATCATTATTATCGACGCTAAAATTGCAAGCATTATACTTAATATTACATTTGTCTTCAAAATGCGTTAGCTAATAGGTTCTAAAGTGGGGCAAAGAATAACAACAGAAGTGTCTAAAGAATGAGCAACTTTGCCCATCCATAATGGATGGACACAATAACGTTTACTGATTCGGTCAGAGGACAATTGTCCACATTTTTAAACAAAACCATTGAAGTTAAAGAAGAGTCCATGGGAGTGTGTAGCAGGAGCTCCGTGTATAGTATCCTTTTAACGGCGGGCCTGATGGCCCAGGCTAAGGGTCTCCACTCGAACAGCGGCCCCAAATTGGCAAGAGGGGAATGTGTGTGTGTCCATTATATATTATATTTCTCTTACTGCAAAAGTTCGAAAATTTGAAAGTTGGTCTAAAAAGGCCCCCAAAAATTATCGAGTCTAAAGTCTCCGGAATGCGTCAAGATAGTCCTGCTCATGTACATTTAACCATTTTTCTAAGATTACTCAAAAATTTTGCAGCGTCGAAAAACAAGTAAACAAGAGAGAGAATATTCTTTAAATAAGATATATGGCAATAGGAACGAATCATAAAATTTCGAGAACATTGGATACAGTGAGGGACTGGATGCCGAGATGTATGACGAACCTACCCAAGTGGAAACTCTCCGTCGATAGCGTTAAGATGTACGACTGTGAAGGGCTTCAAAGCCAAGCACACAGTATGCTGATCTGTCCACAACTTCCAGAAACATGTGTTAAAGCCAACATGTTTCAGCTTAATGATGGAACAATGTTGGCGGCAAAGTTTTGGCAATGTAAAATTTGATCTGAATACGGAAAATAAATGAATAGAAACAAAGCGAATTAAGTTCACAGAAAATGGTATACTATCTACTAAATTGTTTCTAGACAAATAGAAATAATTTTGTTATCAATAAGATGTCAAAACACAAGCAAAAGGAGTGAGGTATGTAGTCTAATATGCATGTACAGCAGGTGAAACAAAATTTGGACACTTGTTTGCCATTCGCGCAATAATTGTGCTACAGAAAATTCAAAGATGCCAATCGATAGTGATATTAAAATCTGTCACTCCACATGCACAAAATTTGTATAAGAGGTCGTCTTCATATTAAAAATTACAGCAATTTTGAAAATTCCAATGGCAATACCTAAATTTGATATCATAATTGAATTCTATATTATTTAATTAGGATAATTTAAAATTTTGGCGTCATTCTGACTAATAAAACTCGAGATATTCTATAAAATGTTTGGGGGCTTCCACCATGATAAAAAACTAACTGGTCGATAGATAATCCAATTTTTTGATCAAACCTGCTGAAATAAAAAAGGTTTAATAACGTTGAATTTTCTTCTTTTTTTTCTCGCACTGATATAAATTTACCAATACGTCTGACGGCTGATAATTAAGAAATGTCACTCGACAACAGTTTTAAACGTAAGATAATGTTTATTTTATTCTTTCTTTTTTACCTTTTGTAACTATACGATGCTCCTTTAAACCGTCGCTTTAAATAATATTAAGTATAAAAAGAACTATTGATCGGATTGCGCTGAATTTTTTACATTGTAGGTAAAAAACCGTAAGGTTTCAATTCCCATCAGAAAATTAATGTTTCTATTCATATTTTTATCGAATATGATTTTTATAATTTATAATTCATATTAGATATTATTTTAAAAATGAAAGCGTTATAAATTTTATTTGACCTGTTGAACTTTAATGCAATAAAAAAATTGAAGAGAGATGATGAATATTTCCGGAGATATTGATAAAAATACCATGAAATACTTAAACATTATGAGCTCAATATTTTTAATATTCAAAACTCATAAACCCTTGAACCAAATGAATTGAAATTATTAGGGTTTTTTTTGGTTTCAAATTCGAAATACTCAATAAAAGATAGTTACTG
This sequence comes from Dysdera silvatica, assembly GCA_006491805.2. NCBI lineage: Eukaryota > Metazoa > Arthropoda > Arachnida > Araneae > Dysderidae > Dysdera > Dysdera silvatica. Next base: position 58,955,420 of record QLNU02015360.1, read on the forward strand.
CCATTGGAAATTTTGAAGTTGCTGCCGGTTTTAATATGAAAGTGGCCCCTTATGCAAGTTTTATGCACATGGATTGCTATATTTCATTATTCCCTATAGATTGGCAGGCACCTTTGAATTTTTTGTAGCATAATTATTACGCGAATGGTAAACTCGTGTTCGGATTTTTGTTTAGCCGGCTGTACACATGTAATATGTGTATCTGTTCAAAGAAGGTGGCGTTTCCCAATGTAGGTCTGTGCTATCCACGCGATTGAAAATTTTTCCATTTCGACTTGGTTTATATTCCAATTTCTTTGGTGGTTTTTAAACTCCAATTCCAATTAACGATGACCTGTTATTCAAATGAATCTATTGTGCGGTTAAATTGATAACATAAAAGGAGTTGATATCGCTTTCAATTAAAAAAAAGAGAAAGAAAAGGAAAAAAGTTTTAGAATTACAAGCATTTAGATTAGAGAAAAATATATTGTATTTGCGAAAATTAGTTTCATAGCTGAATTATTTTACCTACAGATAGTTGTGTGTTTATATATCAATTATAATACAAGACATAGCAAACCGAAAAGTTTTAATAGGAAGAACAAACATATTATTTAACCTTCATATATTAATTATGGCAATTAATTTTGATTAATTAATTATTATTTCAATCTATTTTTGAAGCATTCAATCCACATGCAAAAGTAGTAGACACTTAACATCAATGGAATACTTCTGTTAAATTATTTAATCCTTAGTTGCTACTTAAGTTGTAGCTCTCGTGATTCAAAGAAAATTCTTTTTTTTTTTTTGGAAAAGAAAAAACAAATGGTTAGTAGTAGAGAAAAAAAGGGTAACGACAGGCAAACATCAGCTCAAATTTTAGAGAGCGATCAGAGAAAAAATGACAAAAAATGGTGATGATAATTATCACAAATATAAATGACTCCTATAAGTTTATAATCACTGTTTAATATGTATTATACAACATATTATTCATATTGATATATATATAGAGAGAGAGAGAGAGGTTTTAAATATAGTAAATTTAGAATTGGAGAAAAGAATAATAAAGAAAAATATAAAGAAGAAATAAATGTGTAATTATATAAGTATAGCGCGCATTGAGCCTGCCTGTATAATAGATAAGAGTAAAATTGTAAATGGCATATATAAGATGAATATTGCATGTAAAAAATAGGACGAGTTAGATGAAAAAGGTTGAATAGAATTAAGGTAAGAGAAAATATTAATATAAATTACAATGTTCAATCATATATATATAAACATACAGATATATATACGTACACACACATATAAATACGACATAATATAAGCATGTTGGGTATCTCGTAACATAAGCTTTGGGTATCTCGCTAAATGCATTTGGCTTATCTGATTTACTTGTATTTTGCAACATACTTCCAGAAAAGGCGCCAAGCATGTAGTCCTAGAAAAGGTCCCAGACGACAGTTCTGGGGCTGTATGCTTATATTGTCGCATTTATATGTGTGTGTATATATATATGTATATGATTGAACATTGTAATTTACATTAATCTCTCCCCTTACCTTAATTCCATTCAACCTTTCCATCTAACTCGCCCTATTTTTTGTTTTTTTTACATGCACTATTTATCCTATATATGCATTTGCTATTTTGCAATACTAGTTAGTGACAACTTTTTATATACGATTTAATATACTAGTTTCGCTTTTATGTGCAAAACGATATTCGATTTATTTAAGAACACCTCTTCAGACATTCTTACTTAAGTGTCCGCACAAGACGATTACAAACATGGTTTGAAAACATATGTACGTATAAAATATTAGACAAAGACTTATTAAAAGCGCTAAATATATATTAAACCTTATTAAGGCTAAATATAGTTTAGTAGTTAATTGTGTTATCATTATGGATTCAACTCCGAATCTTGACACGTTTGAATATTTATCTATCTACCTCGGCATATGCTGCCCGTTAAGTCATTGTTCGCGCATTCAAACGTCGTCTACTGAGTATTATTTGGCCGTGACCAAAATAGTAACGGTAAAAGTAGTGGTGGTATATGAGCATGGAGAAATAAATAAATTTGAATGAAATTAAATTTTAATATCCACATTTTGTGGTTAAAACCAGAGCTCTTGATACACACATTAAAAATTAGGATATTATTGCCTTTTCTAGGGTCAGAAAACAACTCGAAAGTGCTTGGCAATTGACAACAAATTGTTTGACATCCAAAGAAACCAAGAAACCTTAAGCAACAAGTTTTATGAGGAGAGTCAGAAAGAAGAAAGGTTACCACCATTTATGGTCAATTCCAATCATTCGCAGTCAATTTCCAATCACTTTCGTGGTTATTATGCTGACAGTGGACGGGCAATACTGTCCTAATCCGCAATATATGTGTTAAGAGCTTTAGTTTGAGCTACAAAATACGTGGGAACTCAAATTTATTTCCAGTGATTATAATCTCCCCACTCGAACCTTTTCTTTAGAAAGCGGAATAAATTTATGAATATTTTAAATTTATGAATATTTTAAATTTATTAATATTTTAAATTTATGAATATTTTAAATTTATGAACATTTAAATTTAGGAATATTTTAAATTTAGGAATATTTTAAATTTAGGAATATTTTTACTGTCTGTGCGTAGAATTCATGCTAATGGTTTTATTCGAAATATTTTTCTAAAATATTGTTTCCCTCGTTCAGAAATTCTTGTGGTAGCTTTAATATTTTTCATATTCGACGTTTTCTACTTCAGTTTTTAGGATCCATGAAAAAGAACGTTTCCTACCGGTCACTAAAATTTGCTGTCCTCCAGATAGGTTTCCGGCACGCTATTTTTACTCAAATATTAAATCACGTAACGTCCGAAACCGATTTCCTAAAAAGTGGTAAAATCGGACTCTGAAACTCACGTTGTCACGTATCATTTTGTCGACGTCGCTGCCCATAAAAATGGCTTTCGTTTCGCCACAAATCCAAAAACTGGATTGTTCCGTAAGCACATAAACAATCGCAATTTCTTTCAACAATATAATGTGCATTTTCGAAGGTGCTGAATTCGAAAATACTTTCGAGTTCTATTGCTCACGTTTTGAAAGAAACACTTTCGCATATTCTAATCTTACGGCATTTACCTTTTAAGAATCACCTTAATAAAGCGTCATCATGTTTTTATAAAATTACAAGAAGAAAATTATTAAACCATTTGTATAATGAAAAGGATGTTATAGAGATATTAAAATTTTATTTTGCTGAGATAAGTAATAAGGTCGTATTTGTTCTTCAGTGTGGAGTGTCTTTCCAGCTATATACAGAGCAACTAAATAATGCAACGTGCTCTGTTTGTTACGGACCTTAATCTATGCATTTTATTATAATTGGAATAACTTTTTTAGTTTGGATAAACAGTTATTGTTTTACTAGTTAAAAAAAGGTTTTATTTCGATAATACATATTAGCTAACTACGGGTAGTTTTCAAAATTAGTTTATCACCTTTGTCCCTATGGCTTTGACATAAAAAATTAACAGTACTAAATTTTTTGCACCAAAATAAAAAATGCATAGTCCATGAACTAAAGGATTTTGTACTCAGAGCTATTATGTAGGATAATAATAAAGCTAAAGATAAAATGAAGATGATTAAATCCTTTTCTAATACCACGAGAACAGTGTAAAGTAAAAAAAAAATCAAAAGATATTAAAGTTTGTTCCAATTTCGTTATATATGTTATATATGTTCATATTTCGTTATTTTGTCGTAATAATTTTCAATTTTATATTTTTAATATCAAAAATTATTTTTTTCTAGTGTTTTTATTCACCTTTACTGGAAGTGCTCCGTGTAAATTCTATCAATCGTCTTTACTTGACCTTAGTGTCTAGCATATATATACCCTCTCGTTCTATATATTCAACGTGGAAACTGATAACAATGCAAAGGAGTATTCGTAGAAATATTGGAAGAAATCGGAGAAGTAACACCTGATAGCGATCGTAAATATACTGTGAAGAATATAAGTAAGATATTATATTTTAAAGGAGACATTTAATATTAATGGACCGTTTATACTGCCAGTATTGATTATTGATAAATCACTGAAGTTCTCAATTGGTCATCAACAGGTCATACAAGACTGAGAGAAGAAACGCCTTCGGAGTGAGCTGAATAGGTTTTTAAAACAGACGCATATGGAATCATTTTGGAGGGAACTTTATCAAGCAGGGGATAGATTATTAATGACTATGATGAGATTATTATTTTTCAATATACTAAAATTAATTCTCTTAATAATTTTGTATAAAAATTATAATTTCTTTCTGGATTACAATTTTAGCCTACAATGGCGAATATGTAATTTTTCTTTAAAAATTACTCAAATTTTATTAACGGTTATTTTAAAGAATTTACAAAGTAATTTTAGGTATCCAGGCAGTACATAATCACACAATAGCTTCTACGTTCGAGAATTACAATTTTTTCGAATTCATACAGATTGATAGAACTGACAGGGATAAAGAGCTGATAGAGCTTGAATTTTGTTATAAAGAATCGTAAGAAATCATTATTCCTATTATAGAAATCGACAGTGATTTTTATGTGTGAACATATAACAAAATCCAAATATGTTATCTTGTGTTTTTTGTAGAATTTTGCTTTATCGTGTATTTTTAGAAGTAACTTACATTTTATGTCTGTTACACGTGCATATATTTCACACGGTTATTGTAAAAATAAACTTGGAGCTGAAAATATATAATTTACGTCCATATTTTCGTGTTCTTCTCATTGTAATTGAATTGATAGTTTTTCCTTCTTATTTTATATCAGTCTTGCAGCATAAAAACAGACTTAAAAATTGGGCTCATATCGCTCTTACGTTTAAGACAAGTAAGCCATTTAACTATTGTTATTGATTAAGAGGGCATAAACCAAGGAATATTCCTTTTTTTGTAAACGTTCACTCTAGCCAACGTGGCGGGATGTAATGGAAGGAAAAGACATTAATGGTATAGTAAAAAGTCTTCAGTCGTCTTTTTTCTGTTTTCAATTTGCACCCTAGACTATATTAATCTTACTAGCTCACTTGCTACACTGCAGAAAAAGCCGTATTTTTTTTACCATACGTATTAACTTTGTTTGAAGCCAAATTGCGTTTCTCTGTGGCGGCATACAGTTTAACTGGTGATCAACGGCCAGGTCCGGCGTACACGCACGTGCTACAGTGTGTGTAATTTAGTACTTAGGTAAGTGTGTTTTAAAATTTGTACAGGGACCTTGTTTCTTTCATGCCATATAAAACGGTGTTTAACGACTGGATTCTTCAAGGAAAGCATACACTGTTTTTTGTGACATTTTGAATACCTTCAGTTGACTTTATCACAATGCTTTGAAGTAACAAAATTCTGCTTCAGATGTTTCAATAATGATTCGTGTTTTGCTTGTAAAGGATATATATATATATGTATACATCAAAATACGAGATTAATACATAGTTAATCAACCCGTTTTAGCTCGCATTCAAAGAAATGTAACAAAGAACATGTGAAAATATTTTAATGTATCAACATCCTAAATATTGCAATTTTATAAAGAATAATGTAAGAGAAACTTCTCATTGCATTTTCGATTTTTGGTTCAAACTGGAATAGAGGTTTGACTCATAAGGGTTTGAAAAAAAACAACAACAAGCGATCCTTTTGACTTCGTTGCATCTATGATATATTTGATTCTAATTAGGACCTAGTTTTGGCTCATAGGAGTCTAAGAAGAAATGTAAGGCCCCTCCTTCCACCTCTAACAAATATATTCACGAGAAGGAAACTGTATATGTCTGATCCCGCTTAGTGGTCAGAAAATTAAGATAAAAACTCAAAGAATATTCGTTTGAGTCCAGCTTGAGGTCATCGTATCTATTTTTTCAGACTCTTGTGAGTCATAAGTAGATTTTAGTTTAACCAAAAATTGATTTAGATTAGATGCGACAAAAATTAATTCTTGTGATTAATCCCCCCCTACAACATCTTCCCTTTAATTAGGAAGAACTCCTATTTGTGAAGTAACTATTGTCCTAAATATACTTCAGTTCATTTGGTAACCAAGTGCTTCAATATCCAAAGATAACCATTGAACATTTTTTGTAACTTTTTGTATGACGAACTATCTCGTGACAACTCGCGAGAGTGAAGAGAAGTACTAATCGTAACCCTCGAGAAGTTATATTTTATTTGTTTTTTAAACTAATGTACTTATTTTACACAGTAAATTTGATTATAATTGAAATTAATTTTATACGATCAGAGTTTTTAATTTAATTTTAAAGCAAGTAGTTCAATCGACAGTTTGTATTATCTGGAACCTATTTCTCTCCTTTAACTGATATTTACTATTTAAAATCACACCAAGGACAGAAAGTTTTAGTAGGGGCTTTAATTCTCGACTCCCTGTTGCCAAAGTGGATTAAACCAAGCTTATTTATGTAACATACAATTTCTTGTTTATTTCAAGTGAAATAAAATTTTATTATTATATTTGATAACGATTTTTAGGCTATTACTGCCCCTTATAAGATGACTTCTCTGCTGAAGCAAGTGTTAGGCGGACAACCTACCTCCTCGGGGCGAGTTAGTATCAAAGGATATCTGCCCCTATATATTTATAATTTCTTTTATAATGCTGTGTGTGGTATAATATTAACATTTCTACTTATAAATCTAATCTTCGTAGTGTTATGTTAAAATAGTTTTACATTGTCTACCGTGTTTCAGGAAAACTGCTAAAATTAATAATTTACTGCATTTCAATCAGGAAAAGTTCACTGAATATTGCATTTCAGATAGGTTGCTTAAGACGTAATTTTAGAAAATAATTAAGCATCGGGTAATAAATCAAGACCAGTTTCGTTTTCGTAATGCAAAGTGCCAATAATTTTCCATTACTGTCGTAAGATGAACTTAAAAAAATACACCCTGTTTCAAACTTTCATTAGTTCTTTCAATAAAAATATACGCCATAAGCTAGATATAGAACGATTAAAATAACAATTCAAATTGGAATATCATCTCAAATTATTCCATAAAAATAATAATGCTATTTATATTATTGTCATATGCAAAGCTTTATATTATTCGCACAGTGTTTTTGCAAGATCAAGTAGGAATTTTCTTTCCCTTTCATTCAATATGCTCCTAAGAATTTTGTTTATTAAAATAACTTAAACACAAATAAGAGCACTCTTATCATTATAATCGCCTATTCTACAAGTTATGCAGCAACGGTTACTACAAGTTATACAGAAATTACTATAAGTAATATTGAATATTGCAATAACTACAAGTTATGCAGCAATTTTGACAAATCCCAATATTTTACATACTGGCATTAAACACTCCACTTTAGAATATTTTATAAAAAACTATTCCGAATGACATTAATATTTAATGTGTAAGTTGATTTTAAATGTTGTGAATTGCATTCCTTTTATTCATATGATATCCCATGCAAAATGTTCTAATTTATTGCATATCATATTTATATGTTAAAACGGTTATGTTCTAAAAGAGATTTTTCAAAAAGGGTAAGACTATCTTCTACAAACTTATTGCTGTGACGTGATACTAGAGAATACAATTCCATTTACTTCTGCAAGGTCTTCAATAAAATCAGCCTCAACTGATTTTTATAACTCTTACCCTTCATGTATATCCGACAGAATTAACAGCTAATACATTTTTAGTGGTAAGTGCAGAAAATTTTCAGTACAAGTTTATTTTATGAATATTTTTACTTTTCTGACCCGACTGTTCTTAAAGAACATGGGCCTTCTTAATGCTCACTATCCACTCTCCCTCAATCTAAGCTTTCTCTCTCTGTTTTCTTACTTCTCTTCTTCGAGGATTGTCATCTACACCAACTATCTGTCTTTTTCCAGGGCGTTCTACCCTTGTTTTTTCTTAAAGTTTGGTTCTCATAATTTCCCCAATTACAACAAGCTTCCCATTTTCACCGTATATTAAGCTTTCCATCTCTTTTTTGCTTTATTTCCGTAACAAAATATTCTGTCATAGATCATTAAACAGATGATATACTTCGTTGCAGTTTCTAATTCTCTCCTTACGGTTATTATTAACGGTACTGTATATTTCTTCACAGATATTTCTTTTCGTATTCTCAGTATTTTTCGTCTGTAGCAGTTGATATTCATGTCTCAGCTCCATTTAGTTATTATTGTTTTATAGGTAAGTTTTAACACATATTATGACCTTTCGCAGGTATAACACGATTGTTAAATATTCGTTATCACACAAATTTTATTTTGCCTGCACTCACCATTATATGCTCAAACTAGAGCTGTTTCTATGGAGAAGGGGGAAAGAGACTCCGGGTTTTAGACGGTGTATCCTTTTTTTGATATAAATATAGCTCTATAATTATAGTCTATAAGTGTAATCTATAATTATAGTCTGAGTGTGTGAGTACGGGTGCAGAAAAATATTACCCAGGATGGTTTTAATTTTTGCGAGACATTCGTGAAATATATTATTTCTGTAATGTCAAGTAGCACCTATTTTTTATTGTTATTCTTGCTTTGATCTCTGTATTAATCTTATTGTTTTCGGTTACAATGGCTGCAAAATACACTGGTGTGCAAAAATTAAGGACGAGATGGAAAAAGTAACATAACAGCGGAACGAACAGGCAGAACTGACCGAAAGACCAATCAGGAGACTGCCTAGGGTCCTACACGGTAGGGCATTTGCGTATACGCATCATGATGTAATGTGGGCGTGTGGGTAGGGTATAAAGCACGAGGGCGGTGTGCGAGCAGCGTTTCAGTGGAAACTATTACTCAGTGTACATCGGTTTGAACGACGGCGAGTTGCTGTAGCAGTGCGAGATATTCAACAGACAGCCCCGTAGACAACATCTGGATGATTTTACTCGAGGTCGAATCATTGGAAAGTTGGAAGAAGGTCAAAGTGTGACGAGTGAGGCCGAGGAGTTCGTAATCGCACACAGCATCGTGTCACGAGCGTGGACGGCATTTCGAACGACAGGAACAGCTGTCCGACGATTTGGTTTAGTGGTGATTGTCCACGAGCAACCATGGCAAGGGAGGACCGGTATCTTGTTCTACAGGCAAGAAGGGATCGAAGGCTGAAATCGCAAGTCACAGGCAACGCACTACTGGACGGATGCTATCGCGTTTAACCTTGACTAGGAAACTGCACACAGGTGGTTTATTCGCTCTGCAACCAATTCGGTGTGTGCCATTGATGCCTATCCATCAGAGACAACGTTTTCTGTAGTACCAGGAACACAAAGAATGGGGAGCTCAACAAAGGAGTCGAGTGCTGTTTACGGATGATAGTCGATTTAGTCTCATTAGCGATTCTGGATGTCTATACATTTGATGAGAGCGTGGAACACGCAATTACCCCTCTAACATCATCGAAAAAGATCGGTTTGGAAGTGGCGAAATTCTCGTTGTGGGAGACATAATGCTTGATGGCCGTACGAAGTTCCACATCTTCCAAGGAAGTTCAGTCGCTGGTGACCACTAGTGTACCGAAGTTCTTTCCTAATGTCCATCTTTTCCGGGGTGCTGTGGGCCCTGAATTCCTTTTCATGGATGACAACGCCACACCTTATAGTACAGCTGCTGTCGCTGAGCTGTCAGAGAGTGAAGATATTCATCGTATGGAATGGCCCGCACGGTCTCCGGACCTGAATCTAATAGAACACGTGTGGAATGTTCTCGGGAGATGCTTGACAGCACATTGTCATCCACCAGCAACAATTCCTCAGCTGTGATCGGCATTACAAGAGGAATGGGCCATGATGCCTCAAGAGCTCATCGACAACCTCGTACTGAGCATGAACAGACGATGCACATCATAGTCAGGGGTAATCATATCCCCATTAAAAACCGTATTTTTGTTGTCTGCCGCCTGTCACATGGACGTTTCTGTCTTCTGTCCTCCTGTGCTGAAAATATACTTTTGAATAAAAGTCCTTTGTATCCTTTGGATTCCTTTCTTGGTCAGTATTGTTCACCGTTTCCATAATCTTACATCTCGGAAATATTATGGTATGCTTTGTACCCATTTGAAACACTGGAGTGCGATGTTACATGTGAAAAACTGCTCCGTCCTTAATTTTTTCATATCAGTGTATATATTTAAACAGTTGCAGTTGTAAAATCAAGTAAAATTTTATTCAGACGGATACAATTACTTACACTAGGGAATAATGATTTATAATTTGCCAGTTAATTCGTCTAAGCAGCAAAAGGTAACGATTTGGGTCTGACAAGCCCATGTTGCGTAGAATAGGATATAATTAGTGAAAATGGAAGTAATAAATAAGTAAATAAAATAAAAGATTTGGATAGAGAGTTTGTAGAGCTGATTAATATAGTTATATTGGGTATATATTAAGCAAAAAGTGGTAAGAACATAATCCTCTCTCAAACAGATGTGCGCAGATAAGGTTTTTATATTGGGCAAAGGAATAGATTTAAATGTGTTAGGAAGACGATTCCACACACTAGAGCCGAAGTAACAAATGCGCGAGTGTCCAAGATTGATCCGTGAGTACACTGGTATTAGATCGTTAAGATTTCTTGTAACGTGGGTATGATCAGCGAAGTGTAATGAAGTGAGGTCAGAATGAGTGCCTTTTCACATGAGGTTAAACATGAAGATGAACGTTTTTTAGGTAAATAACTTTTTGATCAATAATATCTGATGATCGTAAGCTATTTCAGTAATTCTGGAAGAAGGGGTTGGATAATTTAAGAGGCGGAGCTATCTTTTATGAACTCTGGTAATCCTAATGAGATTAGACGTGGAAGCGTCCCCCAGGTTATAAGGCAATAGTAAATTGAAAATAAGATAATACATAATAGAAAATAATAAAATAAAAAGACAAGACAATAAATAATAGAAAAAAAAGCATAGAGTAGTCAAGTTTAAGAAGACTTAAGACGGGTAAGTAGCAGTTGACGTTTCGAATCACTCCAATATTTCTACTAATTTTGGTACAGATAGTATTTATGTGAAAATCCCATTGAAGCTCAGATTTAAAAGTTACACCAAGGAAGTTCGTTTTTTGTGAGAATGAGATCATTGTATTATTTATATTGATATTAAAATGTTTATGGTAGGTATACATGTTTTTTTTGTAAAAAGAAGGCAGTTGGGATTTGAGTTTAAGTGTGTATATTAAGTGTGCCATTTCTTCTCTTTTCAAGCCCTCACACATTAGAACGTTTTTTGTATTGCGCTTTGATCATGCATTTGGTCTTAGCAGCATAAATTTCTAACCTGAGTTACTTCACGCCATTTTGAACTTTTGAAAAGTTTACTTTAAGCTATTTGAATTTTTACTTAGTAAAATTATGCCGTCAATAAAAGTCAGATAGTGAATGATTTTCTGAAAACCTTGAAATCTTAATTTACTCATATATTAGTTTCTATAGTAAGATTGAAAAAAGTCACTAAAAGGGTATCTCCTTGTTTTAAAATCCCCCTCATTTCGAATTCAATTAAGCGGCCTCTCTCCATATTCTGCCTTAGCTCTGGTGTCCTTCGTTGTCATTTTTACAAAATTAGTATTATTTTTTGAGTTGATACTAAGTTGTTTCAAAACTAGATAACGTTTACTTCTTTGAACACTATCATATTCTGGCGTCTTAATTCTTGAAATCATATTCTTTGGGATCAATTCTTGAAATCATATTCTGGCGAATTTGTGCTTGAAATCGTATTCTTGCAAAAAATTAGTAAATAAATTGGCAAAATTTGACATTGGCATTTGCATTACATTTTAAAACTAATGTTTACGGAAATAAGTGTTTATTTACGTCACTAAATATAACTTTAATTTTATGCGTTCAGTGTAGGGATATTTCTTAGTGCTAATGTTCAGAATTCACTACTTATGGGGAAATTTTTGACAGTCACCAGGAAATGGAAACAGCATTAACTATTGATCCCAACGTTATAGTAAATTTGCATTTTTGGTAGCTTACATTGTAAGACATTTGAAATTTATTTATAGATACCCAATAGTTTTGCGTTTTATACGATGCAGTGAAAATAATACCCATGTAGTGACCTTGTCCGAATATATACGTTCCCTTTTTGCAAGTAAATTCTTTCATTCATAATATCGCTGCGGTATATAAAAAATAAACAATGTATTCCGATGTTCGGAGGAAAGAGGAAGAGGTAAAACTATGATACCCTGTTTATCATGTTGGCCCCGTGATCTTGAATAGGGAAGAGAGGTCCAATTTTAGTTTTGTGGTCATCCACAAGGTGTCGCTGCCGCAGGGGTGGTGCAAAGTCACCGGAAGTCTTTGTAGGCATGCGCACCGGAAGCCCCTTCATTGACGAGCGAATCAGGCCTAACGTAGGGGTAGTTCTGTCCTCTAAGAATCGATGGGGTCTTTGCATGAAAGGGGGAGGGGTGAAACGGGGTATACCCAGCTTCTGTAGTTTCAAAGGAACAGGCAAAGGGTTTGGGATATTTGATCAATATTCGGAAGTATACTCTGTAACAGGTGCAACGTTCGTTTCATAACCCTGAAACTAGAGAATTCGAAAAATATCTTCTTTCTAGTACACATTGGCTACATGTATGTCGCAGGTACAGAAGATACCCCAAATGAAATTACTTATACTAACACGAAAACGTCCATTTTATCAGTATGTGGTTAACATTTTCATATTAATAAAGTAAAATTAGGTTATTTTGCTGACTTACACTGATGTAGCTATCTTCACGATCTGGGGGGTATACTCCTCCCCAAAACCCCATATAGCATTCATTTGCAATTTTAGTTTTTCTAATGGGTTAACAATTTTCTAGGGAGTGTTAAGTCCCTAATCCCCCCCCCCATAGTTTTGGCAATGAACCCACCTATGCAGGTTTTCTTAAATTTGTTTGTAGAAAAAAATGGAGCAATTTTTTTTCGACCATGAAACAAAATTTTGAATTTTTGCTTGAAGTACTAATTTTCCAAAAACGAGTTGTTAAGTATGAAAGTTAAGCTTAACCCTTTATTTTTATTCTCAAACATTGAGCGAAGAATATGTATAGTAAAGGTAAATAGACTTAGAAAAAATAGAAAAGGTATTTAAGGAGGGTGAACTATAAAGCAAAAAGGTGTTTAATCTATTGTTTAATTTCCATTACTTTTTTCAATATGTCCTACTTAGCCTAAAGGCACATGTTAAATGCATATAAAGGTACTAAACAAAATTGTCTAATATGATAAAACTGGTCTAATTCATGGCTACCTATTGTAAGTACAAGGAATTAAATTTGATGATGCATTGAAGATAATACATAGCTAATTATATAATTAAAACTTTCGGATACATAAATAATTTCAACGAATGATGATGACGTCGAATGACGCTCAGTCTGTTCTTAAGTTATTACAATGTTTTTCACGTCCTTCTGCCAAAGATATACAACAACTGAACTCTTTAAAATAAGCATAATTCAGAAATATGAAAATTTACCCTCTCTCTTGTCAACATCACCGCATTCTGGAGGAGAATCTCGGAACAAGCTTCGGCTTTATATTCTCTTCCATTTCTAACCTCAAAACTTAAAATAATTTAATATAGATCTTCTCTTACATTTCTATAATTTTTATACTGCTCAAGCTATGTATCACGAAATATTGTATATCGGGTTGAATAAAAATTTATTATTATTATTACTTGAAAATACCTTGAAGCCTCATTTTTGCAAGACGCGATGCTTTGTTTTGTAACGATAGTTGCACTGGTATTACATAGTAAACTTTGCATAAACATTGAACAAGTTTTTTAAAATTTATTACAAAACATGCTTTGAGGAAATCTGTTTCCTGTTGCAGGAACAACAGACCGATCCTACACAAACAAGCACTTATGTCACCAACCACGTGCAAATTCATTTCGCAAATGTTTAATACGGTTTAAGATTACGATATAAAGTGCATAGGTGAGTTGAAATATATTTTCCTTCAATGAAATCCCAGCTCTGTAAAATAAAGGACATTGTCTCATTTGTACCATATGTAAAAACCTTACAATCCAATTCCAAAATTGCAAGAATTCACATTAGTCTAGCAAGGAAATTACCAGATAGTGCACTTATCAATTTTCTCGAAATCAACAAAATAAACAAACGAAATAAGTTCAGACTAACGTCTAAAGCACAAACTTCGGAAATTCGCCCAGACCAAGCTATTAACAATTAAATATGCTGAGAAACACTTATTTTTCTACTATTAATAGCAAAAGTAATCCCCTATAGATTTCATAGTCGAATATGGGCGCATGCGCAATTACTCTTGCCGACGTTTGATTATTTTATTGTACAGCATTATTACCACTTTAATTAATAGTATAGTGAAACAATTAATCCGTCACTCAAAGGGATAAACCAGATTGGATTAGTAGAAAAACAGAAAGTTCTCCGTTTTAGTTTATTAAAATATTTTAGTGCAAAATTATTGAGACGCTACTAATTACTCGAGCCAGTATTCGCCAACTTGCAAAAAGATGTTTTTTAAATCCCTAAAATGGAGCATGTTGAAAAAGATCGTAAAGCGGAAGCTGAATAATGTATAACGAAAGATAAATGAGAAGGTATAACGGAAGATGAATGAAAAAAAAAGTAGGACGAAAAATAATGATTAGCAGTGGGATAAATGATGAATAAAAAATTTTAGGATGAAAGGTTAATGAAAAAGAGTAAAATGAAAAATTAATGAAAACATAGAATTAAAGATGAATGAAAACATAGAATTAAAGATAAATGAATACATAAAATTAAAGATGAATAAAACATAGAATTAAAGATGAATAAAAACATAGAATTAAAGATGAATGAAAACATAGAATTAAAGATGAATGAAAAATGTATTACAAAAAATGGATAAAAATGTATAACGAAAGCTGAATAGAAAAACATGGTAGGACGAAGAGGAATGAAAATGAGTAGGATAAGAGATGAATAAAAAATTTAGGATGAAAAATTAAATAAACAGTAGGACTAAAAATTAAATAAAAAGGTAGAATGAAAAATTAATGAAAGAAGTAGGATGAGAGATGAATGCAAAAATTATAACGCGAATGATGGATAAAAGAACTATGGCAAAAACTTAGAATATGGGTATATATTTAAAAGAGAAATAATTTAACGTATCACAAATTTTCTTCCCTGCAGAAATCTATAAAAAAATTCGTTTTCAACAGAAGATTTCTTTCGAAAGCCAACTCGTCTGCTTCGAGATTTCAGAAAAAACATAATTATATGCTGCTGTAATTTGTTATCCAATTATTACTATTTAGTGTCGATTGTGTTTTACGCGGCAAATCTCATAGCATAGGTCATGTTGCGTCAGAACCTCTTGTTTTCCAAGGAATCCGAACCGCTTAAACCCTAGGGAACGGTTCTCCCGGATTACGATGAATAGTTAGTCTATAAGCGTTGGTTTTTTTAGCACTTTTGAAAATCGAACCCGGGTTAAGAGTACGTCACGGGAGCGCGTTACCACTGCACCGCCATAGGACACGAATTACCTCTCAGCAATTTAAGTGTTTTTAATCGCGAAAGTAATCGTTTTGCACTCTTTCGATAAAATAAATACATCTCGTTTAAATCATTTCGAAACGTTTTAACGTAGCAATTTAATAAATTAATATCCGTCAATCTGGGGTCCTCCATCTTTTTATTTTCACAAGGACGCATAAATATGCTAAAACTGAAGTCATGTAAAAGAAATTTATATTAAAACATTTAATTGTTATAAACAAAATACAAAGTTTTGTTAATGAAGGTAAAGAATCACAAAATATTTGTTTAGCTATTTTGATCTAGCGACAGCAAAAAAATGAATATACTGTTGAATAATGAATCGGGACATCATTTGCATATTATCAGGTTATTCGAATGTTACCTTTGTCTAACAAGCTTGATAAAAATGGCTTCGCCAATCAATGGTTAAAAACTCCGTTCAGACGCTTCCAAGTAAAATATCGGCCATTCGTTAAGCCATTATTAAAATAAGAGAATAAATGAACGCAGCATTATGCGAAGTTGGTTGGTTGGTTGTATTTTTATAGCGCAAGGACACGGCTCTTTCTGCGCAGAACAAGGTGATACCGCACATATGATTTTAAGAACAAAATAAATTAAAATACAAAGACATTTATGTGAAGTATATTTCAGATTATTAATAAGGTTGTAGATATATCGTAGTGTTTGACGTTGGGTATAGAATATGGAAGCGCTTCGGGACAAACGTCGTTGCCTTTCGTCAGGAAATGCAAACTCTAAACGAACAGATGATTTATGTGTCAAATTCGAGTTCGTTCTCGCCGCCCTCTGAGGAAGGACAGAGAGAGCTGTCCGAAACGCATCGATAACGCAACGTTGTTACTAACCTTAAATCAGCAATAAAATACTTGTTTAATAACTGTCAATTCGTCAAAGTTCTGTTGATATTGTGAGTTACAGTCGACACTTTATCGTTAGACGCATAGAAATCAACCACTTAAATCTATAAATCTATTTATAATAAACTCATGTTTGTAAAAATTGCAACACCATGAAGGTAGCATGTGATTGAGCTGAAACTTTCAGGAAATGCAAATTAGGGTATGCTATTCAAATGATTAGAATTTCAGAGTCATCGCGCATGCGTGGGCTGAGCAGCGCCCTCTGAACTGCTGATGGATCCGTATAAATAGAGGGCTGTAGCGGGGCGTGTATGGCTATCTGCTAGTGGTAAACGTTACATGAGACGTCACTATGCCTCTACGACGAAAGAGGGCGACATTTCAGCAAGTTACGGAGTTTGAAGGGTGACGAATGATCGGCTTTCGTGAAGGAGGGTTTTCTTATCGTGCAATAGCAGCTCGTATGGGGCGTAACAGCAGCACAGTGATGCGAGTGTGGAAGCAGTGGGTTCAAGAGAACCAGACAACTCGGAAATCCGGGAGTGGACGCCGAAAGGTGACGTCAGCACGGGATGATAGACACCTGGTCCGCATGGCGGTGACGGACCGTTTTGCTTCATCTGGACAGTTGGCAGAACGTTGGTGCACTGCTACAGGTGTATCATTGTGTGCTTCATCAATTCGTCGGCGTCTACTGCACCGTGGACTGCGTGCAAGAGTTCCTTTATACAGGATCCTCCTGACGCAAAACCATCGGCGCCTGCGGCTACAATGGGCTCATGGAGATGAGACCGGAGTGCGTTATCCAACGTCATAGTGGACGAACCCCCAGCGTTATGGTCTGGGGTGCGATTGCGTATCATGGACGATCTCAGCTGCTACGAATTGTGGGTAATCTTAACAGCAACCGGTACATCAATGAAGTTCTGGAGCCCGAAGTTGTTCCCTTCCTTCAAGGCATTCCCGGAGCTGTATTTCAACAGGACAATGCCCGCCCACATATTGCCAGGAATGTTCAAGACTTCTTTTCATCACAACAGATACAGCTTCTTCCTTGGCCTGCCTATTCGCCGGATATGTCGCCGATTGAACATGTGTGGGATTTCGTTGGTCGGCGTCTCGCTCGTGATCCTCGTCCCATAGCTACTACAGATGAACTTTGGGGTCGCATACAAGCAATCTGGAATGCTCTTCCTCAGGCACACATTCAACATCTGTTTGATTCCATGCCACGTCGTATAGCATCACTTATTGCAGCGCGTGGTGGCTTCACCAAATACTGATTTTCGACATGTAATATTGTTTTTTTGCTTTGTAATTTTAATCGTTTATTTGTATCAACACAGGTCGTTTGTACATTAAATTTCATTCAATTCGGACGAGTCCTTCATGGTGTTGCAATTTTTACAAACATGAGTTTATACCATGTTCATGAATTAGCATGTGAAAATAAGTAGATGCCTACTTTATATTACATAATGACGTTTATCATCTGCTGTAAAATTTTTCTTTCTCAAAACGATAATTTTGTTGTTGTTTATGAAGGGTATATAAACAAAGGAATGATTTTTTAAAATGTTTTTAGAATAATGAGAATCCAACATTTCGTATGTAAAGACCCTAAATATATTATTTTAATAAAATGAAAGGGTATTCTAAAACGCATTATATTATTTTCTAAGTTCAGTTATGAATAAATTAATGAAGTTTAATTTAAGTTCTCCCGTTTTATGGCTCATATATATTACAAATGAGGATATTATTATCATTTACTAATATGTAGGTTATCATATTATAATATCCTAATTCGTAATACATGGTCAAAGGGCTCTTGTTTAAGCCACAAAACGTGGGGGCAAAAATTTAATTTTTATGATTAAATCCTTCGGGAATTTCTGCGCTTTAAACAGCATGAGATCTAATATTTACGCATAAATATATAAACCAAAACTTATTTCTTATGACAAACCACTAAAATAAACAAACGTACACGACACTTTTCGAGTTACAAAAGATTGTACGAAGTTAGAGGCAAGTCCTCAATATCCCGAAATTCCAACTAAATCATAGAATAAGAATGATTTGTGATCAAAAGAAAGAGACTCCACTATTATCATTTCCTTAAAACTGCTACTATTAATTGCCTTTAATACCATACTTTTAAATTACTTTCCATAATATCTTCTATTTTTTTTCTCGTAGCAGCAATTTGTGAAGAAGGATTCTTTAAAATTTATCATGTGTCTCTGTTTCTCTCATAGATGCTTCAGAGAATATAGTTCTCAAAAATTTTGTCAAACGAAATAAATCTCTTTGTTAAATTAATCTTCTCTTTAGTCCCATAATGGTAACATGTACTAAACAACTCTAACAGATTACGAAGGAATCGAACGACATCAACGATATCATTTAGTGGTTTCTTATTTACAATCGGAGTAGAAAGGATTTTCTACACTCTTCCTTTTAGCAGTTTGTCCACCACCTAGAGAGTCATTATTTGGCTGAATATTCTGGCTGATTCCCAAATGGCACGAGCGACCTTGTTCTTTTTTCTGCTGTCAGGAACAAAGTCAAATTAAAGCGTTTGTTGGAGATTTATCATTATCACAACTAATTTCCACCCGAATTGCTTGTTGGATTAAAACTTCTTCTGCAGACACTTTTTGAGAAATCGATGTCACACTTCTCACAATGTCATTTTGTTTAACGGCTGAATTTATGACTTATTTTTTGTTGGACGACATGGAAAAATGCTTAGAAATATGAGTTCTAAAGAAAGCTTTTACTTTTAGAACTTTGGAGTTTTCACAAAAATCTATAGCTCTTTTTTTTTCTTTTCGGGTCGACATTTCCAGCAGTATGTAAAATTATGTGAACACTACAGTTAGTAGAATGATAATACAGAAGATAATAACGTTGATACGATGAAATATATATATTTATAGAGGTTATAATAACATAATACAATTATATAATATTATTAACATAAATATATATGTGTATAAATTTATTATGTAAGATGACGATGATAAAGATGTATTTTGAGATAATGAAATCATAATCAATTTAATTCCTTATTAATGACAAAGCAATTATCTCTATTATGACCTATAGATAACGGTAATATTATTTCATTGCTTTAAAGAAAAACGATTTTTAGTTGGGTTTATAAAGTTAATAAATATTATTTATTAATTAGCATCCATCTCTGAAAAATAATAAATGCAATTTCGAATTAATAGGGTTTCTATACGATAAAGAAAATATAATAAGTTTGTGCGTTCATTAAAATTATTATGGAAGTTCATAACTTACGAAATATTTTTGAAAAGCTTTGCTAGTTCATTAAACTAGAAGCAGCTTTACAAAATTAAAATATACAAAGGGACGTGAAACGTAAACTAATGGGCTCATTGGGAAGAATGTATGAAGACCCAGATATAATTAGGAGAAATATGAAATTTCCTTAAAGTATATGTTTTTCTGTTGTCAAACGGATTAACGTTTTTGGCGATTTTTGTGGGCATACTAATTATGAAGACCGGTGAAACAGAGAATATAATGATTCAAATCCACTCTAAAAGTTTGTTAAAATAGAAAAAAGAATTTCCTTCGCATTTAAAAATAAGACTATGGACGACGATATTAATTGCATTAAAGCGAAGTTGAAAACAATGCGTATAATTCTATGTATTGCACAATTATCGCAAAACTTAGAAGTGGCAGATTTATTCTAAATTACAAGAAATGGAAAAGCCAATTTTTTATAGAAGCATGGGTTCAAAGTTTTTATATTATTTTATCTAATTATATTCCATTTACAGCATATTAATACAATATTCTTGTGCAAAATTAGAAGAGGGAAAACAACCACGAAATCTTTTGAATGCATGAAAGAAAGCTACAGAAAGTACACAAATATATTTGTTGTCATTAAAAAAAATGCTTTTACCATTAAATTTCTGAACACAAATTACAAATCACGATAAATGAGGTTTGTTATTTGAGGAGACAAGTGGACTGCCTGTATATCTCAAATTCGGGAAATTACTCGTATTTGTCAAAGTAAATTACGATTACAAATATCCGAGAAATATTTCTAAGTTTAAAAAATTAGAAGTTAATTTATTATAGTCTAAAACTTTAGGAACATTTTTTGAATAATATTTAACATCATTATGAGTCAATAGGCTTGTAAGGCAACTTTCGTGCAACCACGATTTATGGTAACAAGTTCTGATTGTAAATCTTCTTGCATGTGAAAAGAGTTTACATTTCTTCACGAAGATTTAATTTATGCATAAAACCATTTTTATCTGGAAAGTGATTCTTCAATTATTCATACTTATTTACTGGGGAACAATTTATATATTCATATTTAAAAATTGGGTTAATTATGGAATTAGTTCAGATGTTTTATAATACACTGGTATCCATAAATTAAGGAAGAATCACAAAACCAGCAATAACTCCTTCATAAATAGACTAATCTATATGAAATTTGAATATGTTATTAAATATAAGATATGGAACGAAATTATAATATGCAAAGTAGTGGCGTTGCAATCGGAATGCATCATCTGCAAATAGCATAAAAATGCACGTGTGGGAGTAAGAGTGGTTTGTTCTGTGATAGTGAGATAAGAAATCGGAATATCCAATTCGTTACAGAAACTTCGAGACATTATTTGCCGGAAGCACTGCGATGGAGGCCTATTGGGAGGTTAGAAATAGGTCAAATCATCTACTATGCATAGAAAGGTCGATGAAGGCTGCCCGTACGCGAAACGACAAGCCATTTGCGTGTCACTAACCTCTCGTCACAGAGGGGAGCGTTTGAGGTGGGCACGTTAACATGTCCGCTGGTTTGTTTGTTTGTGGTTTTACGGCTCAAAGACTACAGTGGTCATGCTGCGCCGGGACCTACTGTTTTCCGAGGAATCCGAACCTCTTAAGGCCTAGGGAACCAAACCCCGGACTACAGTGAGCAGTGCGATCTTTATGAGATCTCTGAGTAAGCGTTCTTTTTGCACTGCTGGGAGTCGAACCCGGATTAGCCGCGCAATAGGAGAACGCGTTACCACACTGCGCCACCGCAGGGCCATGTCCGCTGGACTGCAGATCAATGGAGGATTTTGATCTTCACGGATGAGTGCAGGTTTGGCTTACCAAAGCGATAGCAGGCGTTGATTGATTTGGAAAAAACATGTAACCCGTTATTATCCATCAAACGTCCATGAAAGAAAATTATGTGGAGGATGCAGTATCTGTGTTTGGGGGTGGTATCTCTTTGGATGGACACTTGAGACATCATGTCTTCCTACGTGGAACTCTTACCGTTCAAGTCAAGAGCTGATATCCTTGATGTATGTGCGCCGTTATGCCAATGCAATAGGTATTATTTCAATCTTTAAGACGACGACGCTACAACACACTGGAGGCTTGTATCTTGGCAAAATTATCTCCAGCAGCAAACAATTCAGCGCATGAAGTAGCCAGCTCGATCTGCGGACCTGAATCCCATCTAGCATATTTGAGGTGCTTTAGGGGGACGTGATTCTGTGCTCAATCCTCCTCCTTCTCAGACCCTTCACACTCTTAGAGCAGCTTTCCAAGAACAATGGCCCTCACTTCCTTTTCACCTCATAGACCGCATAATTGACAGCATTACACGTAACTGTAGGTACAGTATTACTTCTCGGTGTGGTCACATCCCATATTGAAGATAGATTGCCTATACCAAACTAACACATCCTATTTGTCAATTTCATCGATGTGCTAATTTTTGGAATACCATAACTTGTTTAGTAATTTGTTTTTATTTTTATATCTTACCCTGTATTGCATATTTTGCCCAAGTTTTTTTTTAAAATAGACACGTAACTTTTTAAGTTTTTGAAATTTTTGTAATTATAATAATTTCCTTAATTTCTAGAAATCAGTATATTTTCATATCTTATATTGGCTAAATAAAGGATATACATCACTTAACGTTCACAAGAACAATATTAAATCTCTTATTGGAATCATCTGCTGATAAAATTAATTTAACTATTGATTATAGGTATTTGTTCGATAATTGCTTTAACTTTGGCAAAACATGATTTTTGTAGCGCAGGCTTTGCCATATTATCACAGAGAAATTTTAATATCATATTTCATAAATTTTACAAACTCTTGTAAAAGTTTTAACAGAAGTATTAGTCATTACTCTGTAAAGTAAGTAATCTAGTAAGAGCGTAGTTTTTTGGTCTCATGACGACATTAACAAAGTATGGACATTATATCACTGGCATACGCATGGAGAGTGATGGGGAAAGGAACCCCCATTATGTTGAAATTATGTATGTATGAATACAGAAGGTCATTCACGCATTATGGAAACGAATTCAAATATCCATTGTAATATGAAAATTAATACTCATGTAGGTGGGGCCCTATCATACGTTTTCTGGCTATATAAGCTGTGGTATTTAAGGCGGGGTTTTAGTCTAACAGCAGAAATGCCTCCAAAAATAAATTCTTGTTTAGTAGGTTACGTGACCGCTCTTTCCGAAGAGAAATATCCCTATTCTAAAATTGTGAAAAGGTGCAAAAGCGAAGGATATACCATTTTCAAAAAGGGTGTTTATAATATTCTTCATCGACATGTCAAAGAACGCATGGCTACATTAATAGGCCAGAAAACTGCTCCAAGATTATACCCAAGAAAATCCAAACTAACGATCTTATTCGAAAAGTGAAAGCTATGGTTACCATTGAAACTCCTCCCACACAAAAAGGCATCACCATGAAGATAAGAATATCTCCTGAAATAATAAATAAAATCATTACCCATGATTTGAACCTTAAAGCTGTACACAAACCGGAGGTTCACAAGCTTCTGCCTCGCCATATTCAGGAGAAAGAAACCAATTGCAGAAAACTGAACTAGAGCTTCTTGTCTGGCAAAAACATGGAAGAAAGCTGTGACCCTAGATGAGGCCTGGTTTTATCTAACAAGGAGAGTACATTAAGTGAGAATCGAAAATGTGCTTCATTTTAGTTTTATAATAAAGTATAAACGTCTCAATAAGATGTTGAGTAGGTACCACCGCTTGACATAAATATAATAAAAGCAATCAGACAACTTTGGCTATGTACCAATAATCTAACAAACCGCTCAAAGTTGTCTGATTGCTTTTATTATATTTATTATATTATATATTATGTCTCAATAAGAAACAAAAATATCTTTTACCTAAATCCCCCATGGGGAGGAGTTATAGCTCCATCAAATTTGGCGAGAAAAAGTTATTTTCGCCAAATTTGGCTTGATACGCTTTTATTAATAGCATGAACGGCAAGATATTTTTGAAGCGATGTCGCCAAAAGAGAATTAATAAGCAATCCATCATTCGCGATAAAAATATTATTGATTTTGACTTCATAAGAATTTATGCATGTATTTGCAAAAATATTTAGAACTTCATTATTAGTCGCTAGATGTCTCGTTTTAGTTATATAAAAAGCATTTATTTCGCTTTAAAAAGTAAGATACGTATTTGGCTTTATTAAAAATATGTTTTATTAAAAGTATACCTACTTGGTTTTATTAAAATTTAAAATGTGTATGAAATTAAACAAAAAATGCAAAAAACAAATTGGGTTTGAACAATGACTGCAACTAATAAAACGAAGGATTTTCACAATTTAATGTGTAACATTAATTTTTGGAAAAAGTGAAACACACTTGTTTGACTTTGCGAAATGTATTTGGTTTGAGAACGGGATACGTACTCTTATACTATGCATATTTAGTCATGTCATTGAAAGTTGGAGCTGATAATTGGTTTTGTATTAATAAATATAATTTTATCTGAAACGGAAATTAATATAGCAAATAAAATTATTGCTTTTACTGAAACCATTGCCGAATCTAACAATTTTGAAGTTATTAACGATTTTAATTTTGATCTTTATTGTGAAAAACCTGTTAATAACAATGAAGATTGTAGATGATTGGATTTCTCATATGACGAAACAACACCTGAAAATTTTGTATGTGGTTCGTCATCATAGTCATTAGAATATATAAAATAAGTTGTAGCTTACTCCTGGACGGCTTTAGGACGTCGACGGTCTATACTCAATTCAAGATCGTTTTGGAAATGACAATTTAACACTATCACAAATTTATAGAATGAAAATATACCTTGCTAATATGGGGAACAGAATTCAATAGCTAAATACTATTAAAACACAAATGCGTGACAATTTTTTAAAACCCAGGTCCAATAGAGGTCTAGTTCATGAAGTTGATGTACAAATTTGAGCTCTTGATGTTGCGAAAAAAATAAATTTTCCAAATTTTGTTGTATCTCATGGTTCTTTGGCGTCTTTTAAAAAGAAATTTGGTAAAGTTGGACGAAAAATTACTAAACTCGTTATGAAAGTAGAATTACAAAATGCCGAACAAATAGAAAATGTAGCCATTGCATTTCCACTTCAAGCCTGTGAAAAAATGCAAAATTATTCGCACAATTTTACTTTTATTGGAATCAAACAAGCTTTGCTAAAGAATTGACACCATTATGCACTTTTTCGCCGAAAGGCGTACAACACATTTACAGTGTTGTTGAGAATAGTAATGCAATTTCGCATTCGTATACCGTACAATCCGTCATCGTAATTTAGAGTGGTACAATCTTAGCAAAATTTTTACTCGTACACCAAGAAAACACAGGTACTTTTGGCTCTCGTGTTCGCAGAAATTATTCAGCCAACCACCAAACGTAGTACTTACATGCACAAAAAGTGGGAAATCTTCCACAGATATTTATGAATTATTTCTAAAAGAAATAATAAAACCCCAATTAATAGATCAATATGGCGTAATTTTATTAAATTGCTGGACAGGACAGAAAAACGAGGGGAAAAAATCAATTTTGAAGGAAAAGTT
This sequence comes from Dysdera silvatica, assembly GCA_006491805.2. NCBI lineage: Eukaryota > Metazoa > Arthropoda > Arachnida > Araneae > Dysderidae > Dysdera > Dysdera silvatica. The sequence goes on from QLNU02015360.1 coordinate 58,980,832, forward strand.
ATCGCTTAAATTATTATATATACTTGCAAGCACCACTGCATTAATTCAACCTTGCGATATTTATTTTTTCAGGCAGTGGAAATATTTCACAAAAACTGTCACATGATATATTTTACTTCATCATTTTAATGACATTAATTTACACGAAAGAAATACCATAACAAAATTACATTCATTAATCATTAATACACAACCAATTATCAGCTCCAACGTTCAGTGACGTGATTAAATATGCTTGGTATAAGAGCACATAACCAGTTCTCAAACCAAACACATTTCGTAATGTCAAACAAGTGTATTTCACTTTTTCCAAAAATTCATGTTACACATTAAATTGTGAAAATCCCTCGTTTATTAGTTGCAGTCATTGTTCAAACCCAATTTGTTTTTTGCATTTTCTTGTTCATTTTCATACACATTTTTAATTTTTAATAAAGCCAAGTAGGTGTATTTTTAATAAAGCCAAGTAGGTATATTTTTAATAAAGCCAAGTACGTATATTATTTTTTTAAAGGGAAATAAACGCTTTTTATATAACTAAAACGAGACATCTATCCACTAATAATAGTTCTAAATATTTTTGCAAATACATGCATAAATTCTTACGAATCAAAATCGATAATATTTTTATTGCGAATGAAGGATTGTTTATTAATTCTCTTTTGGCAACATCGCTTCAAAAATATCTCGCCATTCCTGCTGTTAATAAAAAGCGCATCAAGTCAAATTTGACAAAAATAACCTTTTCTCGCCAAATTTAATGGGACTATAACTCACCCACATGGGGGATTTAGGTAAAAAAATTTTTAGTTTCTTATTGAAACGTTTGTACTTTATTATAAAACTGAAATGAAGCACATTTTCAATTCTCACTTCGTGTACTCTTCTTGTAAGTGGCTATAGTAAAAAAGAACGATTTGCTACCGCCATCGTGATGGTATCGACCAGCAAAAGTACTTTTGCGAATGTAAAGAAAATTTCCCTAATGGTTACTGAATTTAGTTGTAATGAAGAATTAAAATTACGTAAAGTGGGATCTAAGATTAAAATCAATTCCCAATATTATCAAAGAGATATTCTGGAGCCGATTTTTCGGATAGATATTCCTAGTCTCTATGGAAATGACACCCAAAACGTTGTCTTTCATCAAGACAAAGCTTCTAGCCACACTTCGAAATCAGCCAAGGATTTCATGGTGAAATTTCAAAATGAAATCGGAATTCCTTTTAGCAATATCATACGATGTCAAAGTCAGCCAAGTCATACGATGCAACGCCCATGGATTTTTGTGCGTTCAATCTCTTAAAAAATGCACTTGGAAGGAAGCGGCCATCAACATTAGAGGGTTTATGGGAAATATCACAAGAGATGTAAGAGAAACTTGATATGACTGTACTTCGAAACGGCTTCTTATTATGGAAATATCGTTGCAGAGCAATATTCAAGAACCATGGTCTTCAAATAGAACATTCCAGGAAAAACAAATTTGGATTATTGACGCAAAAATAACAATTTAAATTCATTTCCATAATGTGTGAATGACCTTTTATATATGAAGTTGTAGCACTGTAAGCCCCTTATAAAGTTTCTGCGAACGCCTATGCGTTATACATACACACAATTTCTTGACTAATACATGAATTCATTAAAGAACTAGACAAAGTATAGATTTTGAGTCCACTCGATAAATGCTTTTGGTGTTGTTCGTTTAGTGGCTAACTTGATCACTAAACGGACTAACTGAAATCTTGTGGAAATTTAAATGTTCGCCGTATATGCCTATAACTATCTCAAATTATTATTATGAGCGCATTCGGTATATATTAGAATGTTCCCTTCACACATCCATGCATGCATACCACCACACGCTAATGGATTTTAAATCTTATGGGTCTGTCAAAGTGTGTCGTAGCCATAGGACGTGATTCTGAAGGACATGGGCATTATTAAAAGATTATGCTTTGTGCTTACATGTTCAAAGGAATAATATCCTTTGAATAATATGCCTTTGGGTTTAAGAAGGTATTAAAGGCATTAAAGCATATTGCTCAGTATGTCCTTTCTATGGCACGAAGTTTAATTTTCCAGGGGAAAATTAAAACTTTTGGAGGAAAAACAAAGGATCATTTTTGCATGGAATTATATATTGTGATCCATGTATATTGTGACAATGCTTCACTTTCAGAGATAATCAGCGAATCTACAACAGTTTTTCCACGTTCTGATTTCTTTATATGACATATTCTTTCATTTGCCGACAAATCTTTAGCAAATTGTGCTAACCCTGCGAAGGGTAATGATATACTATAAAAGTTATGAATACTTTTTTAGCTATTTCTCGGTTATTACATTCTCTTTTTTCCTTATACTTTTGTATTGTTAAATTTCCAGGGCAAAATTAAATTTTTCAAAACAGAAAAAGAATTATTTACGCGTTTCACTAATATTTTGGACACTGAGAATATATATTATATATATACACACACATGGCCTGCAAAAGGGTTGCTGGTGTCTAACTAGAAGGAGACCCACACGTCAAACGTATATCACATTGTGTGGAATAGGCCGGGCTAATAACCTAGTGTCCTACTCCGCCTTCAAGTGGTGCGGGCCGGGCTTTCTATCTATAAAGCAAATTAATATTTGCTGCACACACGTTCTTGTACACAGATCTCACGATAACTCTATCTTCACCTCAGTTTACCGTAAACCCACACATACAGACAGATATCTCGATTTTAAATCGCATCATCCAACATGCCACAAAGCTTCCGTTGTTAAAACATTAAGTCTTAGAGCGAATTCTCACTGCAGTAATGAAACACTTTCAAACACAGAAACAAAACACATACACACGGCACTTAAAAATAATGGATACCCTAAACGATTCATTCTCAGAAACTGTAGACCCAATAGTACATCTTTAAACAATACATCTCACACCCGCATATCTATTCCATATATTCACGGCATTTCCGAAACAATCTCTCGCATCCTTAAAGAGGCAAATATCAAAACATTCTATTCCCCTGTCACAACACTTCGCAAACAACTTACAAAAGTTAAAGACCCAGTTCCACCAGAAGATCTCACAGGCGCCATATACCAAATACCATGCAAAGACTGCAACAAACATTACATAGGACAAACAAAAAGAATGATCAAAACAAGAAAAAAAGAACACAAACAAGCACTCGCGAAAGGAGACATAGCCTCACGTCTGGCAGAACACGCTTTACAACACGGACACGAACCCGACTGGGACTCAACAAAAATACTACACCGTCACATCACAAACAAGAATAGTAGACTCTTCTTAGAATCTTGGGAAACTTACAAACTACACGGGAAAGCCATTAATACATCACAACCACTTCCAGAAACTTATAAACAACTCACACTTTTAAAATTGACAGAAAATTGAAATTAGGAAGCAAAAATCACGAAAAGTTTAAATTGTACTGTTGAAAAAATTTTATGCAGATATTCAAAGGCGCCTTACTTCTCGCGTTGGAGGAAGCTTCCCTTATCTGTTGAGTAAAAGAGAGGAGCATTTTCAATCGAAAGTGTGAAATACAGAAGTCATCGTAATCTTTTAGTACGAAGGTAACGGAAATATGACACACGAAAGTAAGAGATAAAGCTATGTCTCTGGAACTACTATCACTTTATATCGGTAAGAAAGTGATATTTTTTGAATTCTTGCAAGTGGTGCAATATGAGCTGAAATTCAGAATAGATGGATTTGGAATATAGCTTCAAGATAAAACATACCTTTTTGTCACATAAAAAGCTAAATAGGAATGATAATATAGAAAGATATCGTTCGGAAACGCATTACTTGGTCGGGTTACTTAAAGCAACTTAAGATGATTTGAAAACCTTTCTAAAATCTTGGCCACAAATACGCGAGATTAAATTGGGCCCATTAGATACGTTTTTAGCAATAACTGGCTTAGTATAAATTTTAGTTACGAAAAACATGGAAGTTAGTGACCCAGATGAGATTTCGTAGTACTGGCATGATTTATGGAAACAGCCACCGAGCATATTCAGCAAGCAATACGGTGTAAAATCATTCATGGTGTGTGTGTACAATAATTAGTCCTTTCTAGCATTTTCTGAATGGAAAACAGAATTAAAAAAATGGTAAGAAACTCTCGAAACTAACTTGCTATTGTTTGAAGAAATTTCAGGGGGATTGAACTGCAACTTTAAGCATGATGATATTTCGATTCATTTATCCATTTCTACGAAACCGCGACTTACATTGTTAGTTCTAAAAACTTCTCGGTCTAGGACTGGCTTGAAGTCAAGCCGGATCTGGATTCTATCAAAAACGTATGAGGAATCAGGAATCATGACATATAGGGCAACAGCAAGCAATATTTTGCCGTTTAAAAACTGAAAATAGCTATTTTAGAAAGCTAGGTTTAACATTATTTCGGAGACTTAACAAAACGTTGCACTTTCCATGGAAAATCGTATATTTAAGCATTTGAAAAGAAATGGTAATGCATATTAAATCATTAAAGAAACACAATGTTCCACGAGCGAATGTTTAATTTTTGTGCTTAAAAATTTGCGACACGCCTTTTTACGTTTTTTTATATAAATATATTTAACCTCTGTACATTTAATTTGTAAAATAGAGATGATATGCTTTTCATAGTTAAAGTATCAATACTTAATTATATATATTCTTTCTTGTTGTTTTTTTTTAAACTGAAATTATGTCATGTGTCTAATCTTTTACACCGCTCTACAGTTTTCACATGTACTTTTAGCAATTATGATATTATCAAAACGCGACGAGATATAAGGTGCTATTTTAGAAATACATTGATTTCTTTAATAAGCGGCCTTCAAGGCAAGGAGTAAAAACGCCATTAAACACAAAAGGAACTTAATCAAAATATGAGCAATTATATAAGGCATTTTCTGGGACTGAAAATTTTCACCGTTAAACAGAAATAGTTGTTGATTAAAACGACGTCATTGTGGGAGATTATTGTATTTTAATTGGAATGAAAAATTTTCCAAAAAATAATTACCATGTTTATTGTAAAGATTTCACTAGCTGTGTATGCGTTTTGCTTATAACAAATTTAATAATAATAAATTTATTTGTCACAAATATTACAAAAAATTCACGAAACTTACTCAAAAAACACACAAAACTTACAATACAATGTACCTAATATTTCATCAATAACAACCTATCAATTTTCCCATGAACTCTATATTATTCATATGCACATTTTGTCGTTAGTTTAATTTAGCAAGATGAAGATTAAAGTACTGTTACATGTGCAAACCAGTGTGTCTAGTCCCCAGAAAAAACCGGTAGTTTAACTATCTAAAGACCATATATTGTAGACTTTTCAGCGGAATTTAAGGAATAGAATTATCATGACCCGATTTCGATATTTTTAGCTTTCAGGTAAATCTCGACTTCTGTCTTATAGATAGCGATCTCACCGATTTTTTTAAAACGTACATGTAAGTTCAGGCCAATGTCTAAAGCATAACTTTGCCAGCTTTTCATTCACAAAGAGCGATTTCCGCTCCCCATAGAAAATCACCCCCCCCCCTGGCGAAACAGGAAAATTAGCATTATTTAAGAGCATTTTGACTCTAATTCCGAACACATAAAGGTTTTTGAGGTGCGACTACGAGAAGTAACATTTTCGAGACTTCAAACTGCAACGGAAATTTATGGAAAAAAAACAGTTTTTTTTACAATTTTTGTAAAGGAGACCAGAGGTGATTTCAGTTTTATTTTAAGACGGAAAACTAGCAGCTGTGCGGCATCTAATGAACCTAGAATGATATTCAGCAAACGTAGGGAACATATTCGAATTTAATTTTAAAAATTTCAGGACATTTTAACAGAAATAGATTTTATGCAATTTATGCCAAGAACACCATATCGTAAGTGACTTCAATTATAATTTAACCCAAGAAACTAGAAGCTATGATGCATTCTACGTAGATAGGATGGTACTCAGAAAGTATTGGGAATATAACGGATAACTATGCATGCTCACGACTTCAGCTATGAAGTCGGCTGGGTGTGGATGTAACCGCAACCAACAGAGAAACATCAGTTTTGCAGCAACTCTTAAAATAGCAATAACTTTGCATCGGCGAATCTGCCGATAAAATACCGACAGGGTTATGCTTCATATATTGGTTTGGATCTATTTAGTGGATTCCAAACGAATAGATGAGATGACTGTCAACAGTAGCCTAGCTAGTGGGGCAAGGGGGCGGCAATTAGTCTTTAAAAGACAATGACAGGCACAACAACTACGGCAATGACAGTCACTCGCCCCGGGCGGCAAAATATCTAGCTACGGCACTGGCTATCAAGCACTTTCTTTGTCGGGGAAAAAAAATACCAGACTCGCGGTATTTAAAAATACCGCACGAAAGCGTTTCATTTCATGACAGACTGAAAAAATGATTAAAAGTGATTAAAATTTCTCTTCATCTTTATCCCATGATAAAAAAGGGAAAATTAAAAATATTTTACACAAAAGGATTGAGGAAAAGGGGATAATATACATGTATATTAGGGTGAGCCGAAAAAAATTTTTTTTCGAAATTGCCATACCCTAGTGTGCAAAGTATGTGGATAGTGGTTCTTACTAACCAGGAAAAAAACAGACTCTGTCAGACAACCTCTTCAGTCTGCGTATTTAACTCAAAGTTTTGAGTTTTTACATAAAAGTCTAAAAGTTTCAAAAGTTTTCTTATACATTCTTAGACATTTACAAAACCATTTCATGGTCGGATATATTAGTAAAGGATCGTTTAACAATTAATATTGCCTTTTCTCTATGTCTAAGTTCCTACAAAAGCTCTGAAAATGCAGCAGAAATCATCAAACACAGCCAAATTTATACCATTTATAGGCTTGATTTATCAAGTCGGCATGTACTTTTATGAAGTTACTTTTCAATGAATTTTAACTCTGTGTCGTATTTAGGCGGAGAAGTAATTATAGCTCTCGATTCATCGAATAATCGACTATCCAGCGCTCATCACGAGGAGGTGGTTACAAACCGAATGCCGCCCACCCGCTAGACTAGATTATCTTAAGTCCTAAAATCGGATTTTCTTTCAAACCTCGGTATCACAGGCCGATCTTTTATTCGCGCCTGGATTTAACCGTAGCGAGCGTCTCTTTCGCACACAGCAGCAGAGGCGGCCGTCAGGTCCTTAACACATCGTTCGCTTGCTTGGTTGTGGCAGCTTAAGTCGAAGAATACCTGCAGTTTTTTCAGTGAATCTCCATTTCCGGCGACGATATTATTTAGATACTCTTTAGCAAGTCTAGCAGCAGTTGGGGGTGACGTTTTCCCCTCTTTCTCCCAAAATACTAAATCGGTGTAATCTTCAGCATTGAAATTTATCTTTGGTTGGGCGAAATTCTGTAACACTTTCCTTGGCGATTTACTTTGCGTCTCTCTTGCTTCAAGGATTCTTTGGGATGCTTGCTGCCGAACATGATGTCGCGTGTCCTCCAACATATCGACTAGTATGTTTTCTGGATGTTTCCAGAAGGCATGGTGTTGAACACCATGCCTTCTGGAAAGACGTGAAGAAATTTCTTAAGGTCTTCAGATAAGTAATCCATTTTTCTAACCGTTTGTCAAAAGTTCTTTGCAGCATATTTTACCGTCCCATGGCACTTGATTTCAAAGTATATGGGTGCATAAACATTGACGGCGAATTCGGTCAATGTCTGTAGATCTTGGGTGGGCTTTTGGTAGACATGTAGCTTCTCACGATGCGGTAAGCGAGAGTCAACCATCGAGCGGGGTGTATGGGTCTAGGAAACCACTTGGCCAGATCGTTTGGGCAACATACACATGATACAGCCTAGCAAATTCTGTGAAGGTAAGCTTGATCTTTGCTTAGCAAACTAACTTCTATTTCAGTTAGTGAAGTAGGAAGCTGTTCACCTATTTCTACAAGGAAACCTTTCGGACCCGATGTTTTTCCGTCAATATTTTCGAATAAATGCCTTAACGGCAATTCCTTTAAATGCAGCTGGCAAATAATCCATTGCAGTGGTGGTTATAAATATTCTTCCAAAAGACGGATAGCGTCTGCGTGCACGCCAGAGTTCTTTCTTTCGCTGCCGGACCCAATGCAGGTGAATTCACTCAAGTCTATACGTTTTCAAATGGATATTTAAGGCCGTTCCAGTCGCATCGGCTTCGCCAGGTAAAATGTGGATCAAGTAAACTGCATCAGACTCTTCGATTACAGAAATGTGCTCCTCTTGCTTCGTCCGCCTGTAAAATTTGTGGCTTCACTTTTTTCATTCACTATGATGGAATCTTCGGTTCATACATGCTGCAGTATTTTTATTTAATATGCTTAAACGACCTTTCTATTGTTAAAATATGTATCTAATGATGTTAACACAATCCTAGTAGCTGTCTGCCAGCGTATTATCCACAATGCTGGGTACATTGATTGCATCGATCGGGCAAAATCAAAAACTTATGCTCTTTTTTGTAATTTCTGCTGAATTTTGTGAGTTTTGTAAGAACTTCGACATACAAGACAGGCAATACCAGTTGTTATACGACCCTTTCCTAGCATTTTCGACCATGAACTGGTTTTATAAATGTCTAGGAACTCCTAGGAAAATTTTTGAAATTTTCAGATTTTTATGTAAAAATGAAAATTTTGAGTAAAATGTGCAGACTGAATGAAGACATATGATAGAGTCTGTTTTATTCTGGTTAATAAGGGCCACCATCCACATATTTTGCGCAGTAGGGGAATGGTGATTTCAAAAAAGTTTATTTTCAGTCCACCATAATGCATATGCATACATAATTATTCATTTTAGGGAAAAACACGTTTTTTAGTGTATTTTTTTCATTTCTGAACTGCTTTCTACTAAGTTCCGGAATAAAAAACAATTGTGCAGTTCATTTTCTATCCCGCAGTACAGACTTTGCGTCGACAAAGCGCTGAATTTTAATATACATAAATATGAAATGAAGCGTCGCTTCAACGATAAAATATTTTCCCTTTCCGTAACGGTAGATTAATTTTCGAAGCAATAAATGTGTCCTCGATTAAGCGTGATGGATAATAGGAGTGATACGATGCAAACAAAAATGAAAATATGCAATTGCTCAATTTCATTAGCTAGTGAAATATTAATTTCAGCGCCGTTTAGTTAGTTGTTTCTGCAATAAAGCATTCACTTATTAATTCAAATACAAGTTTTATTACTCATCCGCAATAACAGATATAGAAGTTTTAATTAAAAATTAATTATTTTCAGGAGTTTCGCTGAATATTTAGAGTTCATAGTTTAATAACTTGGACCAGCGCAAGGCTGATATAATAGTTCAGCTGTTAATGGGCTTAAAACGCTATAGTGATTCAACTTTACGAATCATTAAATTAAAGTTATTTGCATGATTCAATAGTACGTTAAAGAAAATTATCAATAATTTAAATTAACTTTGATCGAATCTTTTTCTTCTTTCCAAACTAATGCAGATGCTGAGTTAGTTTTAACCAAACAATGTGAAAATTCACGTTAACAGACCTTTTGGCTGGGAGTTAAGAAGTAAGTTTTGAAGAAATATAGTAGTTCTATCAATTTAAAATAATATTTATTAATATTTTAAATATTTAGGTTAATTCAATAATAGACGCCAATAAATAAATTAATTCACTGGAACACATAGCTAACGAAATTTAGTACGCCGTTTTGGCGGAGCCTCCGAGAATGACGTGTGCATACTTCGATGGTAAACGGAAGATTTTAGAATTCGATGATTTGATTTTAGAATTCGGAAAACAATTACACGTACTGTTGCCAAATATAAAAAGTGAAACTATAATTATACAAAATATATGTTGCCAGATGCGGAAAGTGGAATTATGTACCTTTGGAAAACACCGTATAAAAATGAAACATCATTATCAAAATGAACAAATTTGGCATTTTGCCAATTTTAGAAATTGAAATTATTAATTTTGCCTCCCTTGCGTTTCTAAGTGGCAACAGTTAAGAAAGCCTGCCGAGTAAACTAGAATTTTTATTGGGGGAGCCCACAGGATTTAGCAAAAGCAGACTTTCTGGATTCGTTTGCTATGTTGACGTTGTTTTATTATCACACCGTTTCAACTTATCAGGGGAAGCCTTCAGCAGCAGAGAAACAAAATTTGAAATGCATATTGAAGACTCAAACATGAGCCAATGCGGAAAACGCAGAAATCCTTAGTTTTTACTGATATAAGAATTGGCCATGGCCCCATTGGCATAACTGGCCTGGAGGTTACGTGGGCGGCTAAAGCCCGCCCCCCCACCTCTAATTACGCCAATGGTCATGGTTTATTATAAACGAAAATTCGCGATCTCGTGTTTACGTCGCTTGATAAAAACAAACGTCCTCTTCGAAACGTCCGAACATTCTCCTGATAATTTTGATCATTTTAAATAATAATATTGCAACAACATTTGCGATCACCTGCTCGCGAATCGAGGTAAAGACTGATAGTGGAGGAATAAAAACTTTCTGGCCATTAAAATTGCGAAGAAAAATAAAAAGTACCCAAGTGCATACATTAAGTAGTTCGTATTGTTACAAAGATGGAAAGTTTGACTTCGCTGAAAAAAAAGACGACTTGTGGAATATCAATTGGCAATAAAATCAATTTGGCAATTGTGTTATCCCTGTGAAGGGTAATAGTATCTTACATCCCTATATACAGTGGAAAAGACCGTTGTTCTTGTCCTCGTTCGTTTAGTGGTCATGACACTCCGGGCTAAACGGAGGGACCCTGGTTCGAATCCAGGATGGGGAAAGCGTCTCTTTTTTTTCCTAAAACAAAAAAGCTCTAGTTTGAGCTATTTATACGTGGGTGTCGAAAATTATTGTGTAAAAATAAATTCTCTCACGAAAACTCACAAAAACTCGCCCCGGTGGCTTTGTGTGTTGACCATTATTTGGCACGTCCCTGTGAAGGAAAATAATATCTTAAAATATAAATCAATTATTTATACGTTGGTCTACCCATTTTGCGAAATTGCTTTCGGGTTAATTTGATGCATTATGCATGATGTTGTAATTTTACTGGATATTTGTCTGTATTTTTGTTAACGTAAATCAAAAACATTAGTTTATATTTGTTATAGATTAGTTATAAATTAGTTATAGATTTGTCATGGTCTTACTGAAGGATTAGTCATATCGGAAAGAAGATCGTATTTTTTCAAAATTTTCTAAAACACACTCTTCAAAATTTTTTGAAGGTTAGTAAATTGATTATCAACATTGTAGGTTGTAATGATAGTTATAGCACACAGTTAATCTCACAAGATAGTTTAAGGGTGAAAATAAATTTTCACTAAAAGATAAGAAAAAATAAAAGCATAAAACTTCTCGGAAATTCCCTATTTATTAAAAAGTGGTAGTTGTTTAGCCGAAGTTTGTTTTTTAAGTTTTTTTAGAAAAATTTTCCCAAAAATTCGGTGCTTTATTTTCATTTTATTGAAAATGAAATTTTCCTTCGCTGCATGAGATTAGATTGGAAAAGTTGCTCCTTGGTATTCATTCCGTAAAATTGAAACTGCAATACGGAGAAGAGGAGAAATTCATCCGAAACTCATAGACACGAATGATTAGTTGGCAAATTACACATGCTAAAATTTTCAGAGCAGAAGAATACATTTATGGTGTAAAAAATTACATGACCATATTATACGGAACTTTCTTTTAATACATTTATAGTGTAAAAATTGCTTACATGGCCATATTTTTTACGGAACTTTCTTTTAACACATTTATGGTGTAAAAATTGCTTACATGGCCATATTGTACGGAACATTTTTCTGAATACATTTATCGTGTAAAAAATTGCTTACATGGCCATATTGTATGGAATCTTTTTTAATTCATTTATCGTGCAAAAATTGCTTACAT
>QLNU02015360.1:58992903-59008439 GCA_006491805.2 Dysdera silvatica
ATATTTTAGAAATCTTCTGTTTTAGCCTTTTAGGCTCTCAATTCAAATTCCATGAAGAAATCAGTAGACTTACAGGAAAACCCCTTACCTCTTAATATTAGAAAACACTCGGAGAGGAAAATATATTAATGGAAAAACTTCAAGTGTCTTTTGAAGACGATAAAATGTTTCGTTTATTTTTTGAACTTCAAAATTGTTTAGGAAAAATAAATTATAACAGAAAAAAATACATATTCAAAAATAAGAAATATTTTTATTTATTTTTTAAAAAATTGTGAATTTCATGGCTTGGGATTAAAATTTCAAATTACCAAATCATACTTTTTAATTTTATATTTTGCATACTAAGATTATACAAATTTTACCATAATTTGATTTTTTTGGGGACTCACGGGCTTTAAAACATGAAAAACAATCAATATATACAACTTTCTAAAATGCAAATTGTGAATTAAATATCAAAGGTACCAACGTCATTTTCGACATGCAGATAATAAATATGTTAATGTTTAAGTTTGTGTTAAAAAAAATATGTTGTTTGTTTTTTAAGTAAACAACTTCATACACCTTTTTTACTTTCTTCGAAAACATACATGTTCTTTGCGTGCATGATATTATGGTTACTTTTGATTGTAACATAATAATATTGGTAAAATTCTACAGAGAAGGACTTGTACTTTAATATGAACCTCAAACAAGTATGTCGTAAAGTAAAATTATTTTTATTAATTTTTAAATATGTTGTAAAATAAAATTATTTTTATTAATTTTTAAAACCAACGAATGGAAGAAAGAGAAAATTTTTCAATATATATATAGACAAAACTAATTAAATTTTCATTTAATTAACACAATTCTACTTCATTTTATGCTAAGTAGTAGTTCGAATGTTCCTACCAAATTTTATCAGAATATGTTAGATGGTTTCAAACTTATCATACGCGAAACATGGAAATTTCAAGTTTTGAGAAAGAACGCTTCGAAGACTGCTGAACAAAAAATTTAAGGAAATATTGCATACATTTCCCTACCATTAGAATTTTTGGAGTATCTAACGTTCTATTTCCCGGAAACTAATAATTTTGGCATCAAAATGTCTAGGAAGAACTGGTCTTTCCGATGACATAATAAAAAAAATCAATTTTTGGAAAATTTGAAACCCCTAAGTTCCTTTATGTAATTTCAATCGTTTTCCGCTTAATTTCATGTTCATCCTCTTACTCACAACAGAACTTCATTATGAGACCAACACTGTGGGCGACCATTTTTTCACTGAACCTATGGTGATCGCCATATTGAAATTTTACTGTATGTAACTAAATTTTCCATAGTTTTCATGGTTTCACGTCAGATTGTGTTTCTGCCTTAATGGGGCGTAAAAATCAGTCGGTTGTTACGTAATCTATGGCCTGTGATAAAATTCCTCGTAAACGCATCAGTTTGCTGAAAATGTTTCGACGTTGTATTCCAAATAATTTTACTACAAAATTTTATTCCCACAAAGAAAACAAAAATATTACAGTAAAACACCATAATATAGCATGCATAGGCTAATGAGCCCATTTTATTTAGTCTATTATACTGAAATTCAAATGATAGTACAATACGGTGTTTATTAAATTTTAAGCAAATTAAAGGCTGAATATTATTGTATGCATGTTGCATGCGTACATGTTACCTATGTTGGACCTAAATATATGAGAAATATATTTTATGTAATTTCATTTACGTGGAAATACATCTTTGCATTTCGCGTATGGAATTAAGTCTATGTGAAATATTGTGTATAAGGGTGTATATCAGTATGTTTTGCTGCTGAAACTGAACAGGCAAAAGGCATCCTTCCAGGAGGTCCGAGAAGGTTTCTTCCCCTTGGTTGAACAGGGCAGTGGCAAAGCCTTGGATGCCTCTTAGCTTCCCCTTAGCCTCCAAATGCGCAGCTGATGGAAATTACATTACACTGTGCTAGATTCCCGGTCACTGTGGAATTAAAGGCAACGAAACTGCCGACTTCTAGGCCCGCCTTGACAGTATATAAACTAAACGCAAACTATTATGGCGTGCTCGTCAGCCATATTGAATTACGTTGTTCTTTAAATCATTTTGTGTGGATATTAACGTATTATTACAGGAGAATATTAGTTTGCCAAATATATTCTGTGTATTTGTACAAAGTAAGCATGGGTAGAGAAAAAAAAAGCCAGACGACGTTTTATGGGTTTAGGCGCCAGAGCCAGGCTAAAATAAACCATGGAAATCCTGTAAAATGTCAACTTTGATTAGGGGCTTGTTTGTCAATTCTACTATCGTAAACTCAGGGCGTAGTTAAACTCAAAAACAGTAGACCGCCCCGCGAAAGGAAACCTATCAGAGATCAGCAGTATAGTTTGTATATATAGCAACAGGCAAATGTACTGGCAAAACGAATAATCCTGTGAGTGGATTGTGTAATTTAATGTGATTGACATGCAGGTCGTGCTGGGGATAGTAAGAGAAGAAAATAGAAGAGAAGAGCGGGAGCAGCGTACGGAAAAGGACGTCTCAACTTAACGTTGAACTTGGAGTTCTGTCAGAGCCTTGAGGGCAAGCAAAGTTGCAGGTGGGAAGACTCACAACCTTCCTACTTGAAAGTATCGCACGGGCTCCACTTGGAAAGTTTTTATTAAAGCTCCAAAAATTCTCGATTCGCTCACGAGCTACAAAATCATACGCCACAGCTGCGTAGAGTTATATTCATCGCCACTGCAGAGTGAAGAATTCCGGCTGACTATAATTATTCATCGTTGATTTTCGCATCAGCAAATCCCGATGTTTGTCCAAAAAATACGTAGAGTCCTACTGAACCGACGCAGCAGCATCCTGTCTGTTTATCATTGTTTTTCGTATCATCAGATCCTGACATTTCCAATTAAACACGCCAAATTGATCAGGAGTGGAGCAGCAACATCCCCGCAGCCCCGTAAATGTTTTCTCATCAGAAATTGGATTTTGAAGTGCACGACGAGCCACAGCGTAATGCACCTGCAACAAAACAACGGTCACGTGACTGCAACACCCCATCATAACAGTCGCACGTGAGTCAATATCCATTTATTCCCATTTGTACGAGGTGTACCATCATTTAGGTTTAATTTGAAAATTAGGTTATGAAACATTCTATTTTTCCCATTTGCCCTTGCTTACTCAGGCAGTATTTCTTGCATTGTTTTAATTTAATATCTGGCATACGTTCTCAGTATTGGTGTAATTTATTGTATTGTCATATTGCAATTTAGACAGATATTGTTGCTGAGCCGTTGATTTGATAACAACCTGTATTGATAAATCACAGCACCATAGCAAGAATATCAGCTAGACATTTATGTTTCTGTCCATGTGGAAACTTTCGCCATTTATATAACTGCATAGAATTTGTAGAGTAGTAGTTAGTCCTAATTAAATTTGTTACGTTTGTTTGAATTAGTTCTCTCCTTTTTTGTGTTTTGCATCCCTATACTGATTTCACGGCCATTGGACAATCATATGTTTCGCAAAGAAACTGACGGGTTATTAAGCAATGATAAGCGTAATGATAGGTGCATTTATCCAAGTTAAGCAATTTGGCACATTATTATTAACTTAATAATAATAATAATAATTTATCGTCTCCTTTTGTCGCAAAAAAACTACAATTTACTATTGTAACACGCTCACTTTTCCACAGACCAAGCTACTTCTCCAATATCAAGGTCCTTCAGGACACATATCTCAGAGGAAAATGTCACTCCTTCGACAAGTTTCATCCGATTGTTTCTGCAATCTCTTTAGCATCTCAGACACACCGCAACTTCTTCACTGTAACATTCCTCGACGAATTCACACGAGATTCCACCGCTTCCGCCTTTGAATTGCCTACATAAATATCCAATTGTTCAAAATTAAGAAGTCTGCCTCGCCGGTATGCAGTCATTGCTCCGAAGGAATAGATGGCTCTGGAACACTTACTCCTGTAATGCTCGGCCTACCGCTACCCACATTACTGTTTTAAATCAAAACACTCTTCGCCTATTCTTCATTTACCATTCGACCTCAAGAACTGCTTGGCTTTCCATCATGACCTACACATCCAGCGTCTCCTGACGATGCCCTGGACTCCTTCTTGTCATGTGCGGGTCGTTCCTTTTGAGCAGCTTACTGGACTTTATCCGCCCCATTAGGTCTCGTATTCTATGTGTCTAAGATCACTTACTTATTGGGCAAGGGCGCAATGAGAATGGTGGCCGCCTTCGGTGGCCACTCTCCCCATTAAACTCTTGCCCAATAAATAAGTAAGTTTATATTTATATAAATCGAACACTACGCAGATTAAATCAAACAACAATATCAATCAACGTTTATTGGCGTAGTGATACCAGCGCCGATGTGGCGAAATGGTGAAATATTTCTTTTCTTTCGAACGCTTCACCATCTCACCACATCATAATATCGGCGCTGGTATGACGTATGGTATAAACGTTGATTTGTATTGTTGTTTGATTGCAGTAAGTAAATGTTCTATATGTTTTCGCCATTTCTTCTTTTTACTCGTCCTGCTGTATAGCCTATGCCACTTTTTGTTTTTTAATCATATTTTGTTGCATTATGTACCGGCTGTGGCGTTATTTGGTCGCCAGCCAAATTGTATTGAGATTTCCATATTGAATTAATTTTAATGTTATTTATGGCCATTCAGAAATCGGAACCTAGTCGTCACGGGGAATGCAGCGTCGCCTTCGGCGACCAAACTTTCCAATATCCATCTATCGGGTTGGGAAGGTTAGTCGCCGAAGGCGACGCTGTATTCCTCGTGAGGTAAGGACTAGGATCCGAAGCTATCTGTATACTGTGACAATTAGCAGAATACTTTCTGTTTCTGTGCTGTGTTTATTATAAGGACTTTTTGATAGAATAATACAGAATTATTGCATTATTCAAATGTTCTACAGGACAGGTCTGGAAATTAGAGATAAATTATTGAAGTAGCATATTAAAATAAAAAAATCTACCCAAATTGGCAAGAAAGAAACAAACTGGTTGAAATAAAAATAAAAGAAAGGAAAAAAGGTGTGTACTTTCTCACCAATCTCATATAATGTGTACTTGGAAGGCACAATAGAAGAAGTAATAGAAGAAAGGAAAGATACTATAAAAAAGGAGAAATAAATTATAAGTAACTTGAAGTATGCTTCTAATATGATCATAATAGGAACTTAAAATAAAGATCCACAGATTCTCGGATGCGAGATTACTGCAGAAAGTGAGGGGGTGGGGTGTCTTACTATAAATTCAAAAAAAAAAAAAGACAAGCAAAAAAATATGCATTAGCAAGAAAAATCATAAATAGACGAGTTCATCATAAAAATAGGGTCATAGAACAAATAAAATATTCTGCTACTTTGGAAAACATTTTTGCTACAACAATGATTAAACAATAGATATTAGATACCGAATTAGAGAAGCCAAACCGAAATTGATGAGATGAAAAAAGTTTTACATAAAAGAAAATTAACTCTGCAACTTAGATTTTTAATTTTAAAATGCTGTATATGGACCGCTAAATCTTTTATACGAATTTGAGACCCAGACCATGAAACAGGACGCTAGGAACGAAGTCAAAGCTTTTGACATATGGATCATATGAAGAATAGGAAAAATAAAGTGGACGGGAAGACTTTTAACCGAGAAGATATAAACAAATCCCAATAAAAAATGATGTATTATTATCAATGTACGAGGACAAGGAAAGTACCTGATAGCAGTCTCATTGATTTCATTGAAATCCATAATAGCTTCAAACCAATGTCTAAAGCATAAGTCTGCGGGCTTTTCATTATTAAATTCGCCGATGTAAAGTTATTAATAATTTAAGTTGCTGCAAACTGCTACTTTAATGTTATTAGCGGTTAAAGTAGCATTAGCACGCATGCACAAGACTTTGACTATGAAGTCCGTCCAGTGTTATTTTAATTGCATAGATATTACCGGTTCTGTCCTTAGAGATCAGAGATATGAAACCTAATGAAAAAAAAGCAAAAGAGAAATTGCAAACAGCCAATGTAGCATGGAGAGGTACGTACGGGATATACTTGGGAAAGATAGACAACAAAATATTTGGATAAGGCCGTAAATTAGGATTTCAGACGATATCATTTTTAAAGTAAGAACATCTGAAACGACAGTGGCCTGGGCACGTCGCAAAAAGAAATGTCCAACGAATGGCAACCGAAATTCGCAACTGGATTCTAAAAGAGCATCAAAGACTTTGACAATGTCCTTAGGCGGGATGGGTGGATAAGATAAAAAAAAATGGCTGGAATAATATGAAAACGAACTTCTGAAAATGGAAGTATTGGAGTGATTTTATCCAGAAATGGATAGACTAAGGCTCCTCAAAAGGGGAACTGATGCATATCATTTAGGACGACACTGCCCCATGTCATCGAGCAAAAAGGTAAGTGGTCACATCTGTATTTATACTGTTTGTGCATTTCTACTTGACGATATGATTTGGATGCATTCGTATTGATACAGGTTGGAAAATAGTTAGTTTCACAGTTCATTGCGACTCTTACATGGCCGGGAAACAGTCCAGATCTAAACCCGATGAAAACTTTTGGCATTATATAGCATCTGCTGTCAATAAAAAGAAACCAGGGACACTTAATTAAGTTAAAGAAGACATCACTCGTGTTTAGGAGCACGAATTCAGTGTTGCATACATTCAGAAACTGGTCCCATCCATGCCTTGCCGTTGTATTGCCGTTATATGGGCCAGAGGTGAACCAACTAAATATAAGTTTGTGTCTGGTGATAATTCTCTATTTTCGACCAGGACTTACACATGTAAGAATCATCAAATCTAGTATTTTGTCGCTATATGTTTTTAAAACGATTATGTTCATTTCAGTATGTTGACAGAAAATTGTCTCACATTTACTTATTTAGCAATAAGATCTGCTGTTTGACTTTTATTTAGTAAAATAAAGGCATTTTTTACATTTTACATGTGAGTTCGTTATTATATGTTATAAACATTCCCAGAAAAGGGTCAAAAAAGAAAATTTCAAAAGTGATGCACTTTCATTGAACAGTACTGTACGTAATACTTTTTTTTCGCTTATACACACCATTGGTAGTTATTGTTACCGTATTGGTGAACGGCAGATTTCTTATTGCCAGCTGAAAATTATATGTTTTCAGTCGTTTCTCCATTAGTGCACCATACAGGCGACTGCCATACGATACGAATACACATAGCTCTGTGTATTGTACTCGCCAAACAAGAATGGTAGCCTACTCCCTCGTCACAAAGGGAAAACCTATGAACTTACTAGGAAAAGGGTCCTTAATCGCCAGCAGTAAAAATCTAGTTGCCAAAGGTGACCGGGCGATCGTATTTGTTGAGCCCTATGTATGCAGAGAATTAAGCTTACCTGGTAGCTGAACCTAAGCCTAGCGAGTCCTCAAGCCCTGAATATAACTACTGGACCGCACACAGACGTAAAATGCATATACGGAGAGAAAGGAGGGAATACTGGAAACCCATGAAGTGATACAATATATTTTGATGTAAGGTTCCTAAAAATGGGAGCTTGCGTATATTCGCCAATTCGTTGCCACTGTACCAGGTTAACGTGGTTGCAAATTGTATTTATTGGCGACATTTTGAAAGTTGCGCCAATGTTTACATTCGTCGGATAATCGCGGATTGTTGATTATTTTTATGCCAAAATAGCGAACATTGCGCCAATGCGTAAAACCTTTATCGCCAAGGTAAATGAAACTGAAATTGTATAACGAAATGACGGCTGATGAGTCGGCCTAGAATTGCAGGGGATTTATTTTGATTTAGTTAATTTGTTAACCACACTTTGAATTTTGTAATTTCCAGAAATATTTACCATTGTTTGTCATACACGTAAGGTAGGGTGTTTACCATTTTACCAAAGCTAAAAAGAAATTCATACAACATAAACCATTCAAAACCAAGGTTGAAAGATGAAGAAAACAATGGGGTCTTAGTAAAAATGTATTGCGCATATAGATAACAAAATTGCTGGAAGAAAAAAAAAATTCTTGGAACAGATGAGATAAAATGGCGACGCAATATATGGCATCAAATAGTGGAAGTCAAGCGCATGGCATTGATGAATCGAGAATTAACGGTTGGAAGGTTCGTGATTCTGATAACTTAGAGTTAATTTACCCAGTGAGTGAGTGAACTGCGAGTAAGACAACGGAAGCAGAAACAAAGCCTCATGTAAACGAATATCGAAAAATTCATAATATGAGGATTGGAAATGAAAAATTATTATTACTATTATACAATCAGTGATGTATGAAACATCTTTTATAGAACTTAAATACAAGAAAATAATTTGCGACATCAAGCATAAAATTTTCTGCATAAAAATATAGATTAAATGAGATATATGAGGATAAAATTATAATAAATAGTTGATAAAATGTGATACAATATTAGAAGTCGGATTATGTACATAAATTAACCCGTAACCGAGAAGGTGAAATGTTTGGATGCAACCGAGGATGTGTAGTCTCTGAGAGCGCGTTTTGATTTTATTCAAATAATATTTTTTATTCAAAATATCAAAGTGAACTATTTCCCCTATATACTTTTCTTCAAATAAAAATAAATGTTTTTGTATTTTACAAAACTCAATAGGAACGTAAAAAATATTTTGTTCATAACTTGTGTTTTTATGCGAAAATATGGTAAACAAAACACACTTAGCGGTCTGAGAGACTGCACGTCCTCGGGTAGGGGTTAAAATTAAAAAAAAAGAAGAAACATCGTCGTTTATATTAAACAATAATATAAATCAACGTTTATTGGCGTAGTGATACCAGCGCCGATGTTATGGCGTGATTAGATGGTGAAACGTTCGAAAGAAAATAAATATTTCTGCGTTCGGTGGGACCTGAACCCACGACCTTCCACATATTGCTGTTTAATTTAATCTGCGTAGTGTTCGATTTATTTAAATACCGTCGTTTATGTTGACTAAAAGTTCGTAGACTGTTTAAACATAGTGGACCATGAACGAGAGAAGGAATATGGTAACACATTATTTTCAGGCACCGGTTCTGACCCTCCTTGCTCCCACAAACCTGCTATGTTCGATATCGCTATTGTTTAAATAATTATTATTGATTATACGACCAATATTCAACAGTATTTAACGCATATCACTTACGCCTAAGTTATGTATAAAGCCCCTTGAAGCATAATAGGACGATCTATGCAACGAAGTATGTACAGTGAGGGATGATTTTAACGTAATGCTGAATTGAAGTATGGAATTTTCAAAGTTCAAGCTGTGAAAAAGAGCTGAAGATAATGATCCCTTAACAGTAGAAGTACAGACATCATGTTCATAATTTTAACTCTTTTCAATTCTATATACTTTACCTCGAAAATAGAGGGAGTTTATTTAAAGCATTGATGTAACAACGGTAGGGTAAGCTCAGTTTAAAATAACAAGGTTGTAGGGGATTAAAATGTCGACGTCGGTAGGAATAGACTGAAAGTGCTCGACAGGTTTTCATTTCCTTTGCCCGATGATGAATGCCTGACTAATCGAAACAGCTGTAGTTGATATCCTCCATAATGTTTTTAGCCAACGTATGCTTGCGAACGTGATTATTACAGAAAAATTGTGCGTATTTGGTTAGTACTAGTTGATAAAAGCTTTTGGAAAGGGACGCCGATATAAAATTATAGGCAAATGATAATATATATTACCCAAAACTTTTAAACCAACTCATACTGATAAAGTTATTGATGTTATCGTATACATCAAGAACTTGCTTCCAACTGTACCATCTTGAAATAACTTTTACTTGTATTTTTATAAGATTCGATTAGAATAACACGCATTAATTTTTCGAGTTTCATATATGTGGTTCTCTCTAATTTAAATACGAGGCAGAACATTTGTTTGAAAAATTTAGGTTGGACGTGTCTGAATTTCATGACTTAGATGTTGATTTACGAGAAGTTTTGTGGATTTTTACTTTACGTAGGCTCTGTAACCAAACAGTTATTTGCTTATAATAAGAGGGAGGGCTAGCAAAAATAATGCCGGCTTTAATTCATAAAATTAAAATATTTTATTTGGAATAAAGAACAAACACGATTTCAATGATTATTCATATCGATTTACATCTATTTTAACAATCGATTATTATGTAAATAGAATAAGCTAAATTTAATGAATAGTTCAAAAATTCCATTTGGTGATAAATTTCCTTAATGAATAATTTAAATATTTAAATCCGTGCATATATTGTAGCTGGAATTTAGAAGTATAATAGATATAGTATATATATACCGCATGTGTGGGTGTGCGTGCGTGTGTGTGTGTAGAACTTCCATATATTAAAACTTTTGCATGGATTATTCGTTTTTTATGGCACAATAACAGCAATAGTTATACTGCACCGGAACGTGCAGTATTTCGAAGAATCTGAACCTCTCAAAGCCCAGAGAACTAAACTCTGGACTAAAGCGAGAAGTTAATCTGTAAGTGTTCTATTTTAGTACCGTTGGATGTCGAACTCAGGTTCACAGCACTCCTAAGTCTTTATTTTCTACATCCCATAGAACCCCAGAGTTTGTATGAAACCTTTAAATTCCATATATGGGAGGTCAATTGTGTATGTGTGTGTACACACATACCTGAATGAGATCGTTCCAGTGCCCTAAGAATCTATATAGGGTTGCTCAAAATTACTTTAGTAAGCGAACTGCAACCATAGTAACTTCAACTCTTGCATGTAGTAAAGATGTGACGAAAGTATGTCCTCAGGGATGGTGCTGTGGTCCTGGGTTTTGGATCATTTCCTTCGATTCTTTGTTGAAGTTGAAGTTCCCCCCCACCAATGTAAAAATAGTTGCATTTGCTGATGACATTCTCCTACTTGTGGCAGCAAAAACGGGATTGAAACTGGAAACGTTTGGAAATAGGTGTTTAAAACAAATATCAAAATGGTCCTACAGCAATAAAGTCGTTTTTAACGACAATAAATCAAATGCAATGCACTTTACTCGCAAGAGGATTTGTTTCATTTGGATTTTTATGGCGCAAGAGCATCTGGGCTATACTGCGCCAAACATGGTAAAATCAAAAACTGTAGTAAAAGCCAGTACTTTTTAAAAATTTTAAAACGTGCGTATGGTCAGCATGGTCATTTAAAATGTCAGACAGTGATGAAGAGTTAAAAGTAAGAGTGCGGGCAAGTCTATAATAGAGAAAGAGCAAAACACCCAATATCAATTTTTTGGACGTAAAGAGACTTAAAATTATTAAAGAACTAAAGTACCTTGGTGTATTTTTTGATGATAAATTGAATTGGAATACTCACATCAATTACGTCTGCAAAAAATCTTTTAATATTATTAATGCTTTATCTAAAATGGCAAAGTTGACCTGGGGAATAGGATTCCCTGCCTTAAAAATTATTTATGAAGGAGCTATTGTTCCCCTATTAACATATACAGCATCCACCTGGATTTCCGCTTTAAATAAAATTTATAATCAACGTAAGCTTAATTCTGTGCAGAGAAGCATAGCATTGCGTATTATTAAGGGATTTCGTCCCAATTTCATATGAAGCTGCTTGTCTTCTGGCAGGAATTACTCCAATATGTTTAAAAATGCAGTAAATAGTTAAAATTTTTCGATTCAAGAAGAAGAAGAAGGCAATAGATGACCAGGGCCATGATTTGCCTATTCCGCCGTCCAAATGGATTCATCCTGGGAAAATTAACAACGTTGGCCGTATGCTCGACTCCCAGTTTGAATTTCAAATACATACAGATGGTAGTAAAATTAATGAACAGGTCGGATGTGCCTTCATCGTTTACAAGGAGGGCATTGTTGTCAAAGAGGGAAAATACAGACTACATCCATTGTGTTCAAATAACCAAGCAAAAACAATGGCGATTGCATTGGTTCTTGAACATTTGAATGACGAAGCATATCGTATATCAACATAAAAGGCCATCATTTACACTGATAGCCAGATCACAATTGATTCCATTCAAAATTGCAGCAACCACTATCCCATCCCTGAGGGCATTCGGCAAGTTATGTCAAATCTCCACTTAAATCATTGGGTGATAAAACTGAATTGGAGTAAAGCCCACAACGGAAATCGGGGAAATGAAAACTTCGATGCACTTGTCAAGTTTGCAGCCCTATTAGATGACCTTCCAATAATTTACGATAAAGCTCCTATGGCTGAAATCAAAAAAACTGTAGAAGATACAATACTTCAGAAATGGGAGGAACTATGGAAGCATTCAAGGAACGGCAGCGTAACAAAGAAAATTTTCCCACCCGTCAACGATAGGCTGAATGCAAACTATCTAGAACTCTCTTACAAGTTAACCCAGTTGCTAATTGGTCATTGAAGGTTTAGCCAATATTTTCAAAGATTCGGTCTGCAAGAATCTTCTTTCTGCATCGAAACTGTTGAGCAAACAGTGGAGCATATAATTTTACACTGCCCAACACTGGAACCTTCTAGAATTAGACTGCTTAGAAAAGCGACAATCTGCGGTGAACAATGGCCTCTTGCACTTAAAGAAATGGTTTCTAAACGGTTTTTCGGTGATTTCATGGATTTTTCTTTTCTGATGGACTTTTTGTAGTTCTCTTCATTCTAGTGCAAATTACACAAATCAACTGGACTTTATAAATGAACTTAATGAGTGTTAACAACGGTTTATATCAATTATATTATCTACTCTGTATATATAGCATTTAAATAATATATAATTAATGCAAATTAAATTCCTTTTATTTAAATTAAATTATCATTATATCATCATCATCATATTCAACCATTATCTATCCACTGCTGGATGAAGGTCTCTCCAAATGCTTTCCACACAAGTCTATCCTGGGCCATTCGTTTCCACGTCACCCCAACCTCTTTTCTTATTTCATCCACCCATCTAGTTTGAGGACGTTTTCTAGGTCTTCGGTGGTCTCTTGGAATCCAGTTCAGAATTTCTGTTGTCCATCGTTGATCAGTTCTTCTTGCAATATGCCCAGCCCATCGCCATTTCAGTCCTTTTACTTTAACAATGATGTCCTCTACTCTAGTTTGCTCTCTCACCCAAGTGTTTCTTTTTCGATCTCTCCTAGTTATTCCAAGCATGCACCTCTCCATGCTCCTTTGCGTTGTCTGTAACTTTCGTATTGCTCCAACTGTTAGACTCCATGTCTCTGATCCATAAGAGAGGACTGGCAATACACACTGGTTGAAGACTTTTCTTTTTAGACATAAAGGCAATTTCCCCTTCAGGATAAAACTGTTTCTTCCAAATGCACTCCAGCCAAGTTTAATACGTCTGTTGAGTTCTTTCATAATGTTGCCATCCATTGAAATCAGCTGGCCAAGGTAAATATATGAATCAGCAATTTCTAGCTCAGTGTTGTCAACTTGTATTTTTGTTTCCTCTACAAAATTATTGAACATGATCTTAGTTTTTTGTAGGTTCATCTTGAGTCCAACTTCTTCACTTCTAGTTGAGAGCTCTTGTACCATGTCTTGGAGTTCTAATGGGTCCGTTGAAAAAATAACAATGTCATCAGCAAACCGCAGATGATTTAAATATTCACCATTTATTTTTATTCCCTTGTTATTCCAATTTATCAGCTGAAAAATCATCTGTAAAGCAGAAGTAAAAAGTTTTGGAGAAATGGTATCTCCCTGCCTCACCCCTTTGCCAAGTTTGATAGTTTTGGTATCTTTATGTAACCGAAATTTTGCACTTGCATTTTTATACACACGTTTCACCATGTCAATGTACACATCCTCAATGTCTGTTGATCTTAAAGAGTTGATGACTGCTGATGTTTTTATAGAGTCAAAGGCCTTCTCATAGTCAATAAATGCAACACACAATGGAAGTTCATATTCATGTGTTCTTTCAATTAATTCTCTTAATACTTGAATATGGTCCACTGTACTGAATCCACTTCGAAATCCAGCTTGTTCTCTTGGTTGAGCTGCATCTAATTTTTTCTGCAGGCGATGTGTTAGCACTTTTGTGAAGATTTTATAAATAGCAGGTAACAAGCTAATTGGTCGGTAATTTTTCAAATCCTCTTTATCACCTTTTTTATGCAAAAGAATTACTGTTGCAGAATCCCATTGGTTTGGTATGTTACCACTGTTGAGGCATTTGGTAAAGAATTTTGCGAGTATGTCTTCTACATGTTCTCCAGCTTCTTTTAAGATATCTAATGTAATGCCATCATCGCCAGGGGATCTTCCTTTCTTCATACTTTTTATTGCAAATGCTACTTCTTCTTTTAAGATTTTAGGAGCTGTTCCTTCGACTATTTCAATGTCTTCGTTTAATCCACTGTTACTTTCGTATAGATTTTTGTAGAATTCTTCAACTCTTCTAAGTATTTCTTCCCTATTTCTTGTTACGGTGCCATCCTCTCCTTTTAATGCAATGATGTGTTTCTTCCCAACAGATAAACTTCCTTTAACAACCCTAAGGCTCTTGTTATTTTCAATGGCTTTCCTTACTAGCTCACAGTTGAATTTTCTTATGTCTTCTTTCATGCTTTTGCGCAGAGTTTTACAAAGTTCTATGTACTCAATCCTGGAACTGGTATTTTGATTGTCCACCTTCATAAGTCTTCGCCTTTTCATGAGTTGTTTCGTCTTCTCAGATAATTTGCTATTGTGCTTTTTACAGGTTACACCACCAATTTCCCCAGCAGTTTCAACTATTGTCTTAACAATGTTTTCATTTGCTTCTGAGATATCACTTTCATCAATAAGTCCTTCCAGTGCAGAAAAGCGATTTTTTAATTCCAACTTGAATGCCTCGGTATTTACTTTCAGTTTCATTAGATCCACCCTCTTACTTACTTGTTTCCTAATGAGCTTCTGTCTTTCTAATTTAGTATTTATATATGGAAGGCTAGAGGCCGAAATAAAAGAGAATGGATGGTTTAATGTTTTGGATCATACACGGAAATAGGGACCCACACCAGCCGCTTATCTACAAATAGGAGAAGACACCCGAAGAAGCCATAATTGGTAAATTTAGAAAAGTAATAAGAAGGTTATAAAAGACTTAAAAATAGCGTCTTAATGAAAAGGACAGCGCGTTAGTTTTGAACCAATATGAAAATGATTTAAACTTCATTTAAAGCAAAGGTGAAACTAGAATTTTTTTTTTTTGGTAGGGGGGTGTAAAATACAATAGGACCCAGTCATAGCGAACCAGAATATAACGAGTTTCCGGATATAATAAGGAAAATAAAATTTTGTTTGGTATAATGATAAAGCACAACACAATTTAATCGGTTTTAGCGATTAAGACTTTTTGGACCCCGGATTTAATAAGCAATTAAAAAAAAAATAGAAAAAACTTTCTTAAAAATTCCGTCGTTATATGCGGTTGGTCGTTATAAGCGGCGCTCGTTATAACCGATTTCCACTGCATTTTTATGGATTTGGGA
>QLNU02015360.1:59008539-59056622 GCA_006491805.2 Dysdera silvatica
GATCGAAATAACTTCGTTCTTACTAATTTGGTAATCCAAATTAATTGGATTGTTTTCCGTCGGAGAAATAGATTTCAAAAACGAAAAGATTAGAAGAATTTTAAATCCACAAAGAGTGCACGTGAACTAAAAACCACATTAAGAAGCGACTCGTAATATTTTTGTAATGTTCTGCTTTTATAATTTCTGAAATTATTTATCCAAAACTTTTCAATGTTTATATTCCATTTTTAGTACATGTCTGAGGCTGTTTATCTTCACTTAAGATGCCACAATTTTTCAAGAAATATTCTTAAAATGGATCGCCGTATATTTCCAACATGGTTTCGTGTAGATTTCAAACAATTTACGAATTTATTACAAAAACCGCAGCAGGGGCCAGGGCTTGGTTCCCTAGGCCGTAAGAGGTTCGTACTACTCGTGAAAATGTAGGCCCTTTGCTTTTTACTGTAGCGTAGTAGTAACGTAGTCCTCTATCCTGCCACTGAAACGAGTTTGACTACTTGGTACCATAGGAAGCGTGCCGTTTTTCTGCCCATGAACCATGTCCTTGCACCGTAAAATCACAGAGAAGCAGGAAAACATACTTTTAAGATCAATTCCATCAAAGTGATTTATGTTTTTTGATGGCAAAAATATCGAAACATCTCTCTCTCTCTCTCTTTATTTATTTTCTGAAGTTTTTGCGTCTTTTTGATAAAATGTGTTATTACAAACTCTCATGGTCTTCTTGATAACAAAGATTAGAGTATGTGGTACAACTGGATTTGCTTGCTTTGCATTTCAACTGGATTGAATAACTGCACTTTTTTTTTCAGTATTCTAGACAACGTGAATTTTATGATAAAACTTACAAAATTTATATGTACTTATTAGTTACATAGTGTATGTAAAAAAATCAGATATTTACCAAATAAATCAGTTATAGATGTACCCCACGTGGCAGACATGCATCTTTGAACGAATCGGTTTACTTCAGTTTTTCATTAATTCTGACTGTTTTAATATAAATATAATTGCAAAATTTGATTATACTAACCAAAATTTAATTACAGTAACCAAAATTTAATTACACTAACCAAAATTTAATTACATTAAACGTATGCACATTTCATTACCTCATGAAATGAATTTGAATCGGATAGAACACGAGCACGAAAATTTGGTTTACCATTCGGGACATTAAAAGAGTACCTCCAGTTTCATGATAACCAGGAGGTAAAAAATTAAGTTATCATCAAAAATTGTCAATTTCATTAACTATTAGTTTATCATTTGCATTCGCCTTTGTACAACTAATAGTTAATGAAATTGACAATTTTATCGCTTATCACTTCACTATTTTTTTACGCTTATCACTTCAGAAAGTCTCAAATAGACAATTAAAGTTATAAGCAAAGCCGCATTAGCTTAAAATGGCTGTACACGGAACGGACCCGCTCTCTTTACAGTCATAAAAGGCAATTAAGAACACCCAATCTTTGCTCATGAAAACTTAATGTGCTTCGTATGAATTGAATTTAAAATATAGATGGGAAAGGGTTATGCACCACAGCGATTATAGCAAATCAATTTGCTTTAAACGAAAATTATACAAAATGTTTCCGTAAGATCTAAGCGCGATATATTAAACGACTCTTCTCCACGTAATTAACTTACACGGTATTCACAATAAATAGCTTTTATACTGTTTCCCTAAAGTTTTTTTTTACTATTTAACTTTAATTTTAATGATTTTACTGTACTCTGTTATTAAAACGAACTAAATGTCCCGATTTCCTCGAAATATCGTTTATTTTGAAATAATTTTTTTGATCAATACTTTATTGATCGAGTGGAGAAAGAGCATTCGGAAATAAAATTTTTATAAATGTTTAATATTGTCATAATATATAAACGTTTCACTTTTATACGCACTAGGTCAGTTTAGACGTTTTTCGTCTGGTTTAATACAAGTTTTTTGTTTTTTCCTCTCATACACACCTGATCTTACCGTATTTTTTACTTTATACCATTTTATTTAATCTATTTCACTCGATTTTAACTTTATTTTAATTTTTAAAATTTTTTCTATATTTTATGTTCAAAGTTCTTTAAGGAGCATTACGTCATGCTCTATTATGTAGAGATACCGATCGTTGCGACGAACTGTATTAACATCTTCGCTTGCTTTCTCCTAACAACATATTTCGTTACATATAAATGCTTCTAGGTTACTGAAAACTAGCTTTCCTTAAAAGCTGAATAAACGAAATTACACTCGTTACACTAGTAAATGTTACAAGTGTTCTTAAGTACTGTTCTATCACAACTGTAGAGTAATTTTAACTTTGTCCTACCAAAATTTTTCTCGTCATTTTTTATTATTTCTCAGCCTTTTTGCACATAGTATATTTCGCTGTTTATTGATTTGCATCGGTACAAGGAAGGCGACTGTTTAACGAGTCCTCACCCATCGCCAGATACTTTCGACCCTGTTCCAGCTTGTGTCTGCCTCTCTACGAGAGCGATTCCTCTAAAATTTTCCACATCTGGACGTTATGCAAATCCCTACGTTACAAAATTACAGTGTTTCTTACTACATACACAGGTGTTAAGGTATTATTACCCTCCGCAGGGATAACACAATTGCCAAATATGGTCAACACAAGAAAGCCTCCGGGGCGAGATTTTTGTGAGTTTTCGTGGGGGAAATTTTTAATTATTACATACACAGGTACTTATACAAGCGTTTTGTCAATACAACTACCCATTCATAAATACGATGTTCGAAGTGCCTACTGAAAGATTCACCCCGTACCTAACTTTGCAATAATTTACCTTGGAGTGGTAAGTGTTGCTTTGCTTGCAATAGCATTTGAATTATACTTTCCAATATATTACACCAGCTAAAAATGACTCTCTTATTAATTAACGCGTTGTAATTATAAAAATATATTCACGTTCTGTCTACCTACATACCTGCCTACTTACATACATGTATATGAAAATTGCAACGCCAGGGAGGAATGGTCTTATCGGAATGAAATTAATACCACATATGATGAAAAATGTTACGAAGATATGATTAATTTTACAGACAAATACAACTAATATACTAAAGGCAGAAAATCACTATTTAATAAATCGCCCCAAACAGCAATAAGATCCTCTAAACATCTGGGCATAGAGCTAAATAAAGTCTGGATGTATTCTTGGGGTATTGCCTGCCAAGCTTCTCCCATCCGAGTTCACAGTTCATTGCTAGTTACTTCTGAAGAACAATGGTGGCACTTTCGACAAGTGACTATATTCTGCACATGTTGAATCGGTGACGTGTCTAGTGAACGGGCAGGCTAAGAAAGAAGTGATATCTCCTGTGCTGTGAAGAGGTCTTGGACATTCCGGGCAACATGTGGTCGGACATTTTCATCTTGGAATATAGCACCAGGAGTGTGCTGAAGGAAGGGTATAACATGGGCTTCTAAAACCTCCCTGATGTAGCGATTGCTGTTTAAGCGTACCCTCAATTCGTAACAGCCGAGATGGCTTGCAATTGCCAATAGCACTCCACATTACCACACTAACCGTTTGTGCAAGATGGCGCTCACCATAATATCGCCTAACGTATAAGCGACTATTATTTTTGTCCAGCTGGTTGCGAGATTCGTACGAAAACACGATCTGGTGCCAATCTGCACGCCATTTTCTATACTCGTCCACCCATTGTAACTAGAAGCGTCGACAGTTCAGAGTCAAAACTATCCTCCCCAAAGGAATGCGTACACCTAGTCCTCTGCGCAGCAGACGTCTTCGACCCGCAGAAGCAGGCAATACCTCACCCGTAGCAGTTCTCCAGTGCTGCACTAGAACATGCTGTAGGGTTCGCTACTGCCATAAGGATGAAATGTCTATCATCCCGTGTTTCCGTCACGTATCTTAATCCAGCGACAGCTTTTCGACTCATTCAATGTTGGTTTACTGCTTCTACACTCGCATTGCTATCGTGGCATTATGCCCCGTACAAATAGCAATATCCTAATATTGAAAATTCTCTTTTCTAAAAACCAATGATACGTCTGTGTTCGAAACTTGTAGTTTGCTTGTATGGCGCTGTCTGACGTTAACGAT
Source organism: Dysdera silvatica (assembly GCA_006491805.2). Classification (NCBI taxonomy): domain Eukaryota; kingdom Metazoa; phylum Arthropoda; class Arachnida; order Araneae; family Dysderidae; genus Dysdera; species Dysdera silvatica. The sequence continues at coordinate 59,012,650 of QLNU02015360.1, forward strand.
GCACATTGATTACAAAAGAACAGTTTGCAGCTCTCTATCAACGATACAATACTTGTCTGTTTTTTCACATGCTCTTGGTACAACCGTTCAGAGGGCGATGTTGAATCCAGGCATGCGCATTCACGCTGAATTTGCCGTTAACTTGGGTTCGACTCCCAACGGTGCAAAGAACGCTTACTCAGAGATCTCATAAAGATTGCACTGCTCACTGTAGTCTAGGGTTTGGTTCCCTAGACTTTAAGAGGTTCGGATTCCTCGAAAAATTATCGGTCCAGAGGTTCGGATTCCTTGGAAAATTATAGGTCCAGAGGTTCGGATTCCTCAGAAAACAGTAGGTCCCGACGCAGCATGACCACTGTAGTCCTTGCGCCGTAGAACCATAAACAAACACGCTGAATTTCTGGTCATTTAAATATCATACCCTGATGGCATTTCTGGTAAATTTCAGTCAAATCTGACAATTCTTTCCTGGTGTTACAATTTTCGTAAACCTGAGTATACATCCCTACGAAATGCGTAATTTTTATATTAAATGACGGCCACTAAGCTGACCACTCATATACAGGTAGCAGAACGCAGTGGATGGGTATAGTAATAATAGAAAAAGCAAGACATCTTGTCGGCAAGTGTGATATTTGAAAGGTTGTGTTATCACGGTAACCTACATACATAGGTTGCATATCTATAGGCGCTGTTAACTTTCGATTGGAGCTGAAAAATCAACGACTGGTGATGTGATAACCAAATGCAAACCCTCTTATTCTCAGTGCAAAAAAGTATCCAAATTAGACTTCGAAAATAACGGAAAGATACCGACATGAGTTACACCGAGTAACACACACACACAAAAAGTTCCAATCAAAACATATCATCCGTGAAGAGTTCCAAGGCAGCATTAAAACCATTGTTTGCAATAAGAAGATTTAAAAAAATCATCAATCAGTGGATTTTCCCGAAAAAGTGGGGGCAACCAAAACGAAAATCACAAAACTGAAGAAGTGTTACGTTTACCATGGCTAAAAGTGTGTATAAACTGAATAACTGGCCATTGGAAGGTGGTAACATTGAGTGATGAATTCAGATTTGTGGCGTGGCGACAACCCACAGACCGCCTGTTACAGCAGAATGTAGTACCCACTGTCAAGTTTGATGGTGGTGGAATTCTTGCACTGGTGCATTTAGCTGGTATGGACCTGGACCACTAGCCGTTGTCTCTGCTTCCATGAAACCGGGTAACTACATTGACATTCTAGATAATAAGGAGCTACCAACCTTGGCGATTTTACAGAACAGACGGATGTTATCTGGATGATAGCTCACCTAGCCGCAAAACCGCAGCTGTTCCGGATTACTATAAAGAAATGGGTGTGAAACAACTGACCTCGCCCACACAGAGTCCTGATTTCATCGAAAATCTTCGTAATGAAATGGAAACGATTGAAATCTAGACAAACGTATCCAAATTATATTGCTCAACTCAGTGCGGTATAAAGTAGTAGTCAATATAAAAGTAGAAATCGCACAGCAAGTAAAAAGAGAACAGGAGAAAAGGCGTTAAACATCCAACTGTATAATGAAGGCAATTAAACAAAACGCGCACTAAGGTAAGACTGAAAATGTAAATCGAGACCTCGAAATAACCTAGAGGTAAAAATAAAACCCACGAGCGTGTTTATTATCGACTGCTTACGTGTAATAATTTTGTTATTATTGCCGCAAATTATCTAAAATGAGTAACACTTAATGCAAATACAACAGATTATTCAGTAAGGCACCTTCGGGTGTCATAATGATCTCATGTTCGCTGTAAGAGTAAGTGGTTAAAAACATACTCGACACAAGGAATTGTGAATAGTTCCCTGTTAATTAGTTAGGATACGATTATCAATTTATGTGAAAAAAAGAGTACAATTTTCTGAAGAATATTTCTTAAATGACAGAATATTAGTTATAAGATCGTATTAGACTTTTATGACAGGTTAAAAGGTTGTAAAATTGGATTTTACGTGTTTTAATGCCGAAATTGTTGCTCTAAGCGTACGTGTTACCACATTATATATATATACAGGGTGTCTCAGCACCAGGGTTACAAACTTCTAGGAGGGATAGGGTACACCTAGATGGCTCGGAATCACATAGCAATGCTGGTCGCAAACCACTCACAGCGTCAGTTCTAAAACCGTCCAGCATGCACAAATAGTGACAACCAGTGCATGAGAAGCGCAAAATGCGATGTCCTAATCATCTATGCACGTGAGCAGCTAAGCAGAGTTTTATCTGGCGCTTTTCACGCACTGGTTGTAAATATTTGTGCATGCTGGACGGTTTTAGAACTAGCGCTGTGAGTGGTTTGCGACCATCATTGCTATGTGATCCCGAGTCGTCTAGGTGTACCTTACTCCTCCTAGAAGTTCGTGAACCTGGTGCTGAGACACCCTGTATATAAAATCTTGATCAACTGATATCAATGAAAGGAAACATTATGAAAGAGCTGGCTTTGCAGTAGTAACACGTCGCTTAGAGCGCCTCATTCCGGGCCTGACTTCCCTAGCGATGGGGAAAAAAACTTACTGGCTGACTGAAGACTGGAGATTGGTTCCCTAAGCCTTAAAATGGTCGAATTCCTCGGAAAACTGTAGGTTCTGGTGCAGTATGACCTTTGCGGTCCTTGCGTCGGAAAACACAAACAATATGAAAGAACTCCACGAAGGTATTGAGTTTGAAATAAACAATTTCATTCGGAAGGGAAAAATGCCTTTGTGTCTAAAAAAAAAGTTTTTAACTAGTGTGCCATAATGGTCTTATGGCTCAAACATAAAGTCTAACGAAAATAAAAAGCAACCATAGGTTCTAGTATATTGTCTATCATCTTTATTGTCCTTGCGCCGTAAAACTCAATAAACAAGCTTTATGGATCAGAGACATGGAGCGTAATGAAAACAGCAATAAAGTTTGTGGGTTTTACGGAGCAAGGTTGTCAAAGGTCATGCTGCGCCGGGATCTAGTTTTTCGGGGAATCCGAACCTTTTAAGGTTTAGGAAACCAACCTCCGGATTACAGGGAAAAGTTATTTAGTAAGCTTTTTTTGTTTTGTCGCCGTTTCGAATTGAACTTAAGATAACAGCACCCAAAGCGAACGCGTTACTACTGCAGGGCCGCAAACAGCAATAAGAAAATTTCAAACTACACAAAGAAGCATGAAGTGTATGCTTGTAACTGTAACTAGGGAAGATTGAACAAAACAGTACTTGGGTGACAAAGCATATATAACTGGGATACCACGGATGTATTACATGATAAAAGGGGATTATAGATTTAGTATTAGCAGTTAAGCTCACTGGAATTTCAATACTTGAAAAAAATTCTTCGAAGAATTGTTATTAGAGAATTGGTCAGAACATCTCCCAAGATCTTTATCCAGAAATATACCCTCATTAAAAATTATTTTATTTTTTCATAGCATTTATGTTTTAATATAAAATATATTATACTTTAACATTAAGGTTTAAACTCGTATTACTTACGTTTCCATATTACCATTTGTATTACGAATATTTATATTTCGTATTACTATACGTACATCGTTACTATACGTATTACTTAAGTTTGTAAAAACTATGTACTGAATATCTATGTAACAGTAGCTTCCTATCCTCTGGTAATCGGCCGAGTCTGTGTCAGTTAAAATTGAGTGCGTGTCGTACTAATGTGCGTGTTGTGGCATCTTTTACTTAATTTACGTAGGAAACGCATTGATGACGATAGAATTCAAGTTTTTTCGCTAAATATGGGTTGGATTTAAACAAAAGTAGTTGTTTTTAAATCTAATAGGAAATTGTCACATCCACTATAAGGGGAGGGGGGGGGCTTGATACTTTGGTTTATAAGTGGTTTTTACCAAGAAATGGGTGTTGAAATTTCATTGTGATAGAATAGATTTTAATTTCAGTTAGCGCAAAAGTTCTTGATTTGTCGCCATTTTCAATATCACTACGTCAAATTTCTTCAATGAATACCGCTATATTGATTTTCTTTCGATCGTTTCAAGACACCCTGTATATCATCATATTCCACAATTGCCCCTCCACTGCTGGATGTATGAATGTCTCAAAGTACCCTCCATACGTGGTTATTCTGAGCAATAGGTTTCCACGTTACTCTAACCTGTTTTCTTGTTTCATTCGCACATCTTGCCTGAGGACGTATTCTAAGCATTTGAATAATAAACATAGGGAAATATTTTCAATCAGAAAGTTATGGAGCAGTTAGTAGGAAAAGATATACGGCTCACATGTAATACATACTGCAACGAAGTGAGGTGTTGTAGAAGTTTCAATGCATCACTTTAAGTTAATGCTTTATAGCGCTTTAGAGGTTGAGTTGAAGTTCTTATAGGAAATAAATCATGGTCTCTCTCTTCTATAAGAATTCAACTCAACTTTTAAAACACTAGAAACATTTTCTGAAAGTGATGGATTGAAACTTCCGGAACACGTCCCTTTGTGGCAGTACGTCTACATATTGCGTATGATCCGTACATCTTTCCTTACTAACTGAAAGACACTCTACAACTTCCTAATTGAAAATATTTCCTCATCTTCATTATTTTTCGAAATAAAATTTTTAACTTCCTCAATTCGCCACCAGGGGCGCTGCTATTCATCTCATCTGATAGTGCATAGTCATTTTACTATACCAATACCTAACTTTCTTTGCAATATCTGTCTTGGTTCAAAAGTTATTGGCCGCATTCGAACTTTCCTAGGAACCCTGTATGTATATCTGGAAACCCCTATTCAACGTTTTTCCACATTTAACGTCATTTTTCATTAGTCCCAAATACTTTCCTGTATTTGTAATATTAAAAAATCCCGGATTTATCGTTATCACTTAGAAACATTTTCCACATTTAACTTTTTTTCCGGAAAGAAAATGCGATTTTCCTAAAACGAGTCAGTAATTGCGAAGAAAAAAATTAAACGTTAAATTAAATTTAAAAAAATTAAATTTGTGAAAACTTCCTTCGCAAATTGGATTGACATGCATTCAAACAAACGTAGGATTTCTTTATTCCTTGACCAATACACAGCCCATATTGTAAATTTAGAGTCACAAAATGAGCGAGTGGAATATGTCCCTACCAAGTGTACAAGCAAAGTTCAATCTTGTGATTTGGAGATCATGGGATCGTATAAAGTGAACCATCGAGGTTTCCTTTTGAAAAACGCTGTCCTGAGTATAGGGTCTAGAGGCAAGAAAAAGTTGACGAACGTTCCAGAAGCTCTTCATAATGATTTCTTCAGCATGAGAGTAGTAAAGAAATGTATCTCAGGTTCTTTTGTAAAAGGTGATTTTTCGGATATGATGATTTTGAATGCGAGGAGAGAGGATATGAAGAATCTAATGAAAGGAAAGTGTTCTCTTTACATCAGTTTACTTCGAGGATTATTTAGCTTGCGATATGAAATGTCGTGGCATCTGAGATTCCACCTCGAGGGATTTAATGGATTTAGAATCTGATAGTTTGGACGATGACCAAGATGACGATGATGGACATGGAATTCCCTCTGTAAGAGAAGCCATTTAAGCTTCGAAAATAGTGAAAGATGTCCTTTCAAACAGTGGAAGACAAGAGAAAAGTTTATAAAAACTTGTGTTTGTTGAGAACGTGCGATTTGGGAGGTAGCACATGAAAATAAAACGCAACGTAAAATAACCGATTTCTTTAAAAAATAGTTGAGAAAACTGATGTCGAAATCATTGAAAAGAAATAAAAAGTATATAACCTAAATTAGCCTTTATTTTATGGTCAGTGTTTTGTTTTTACCCTGCCCCAATCTAAAATTTTACCGCATGTAACGTTATTTCTTTCTGGTCCCTTCAATAAGGTTAAATCAGGATTTCACCGTATATGCATTTCTTTTTCGAACGTTCCTTGTTATTCCAACATTAGGTACTTTTCCATTCTCCTTTAGGTTATTTGACATTTCTGTATTGCGGTTTTACTTAGATTACACAGGGCAAAAAAAAAAAAAATTCTGTTGCATGAGATTTTTCAACGGATTCCAAGTATATTTGAGCGCTGCTTTCAAATCTGAAAGCGGTTTTCCTTTGCATGCTGTAGTTTCCATTCAATACGAAGCTTGTGATTTTCACCAAAAAAGGTCACGCAATGTTAATGGCAATAGGAATAGCTTGAGAATTAGGCTTAAATATACCATAATGTTAGCCCTTCCATATCAAATATGTTAAAGTTGTGTTAAACCAAATGTATCTTCGAAAATAAAGATAAATTTAAACAAAAAGGATTAGACTAACTCTGCTAATGCTTTTTTACAAACATCAATATTTCGATATGTTAATTTTAGACTCTATAGAATTAATTTATAAACACAAAACTAAACCTGTCATTCTTTGTTTCTGATCTGATCATGTCTTCTCACAGACTTTAATTTGTAAATAACTCTAATGCATTCTGTTGTATATGTGACTGCTACACACTTCTTCGTTAAAAGACCAATGGAACTTTGTGAGGCGTGCCTATAAAGACTATTTCGAAGTTCTCCTTGGCGATCAAGACAAAAAAATTGGCTCCTCATGTTGTGTGCCACAATTGTGAGGAAATGCTTCGTAACTAGATAAAAGGAAAAGGTCTGCCGTTTGGAGTTCCCATGGTTTGGCGAGAACCCCAAGACCACATAACTGACTGCTCATTTTGCCTACGAATAACACGGAGGGTGTCGGTTACAGTTTAGTTAACTAGAATTGAATTATTTAGTGCATAATTTGGGGCTCTCCAAGAAAGCGGCTGAGTTATCAGACTTCAGGCTGCAAGAAAAGAACCTACTTAACCAGTCTGCAAGTTTCTTATTTCCGAAAGCAGGACCAGGTTTTTATGGACTTTTTTCAGAAGCCAAGCAGTTTGTTTCCTGTAACGATATCCTAGGTCTTCTCAGGCAATTAGATTGTAGCTCGTATAGTCCAACAGAATGGAGATCATTTGAGAACGGCTAAAAGAGCAGTCTCGTGCGTTCTTTTGCAAACTTCCAATGTTTATGGTTCGGTTCCATTTGGTTACTCAGTATATTTGCTTGTGGTGTATAATGATATAAAAATGGCCATTGATTTACTCCAACATCATAAGTATAATTCAATCATTTGCATGGACCTGAAAATGATCAATTTCCTCTTTGGTCAACAGAAAGGCTTCATTAAATTTCCATGTTATCTCTGCATGTGGAACAATCCAAGCTCGAGAGAAACAGTGGACATAATAGAAGTGGCCCATCCGTGAAACTCTAGAAGCAGGCATACCAACATTTTGGGTGACCCAGTCGTCAGCCCGAAGAATATTATTTTTCTCCCACTGCACATATCAGAGTAGGCCCAATGAAACAGTTTGTGAAGGCATTAAATGCTGATGGTGAATGTTTTCAACATATAGTTTATGCTTTTCCTGCTTTGTCTTTTGAGAAGATCAAAGCAGGTGTGTTCGATGGACCTAAAATTCGTGCTCTTATCTGTGATGAAGAATTTGTCAGGGAGATGAATGACAAGAAGAAGGCAGCATGGCTGTCTTTCATGGCAATTATAAAATACTTCCTTGGTAACAAAAAGGGACATAATTATGAGCTTCTCGTTACTAAAATGCTGTTAACTTTTCGTGATTTTGGGTGCAATATGAGTGTCAAGCTTCATGTCCTGAATAGCCACCTTGATAAATTCCCCGGGAACCTTGGGGATATTTGTGATGAACAGGGAGTGCATTTCCATCATGATTTCATGACGATGGAAGAGGGCTATCAAGGGCTATGGGACGAAATTATGATGGCAGATTTCTGCTATACCATCAAACGAGATAACCCTGAGAAAATCCAGAAACGCCACAGTTAAAAGCACAAATTTTTGCTTGAATAGGACTTATTTTATGCATTTATACTTATTACTTATTCAGAATCATTCCTTTCATATTGATATGTACACGTATGTCAATTTAAAGTAAAAAGCAACAAATATTTTTCTCCACATAAGTGATATGCTTGAATTTTTTCAAATTTTAATACTTATTCTAATGCACCCAGTGCCGGATTTATAAATGGGCAAGTTGGGCACTTGCCCAGGGCGCAAGAGGCTGCGGATTTTTTTTTTTTAATTGCAAATTATTTACCGTAGAATTCTGTCGATCAGCTCACCCCGAGAAGGCGCCCTCCACCATTTTTTTCTAAATTTTAAATTCTGAAAATCTGCGTGAAACAACAGCTGCCCTCACAAGGCCGGACGAAGGCAGGGGGCCTGCGCCCCCCTGAGAATAATAAATTTACATTAAAAATAATTATTTTCAAGTAAAAATACTTAAAACTAAACTTACAAGTGAAATTTTCAAACTTTCCCTCCCTGAAATTTTTTTCTGCATCCACCTTTGACTCCTTCCCCAATATCCAAAAAATCGTCGTCAAATAAACTAAATTTGTTTATAAAAATATCGTTATTATATCTTATAATAATGCACATAAGGTAGGCTAATCATAAATGTCGTCTCTTCCCTATCGTCTGCGATTTTTCGTCGAATTTGAGGGGGCGGAAGGACAGAATTTTTATTTTTACTAGTATGGAGGGGTGGGGGGGAGCATGGGCGTAACTAGCTTCGAAGTCTAGGCGGCTAACTTTTTTCTAGGTGGCGGCTGAACCGTATAATTCAATGCTTAGAAGAAATTTTCTAGGGGATTTTGTCCTCTAGTTACGACAATGGAGGGGCGCCAAAATCGTTGTGCCTAGGGCGCTTCATATCCTAAATCCGCCCCTGAATGCACCTACAACTTCTTGCAAATAAAGAATATATCTGTGCCAAGACGGATGTTTAAATCTAATTTTAAGATTGCATTACCATGAATTACTTAGAGAGATCATGTCGTTATGCGACATGAATCAAAATGTAGCAAAACTGAAATTGTTGACTTGCGCGAAATCTAGAAAATAAAGGGGAAAACTAACACCAGATTTGAATACAGCGTACTTGAATTAGAGAAGAACAGATACTGGTATTAATGCAACAAAAGTTTTGTTACCCAATGTTATGGATCTCAAAACTTCTTTGAATAAAATTTTATATACTCTTTTGTATCCCAATCTTTTTTTTCAAAATTGGTCAATATACTATATTATATATTACCAAAATATTAGATTAAATAGGAATAGAACATTAGCATTGAAAGAAATTTTACTGAGAACGGGCTGAATAGAAAAATATCGTAGCGTCATATCATATATCGTAGCGTCATTTCATACAGCTGAACTTTATTTTACATGTATAGTTTCACATACATATATTGCGTGATACTAATTCTGCTAAAAAAAGGATTCTTCTGCTTTACAGTGGCACCTGATTTAAACATAGCTTCAACGCAGACCAGTGACAGAATTTGTATTCGATTGAAGCTGGGAAAATACTCGATGCGGAAATTACGTATCCTGATTGAGATATAACTGTTCACTTCTTTTACGATGTAAGAACTGAAAAGGCCATAATACATCGAGACCTACAGGTTTTCGAGGAATTCGAATCTCTCACTTGCTGGGAAACTAAACCCTAGGCTACAGTGTCCAGTTTATGGATAAGCGTTCTATTTTGTCATGGTTGGGGGCGGAAGCCCGCTTAACAGCGCGCTAAGCGAGCGTTTTACCACTGCATCACAGCACGGCCTTCAGCCATCATAGTCCAAAGACTACAAATGCTTTCAATTAATTTTGAAATAAAATTATTATTAAATTATAAAAGTATTACTTGTTAAAATTAAAAGTTCCATTTTGCTTTGAAATTAGTTGAAGGATTAAGGCATTTTTAAATAAGGAGGTTCCTTACGAGAAAATTGAAAAGATGGGAAGATTAAAGGACGATGCCAGATGTCTATGGGATTTTGCCTACGGCGTTCCACAACAAATCAAATGCCATTCGACGCGCCTCACTGAGTAGATAAAAAATGTCAATGGACACAAAGCTGTCAGATCATGCAGTCACGAGTTAGAGGTCATAAAAGGTCATTCTGTGAGGAGGATCTCTAATGTTATTAGAATTTTGTCTCTCAGCGTTCCACAACAAATCAAATGCCATTCGACACGTCCCACAGAGTAAATAAAATATGTCAATGGGCGCAAAGCTGTCAGATCATGCAGTCACGAGTTACAGGTGGCATCTGATTTGTTGTGGAACGTCGATAAACCAAATCCTAATAACATTGGCCGTCTTCCTTAGTGACCTGTAACTAGTGACTGCATGATCTGACAGCTTTGCGCCCATTGACATATTTTATCATACATATTTTATTATACACTCATATTTACATTCATATTTTATTATACACCCGGTGAGACGAATTAAACGGCATTTGATTTGTTGTGGAACGCCCATATGTCGTTTTTGGCAGCCTGCTTTGTGGAGGTCTTCAGCTATAATATATATATAATCGATGTCACTCGGACTGGATTTGAACTGGAAACCTTTTGATCTCAGACGCGTTATCATGTTATGCCAAAATCGCAATATTACGATATTATAGATATATTATATTATATCGATATTACTTTGTTTAATTTTTTAAACTTGCATTGAAATACCTTATACACCGAATTCAACCAGAAAATGATTCGAACACAAGATTTCAACAAGGAATATGTATTTGATAAGAATGTACAGGTTGGGAATTAGTAATGGAACGAAACGATATGTGCGTGTGTATTTTTCCTTTAGAACTTAATCTTATTTCTTCGAATTAGATTCTGATTGGGTCCTTGATCTTTTCCAGAATTTAATTATGATGTTTGAAGATAGCGATTTTTTACTTCATAATAAGCATTATGAAACACGGAACACGAAATCGCAAACCTGATGTAAAAAGAGAGTAAGAATAGCTTTTCCATAAATACCATAGCACAAATATACAGTAAAATGGAATTACAATGAGTTCTAAGAATATTTACAGAAGACGGATCGCGGAAAGCCGCAATGAAGTCACTAAGGTGTGAAGACGCTAAAATACAGGACAAGTATCCAGACAACATTTAAACGGTAACAGGCGAAAGCACAAGAGACCAAATTGGTACTTTGCAATATTCCAATTAAGAAACTGGGAGATCAAAAATTTATTTATTATTTTTCTATTTATTATTTTAATTTATTTATAATATATTATTATTTATAATATATTGCAATATATATTATAAATAATATTATAAATAATATATTATATGGTATTATATTATAAATAATATATTATAAATAATATATTATAAATAATATATTATAAATAAAATATATTATCATAATATATTACCATTTTTTCGCACTGCTACTTATATGAAATCGCAATTTTACATCGCTGATTATAAAATAAAATTATAATTAATAATCTTAATCACACAATGATAACAGAAACACGTTACGGGGCCCAAGCGTTAAACCAGATCTGTCAAAAGTGATAAAATTACCTAATTGCTCATTATAATCGCGATCAGTTTTTCCGACCTTAAGAGATTCGGAGGATTCCTCGAAAAACTGTAGGTCTCGGCGCAGTATGACTTTTGCAGCCCTTACGTCATAAAAAAAGCAGGCTACGAGAATAAGCAACAAAAGTTAATTATGCAGACCTAAAGTTTTGGAAACAACAGCAAAATTTGTTTCTGTATATATTTTACGGCACAAGGTCATAAAAAATTTAGGTCTCGGCGCAGCATCAAGATCATGCTGCGCCGAGACCTAAATTTTTTCCGAGGAGTCCGAAGCTTTGTTGCCTAAGAAACCAAATGTCAGACTACAGTAGACAGAAAAAAGGGCACGTACCCTACGGCACCGCAGGAATCGAATCCACTGTACTACCGTAGGGCTGGGTGGGACGGATAACACGAATCGCAGCCCTACGATGGATGGATAATACGAATCGCAGCCCTACGATGGATGGATAACACGAATCACGAAAACCGTCTCTTAACTGAAATTGCTCTTATGGATGAGGTGAATTCTGAGGAACTTACGGTAAAAGGAAATAGAAAGCAGCAGTCTTTCAGAAGCAAGGGCTGGTTTATTCTATTTAAATCTCGCATACAGTGCCACAGTGTGCAAATAAGCGGCGAAGTAGAAAGTGAACATAAACCACGATGTTTGTTTTGTATCTTACGGCGCAAGGACAGAAAAGGTTATGCTGCGCCGGGACCTGCAGTTTTTGGAGGAATTCTAATATTTTGAGGCCTGGGGAACCAACACCTGGACTATAGTAAGCAGCTAGTCGGTAAGCGTTGCTTTCTTTGGACACCGTTAGGGTCGAACTTAGGTTCACGGCACGCGCTAATAGAATAATAGAACGTATTACCACTCCACTAGTGCAGCGCTTGCATTGGTAATGACTGGGGGAAGAGTGCTGCAGCGAAAAGAAGGGGCCGTTCAATGGTAACACGTTCGCTTACCGTGCGGTTATCGCGGGTTCGACTACCAAATCAATTCCCTCGCGCCAAACAAGAACGCTTACAGGCTAACTGCTCACCGTAGTCCGGAGTCTTTGGAGGTTCGGATTCCTCGGAAAATTGCAGATCCCGGCTCTGTTTGACCCTTGCTTTTCTTGCGCCTCAAAACTCAAACGAACATCAAATAGAAGCGTCATGACAGTTATTAAGCTTTATCACGAAATCTTTTCGAAAAAATTATAAAATCGAATACATATTTTATGTCGAAGGAAAGTAGAAACCACACGATACTCCATACATGATTTCTTTAAAAAACTAGACGGCCTTTGACCAGCGGGTTCGTGAGAAAGCTAACGCTACTTTATTTCGTCATTGCCGGTCGTAGGTGTACAAAGTAGGGATGAGAATCGATAGCAATACATCGATGTCAGCATCGACGAAGTACCATCGATGTATGAAAAATATCGGCCTCTAAACATCGATGTTTGTCCGATGTTACATTAATGTTTTAAAAACTTGTGTTTATAACATAAAATTATCGTTGTTTTAATTTTAAAGACACTTAACTACTTTTTCATTATTAAAAAAAAGGGAATTTGTAAGATATTGGTTTCCAAACGTCGATGTTTATAACCAAAGAAATCGACATTCCAATTTCATAAATATAAAAGTTGTTTAACTAAAAATGTTCGTGACTGTAACTGGATGCAAAGTCAAGGGATTGACGTGAATGCGTGTAGATGTTCATTTCAGTACTGGGTGACACTTCAGCAATCTCTATGTGACAAACTCGCGTTTGCATGACGATATAAAACCAAATTCTTGCCTATGACGGAATGCAGAGTCGTTGAATTGAAGAGCGCGTTCCCAATTCAACGACATTTGTGGCCGCGGGGTTCAATGGAAATCAGAAATGGATTGATACATTTATTGTTACAAAGAAACTATCGTATACCTTGCCGCCGACGCTCACATTTTTGCGTACCCTGTGCTTCCTGATATGGGGTACTCGTCAGCCATATTGAATTACATTGTTTTTTAAATAATTTTGTGTGGATATTAACGTATTATTACAGGATAATATTAATTTGCCAAATATATACTGCGTATTTGTACAAAGTAAGCATAGGTAGACAAAGAAAAAGCCAGATGACGTTTTATGGGTTTAGGCGCCAGAGCCAGACTAAAATAAACAGTGAAAATCCCATAAAATGTCAACTTTGATTAGGGGCTTGTTTGTCAATTCTACTATCGTAAACTCAGGGCGTAGTTAAACTCAAAAACAGTAGACCGCCCCGCGAAAGGAAACCTATCAGAGATCAGCAGTATAGTTTGCATTTAATATAGCCAATGCACTGGCAAAACAAATAACCCTGTGGATTGGATAACTAAATTTGATTAACGTGCGGGTTGTGCTGGGAATGGAAAGAGAAGAAAATAGAAGAGAAGAGCGGGAGCAGCGTACGGAAAAGGACGTCTCAATTTGACGTGAACTTGGAGTTCGGTCGGAGACTTCAAGGCAAGCAAAGTCGCAGGTGGGAAGACTCACAACCTTCCTACTTGAAAGTATCGCACGGGCTCCACTTGGAAAGTTTTTATTAAAGCTCCAAAAATTCTCGATTCGCTCACGAGCTACAAAATCATACGCATCAGCTGCGTAGAGTTATATTCATCGCCACTGCAGAGTGAAGAATTCCGGCTGACTATAATTATTCATCGTTGATTTTCGCATCAGCAAATCCCGATGTTTGTCCAAAAAATACGTAGAGTCCCACTGAACTGATGCAGCAGCATCCTGTCTGTTCATCGTTGCTTTTCGCATCAGCAGAACTGACGTTTATTCATAAATGCGCCAAGTTCTGCTGAACTGACGCAACAGCATTCCGGCTGTTCATCATTTTCCGCACCAGCAGAGCCTGACGTTTGTCCGTAAAATACGCCGAGTCCTACTGAACTGACGCAGAAGCATCCCGGCTGTTCATCGTTGCTTTTCGCATCAGCAGAACTGACGTTTATTAATAAATGCGCCGAGTTCTGCTGAACTGACGCAACAGCATACCGGCTGTTTATCGTTTTCCACATCAGCAGAGTCTGACGTTTGTCCATAAAATACGCAGAGTCCTACTGAACCGACGCAACAGTATCCCAGCTGTTTATCATTGTTTTCCGCATCAACAAAGCCTGACGTTTTCCTTAAAATACGCCAAGTCCGGCAGGAGTGGAGCAGCAACATCCCCGCAGCCCCGTAAATGTTTTCTCATCAGAAATTGGACTTTGAAGTGTGAGACGAGCCACGGCGAAGTACGTCCGCAACAGAACTATGGTTACGTGACTGCAACACAACAGCATAATATCTGCACGTGAGTCAATATCCATTTATTCTAATTTATACGAGGTATACCATCATTTAGGTTTAATTTGAAAATTAGGTTATGAAACATTCTATTTTTCCCATTTGCCCTTGCTTACTCAGGCAGTATTTCTTGCATTGTTTTAATTTAATATCTGGCATACGTTCTCAGTATTGGTGTAATTTATTGTATTGTCATATTGCAATTTAGACAGATATTGTTGCTGAGCCGTTGATTTGATAACAACCTGTATTGATAAATCACAGCACCATAGCAAGAATATCAGCTAGACATTTATGTTTCTGTCCATGTGGAAACTTTCGCCATTTATATAACTGCATAGAATTTGTAGAGTAGTAGTTAGTCCTAATTAAATTTGTTACGTTTGTTTGAATTAGTTCTCTCCTTTTTTGTGTTTTGCATCCCTATACTGATTTCACAGCCATTGGACAATCATATGTTTCGCAAAGAAACCGACAGGTTATTAAGCAATGGTAAGCGTAATGATAGGTACACTTGAGATGCAAAAACATCCGGAAATTGCCAGCATTGCAAAAGCAATCCTCGATTTAACACAGAAATTAAATTAAAATTTAAAAACGCGAGTGCCGGGAAATTAAAAGGCTCAGGGTGACTGTTGATGTTGAAAATTTTTTTAGCGATGGATGTGTTGAAAATAAAAAGTTGGCTTCGCACGATACGCGGAGGTATACTGAAAAGTGTGGCAAATTGGTTAAAAATATGGGAAAATGCGGCATAAATGATCATACAATTAGCAGTAAAAATGATATGCATGAAAATGATCACAAAATTGGTAATGCTACTAAAGTGCAGTTAACAAGAAAACTGGTAATCTATAAGGGTATATCAAAAACATTGAGTGTAAAAATCAATAAAAAAATGGGCGGTAAGCAGCCGGTATTCATTGACCCAGAGCCAAAGTTGTTTAAAAAAGGGTTACATGTTGTTTCATGTTCAGCTGAAAAGGAAGGTGTATTAAATATGGAAATCACAAATACCATGAGAAATGCAGTGCATTTAAATAAATCAATGAGATTTGCATTCATAACAAACATTGAGAACGACACGTTTGAAAAACTACCATGCATAGGTGTGTTACCGCCGCTATCTGAAGAGGATTTTTCCTTCGTGGGAGTTTTTCCTGGTGTAAAAGAAGAGGACATAAAGTTAGTTATGAAAAATAAGGGCGTTTTTGCCAGATCTGTGGCTGAGTTCGGTGATTGGAAGCTACCGCCGATGAAGATAGAGCTGAAAGTGGAAGGTTTAGTATGTAAACAAAAACCGTCCCCTTTGCTTTTAAAATATAAAGCTCAGTTTGAATAACAGTTAAAGGAACTGGAAAAGGCAGGAATTATAACCACCAGTTCATCGGAGTTTAAGTCACTAGTGTTTCTATTACCTAAGCCTGGAATCACACGAGACTTTCGCATCATATAGAACTTTAGAAATTTAAATTCTATTACAAAGCCCCTATCATTTAGAACTCCAAATATGCAAGAAGTTATGCAGAATATTGGGGGAGCAAATTTTTTTTCCGTCGTACATTTCAAGAACGACTTTTTCCAAATCAAGCTGGATAAGGCATTGCAACAGTATACGTCTTTTGCCACACCGTTCGGAAAGAAGTGTTTTCAGAGAATCGCCCTAGGACTTCAAAGCGCTCACGGATATTTTTCAAGCCAAATGGAAATTTTATTGATGTCTACAATTTCGTTGATGTGGTCATTGGGACGAAAACAAAGGCAGGTCATTTTTAAACATTAGAGGCGTTATTTAAAATACAAGAAGACGCCCAGTTAAAATTTAATCCAAAAAAGTGTACATTCTTCACTAGTAATATGCAATTTTTGGGACTTATTGTGTCAGCAGAAGGCATAATTCCAGCCCCCACAACATTGACAGTGTTTTGAAATTGAAGCCACCGAAGACGCTAAAGGAGGTAAGAAGACTAATGGGAGCTTTCGGTTTTTTGAAAGACTTTATTCAAAAGTATTCGGGAGTAGCCTACCCCATTACGCAATTGTTGAAAGCAAAAACCAAAGGCGTGAAGTGGACCGAAGAATGTAAACAGGCATTGGCAAATTTAAAGAAACAAGTGACAAATCCGCCAATTTTGTAATTAGTGGAGCCAAACAGCAAATTCGTTGGGTTCTCTGACGCGTCTACTGTTGGGACCGGAGGGGCGCTTTTTATTATAACACCTAATAAAATGTTGAAAACGGTTGCATATTATAGCAAAAAATTCACAGAAGCTCAATCAAACTATTGTTTGTATCAATTAGAGTTAATAGGCTCGAGTTACTAGTTTACTCACAGTGAATAATTTTCTGCAATATTTGATTGGAAATCACTTTATATTGGCGGCTAATTGCAAAACTTTATTGAGCATGATGAAAACGACAAATTCTTTTGAGAGAATTTTAAGATGGAAGTTGGCATTAACTGATTATGTTTTTACGCCAGTGCAGGTAGCTGGGGTAACAAACACCTGGGCCGATTTATTAACACGAGCGGTAAATTTTAGGAGCAAAACGAAGATAAAGCGCTTGATGAAAAATTAATTACAGTGTTGCAAAATGTAGGCACATTAGGGCAAACTGCAAGTGTGTGCTCTTTAAAAGAAAATAAACAAACAGCGCAGGAGACGCAAGCAAAGTGCTGTGACTTCTTCAGAGCATTCCCAAAACCAATATCTAAACCAGTTCTGCAGGACAAACAAGAAGCTGACCCGGAGTTAAAGGACATCATCACGTAATTGCGAGGGAAAGAGTTAAAGGTAGAACACGCCAAGTTGGCGAATTTTTTCATAGACGACGAAAATATCTTGAAATTATACCATAAGTGGGAATTTAAGCATGTGATTGAAGACTATAAAATAAAGTTAGTCATCCCGCACTCCATGCAAAGAATGCTCATAAAAAGCATATATGAAAAGATGTTACTACACGGAGGTTATGCATAAGACGATTTATGAGTTACAAAAATCCTTCTATTGGCGAGGAATGGTAGCGCAGGTAAAGAATTATGTAGCAAGTTGTGCCGAATGCTTAAAGTTTAAAGGCATTCCGAAGTTTACCGCTAACTACATAGAACCACTGGATCCACCCAGCGGGACTTACCAAAAATTTGCGTAGATTTTGTGGGGCCATTTGAGTTATCCAGCACACAGAAAAAATATGCATTTACGGAATTCCACGCTTTTTCGCAATACGTACACTTCATTCCGGCGGACAATTGTACGTCCAAAAGTGCCACAATGGCCCTATTAGAGATTTTCAAGACAGAATCAGTAATAACAATGGTGGTCAGTGACAATGCGGCTACCTTTAAATCCAGTGAATTTTAGAATGCACTAAAGGCCTTCAACGTGAAGCAGATTTTTACCACACCATATAGACCTCAAGGAAATAGAGTTGAGCGGCCACAAGCAAATTTTAATCAGAAATTATCGGTCACCTTACAGGAAAATTTTAGCATGTGGGATAGGGCAGTGCCGGGAGTTCAAATGTTCTACACTTCTAGTTTCAGCAACATATTAAAATGCAGTCCGTATTTTGCACACAAGGGATTTGAACCTGAAATCCCACTGGACCTATATTTATAGAGGTTTCAGTTTGATTATTACGTACTGGAAAAATTTAACCATGTGATCATAAACTTAAATCAAACAAATATGGTCACTTAAAGCGGACGAGAGTAGTGAGGCTAGTAGATTCAGGAGTCAGAGTAGCGAGAATAAAGTAAAAAATTCAAAATTTCGTGTAGGAGAGAGAGTGTTCCTGTATCATCCACAGGCAAAAACTGGAAACATGAGGAAATTTAAAAGTGCAGTAACAGGACCTCATGTGATAAAGAAATTTACAACACCGGTAAATGTGGAATTAGAAAGTGTTTGTGATGTAAATGTTCCCATCAATAAGGTAAACATACAGCAGTTATTAAGCTTTCCAGCGAGATTAAATGAATTGCAAACATCGGAAGAAAGCGGTGGGGATAGCGACGACTCTGAAAAAGAAACCGAAACTCAGGGAAGTGAAGCTGGTCGAAATATGTGGAGTGATTGGTCTGAGTACGAGAGCACGAATTTCAAAACGCAAGGTCATTGCGTCACCAGGCAGATACTATAACGCCATCTAGGTTCCGAAAGGGTAAGTAATTGCGAAGAGATCTCTGACGCGGACTGCAGTAATACAATACAGAGTTTCACCAGGAGATTCCATAACAAACAGTTATTTCGACACTGGCGTAAGGTTTAAAAACACGACGTTTCGGGAGCCAACTGCTCCCTTTGTCAAGTGAAGGCAGAATGAAGAGTTCGTGAAAGTCCTAAGCTTATATACCCGCATGTTGGGAATCCCCATCTGACGCCATTTGGTGCGGAGCATTTCCAGCTGGGGAAACCCCAATCGGGGAAACCCTCGCCGGGAAAGCCCCCGCACCCGACGATGTCAGATGAACACCCCCAACTCGAGGTTTTGCAAAAATCCTGTAAGGTTCTGGTAGAGGTTTTGCGATGTTTATTGCACGACTCCTCAAACCGTAGGTTTCCCATGATTCCAGAAAAAGTCTACTCCCCAGATTCGTCACATTTTGATGTAATATTTTCATCGAATGCCAATCTGGTTCGTGACCTTCTCTGAAGACATGTTCAGCCAACTGGCTTGAATCGTCTCCCCTAGCTACCGCACGCATATGCTCCTTCCCTCGTAGACGTATCGATCTTCCCGTCTGTCCAACATACACCGTATCACAGTCTCCACACGGTATTTGGTAAATAGCACCAGATTTTTCCTCCTCAGGGACGCAATCCTTAACTTTAAGTAATAGATCACGCAGGGTGTAGACAGGTTTGTAGTAGGTCTTAACATTCACGCGACCGAGAATTCGAGACAGCTTTTCTGAGACACCCGCCACATATGGCAAAACCACCTATGTTTTCCTAGTCTCACCCTCTACATTCCTGTTTCCACCACTAACACCACATTGGTTACGAGCGATAAATTTGCGCGGGTAACCGTTGTTTTTCAACACGCTTTTATTGCGTCGTAATTCAACATTGCGAAGGTCATCATTACAACAGTGTGTAAAGGCTCGTCGGTGCAAGGCTCTAATGACAGATGCTTTGTGTGATGCCGGGTGATGAGAACAAAAGTCGAGATTCCTATCAGTATGCGTTGGTTTCCTAAACACCGTAGTCAACAGTCGCCCATGCCCATCTCTATTTATCCGAACATCTAAGAAGGGTAATGAACCGCTATCTTCTTCCTCTAACGTAAATTGAATATGAGGGTTCAAGCTGTTCAAATAGAGATGAAAATCAGCAACTGAAGACCTTGGTAGGATAACGAAAGTATCATCGACGTATTGCTTCCACACCTTGACACAGTAAGTACACTCATCTAAAGCACTGTTTTCAAATGCCTCCATACACAAATTTGCCACCACACTCGAAGCAGGTGACCCCATCGCCGTACACCTCTTCTGTCGGTAAAATCTACCCTTGAAGCCGAAAACCGTGGAATTCAAGCAGAACTCGAACAGGCAATATATCTCTTCCGGACTAAGGCTAGTTCTTTCTTCCAGGCTTCCATCATGCCTCAGTCGCTCCAACGCTGCTGATACCGCCAAATTTGTTGGAATACAGGTGAAAAGTGAAACAACACTAAAAGGCACCATAGCATCATCGGGAGCGATTTTTACGTTTCTGATAGAAGAAATAAACTCCTCAGAGGTAGACACCGACTGTCCAGAGGGTCCAACAAGAGGAGATAGTATACCTGCAAGATATTTAGAAAGTGCATATGTTGGCGAACTACAAAAACTCACAATAGGTCTAAGAGGAATATCGTGTTTATGGACTTTTGGGAGTCCATAGAACAGCGGTATTCTTCCAGACGAACAACGGAGTCGCGAGTAAAGTTTCTCATCCAGTTTCGACTCTTTGTGAAGTTTTAGCAGGCAACCATTCATCTGCCTCTCAATACAACCATTCTGCCTTCACTTGACAAAGGGAGCAGTTGGCTCCCGAAACGTCGTGTTTTTAAACCTTACGCCAGTGTCGAAATAACTGTTTGTTATGGAATCTCATGGTGAAACTCTGTATTGTTTCGTTAGAAATTCTTAGGGGCAGGCTATGTTGAGCCGTGTTAGTAAATACATTAAAGAGAGATGTAGAATTGTCCTCTTCAAAGAACATCTGACTTTCAATCACTGTTGTAAATCGGAGAAATTGGTGCCTAAGGCTTTGCGTGTGAAACCCCTTGTCTTTACGACTGAAGGACGTAACATTGCAAAGAACGCAAGTTTCAAGTTTTGTCTGCACGGATTGGTCATTGTCATAACATGATTAATCGTACGCGCCTGATGTTGGTATCTTTTGAACCTAGTCTGGAAACTGCTCTCGACTCTGAAACCTTCTCCCGTGATGGAAGTCTGGAAGAAAGAACTAGACATAGTACGGAAGAGATATGTTGCATGTTAGATTTCTGCTTGCATTCCCAGGTTTTCGGCTTCAAGGGTAGATTTTACCCACGGAAGAGGGGTACGGCGATGGGGTCACCTGTTTCGAGTGTGGTGGCAAATTTGTGCATGGAGGCGTTTGAAAACAGTGCTTTAGATGAGTGTATTTACTGTGTCAAAGGTGTGGAAGCTATACGTCGATGAAACGTTTGTTATCCTGCCAAGATCTTCAGTTTCTGATTTTCATCTCTATTTGAATATTTTAAACCTTCATATCCAATTTACGTTAGAGGAAGATTGCGGTTCATTACCTTTCTTGGATGTTCAGATAAATAGAGATGGGCATGGGCGACTGTTGACTACGGTGTTTAGGAAACCAACACATACTGATAGGTATCTTGACTTTCGTTCTCATTACCCGGCATCACCCAAAGCATCTGTCATTAGAGCCTTGCACCGACGAGCCTTTACACATTGTTGTAATGATGACCTTCGCAATGTTGAATTACGACGCAACAAAAGCGTGTTGAAAAAGAACGGTTACCCGACTAAATTTATCGCTCGTAACTAATGTGGTGTTAGTGGTGGAAACAGGAATGTAGAAGATGAGACTAGGAAGACATCAGTGGTTTTGCCATATGTGGCGGGTGTCTCAGAAAAGCTGTCTCGAATTCTCAGTTGTGTGAATGTTAAGACCTACTACAAACCTGTCTACACCCTGCGTGATCTATTACTTAAAGTTAAGGATCGCGTCCCTGAGGAGGAAAAATCTGGTGCTATTTACCAAATACCGTGTGGAGACTGTGACAAGGTGTATGTTGGACAGACGGGAAGATCGATACGTCTACGAGGGAAGGAGCATATGCGTGCGGTAGCTAGGGGAGACAATTCAAACCAGTTGGCTGAACATGTCTTCAGGGAGGGTCACGAACCAGATTGGCATTCGATGAAAATATTACATCAGAATGTGACGAATCTGGGGAGTAGACTTTTTCTGGAATCATGGGAAACCTACGGTTTGAGGAGTCGTGCAATAAACATCGCAAAACCTCTACCAGAACCTTACAGGATTTTTGCAAAACCTCGAGTTGAGGCTGTTCGTCTGACATCGTCGGGCGCGGAGAATTTCCCGGCGAGGGTTTCCCCAATTTGGGTTTCCCCAGCTGGAACTGCTCCGCACCAGATGACGTCAGATGGGGATTCCCAACATGCGGGTATATAAGCTTAGGACTTTCACGAACTCTTCATTCTGCCTTCACTTGACAAAGGGAGCAGTTGGCTCCCGAAACGTCGTGTTTTTGAACCTTACGCCAGTGTCGAAATAACTGTTTGTTGCAGAAATACACGTGATTTTCGAAGACCAAATAAAAATTAGGCAACCACAAAGTTCGGGATTATCAAAATTGGCTGCAAATACACAAGATTCTCCGGAGAGTGCATTTCGTACGGACGTTTTTTATGAAAAATCGGTGGCAGCACTGACAATCACTTCTAATTGAGTATTGCACAGATGCTAATTAGTGTGAAGAATGTGGGAAAGTTATTGAATTACCCAAAAAAATGCAAATACTGGCAAAGTGTAAAATTTAAAAGCAAATATGCGTTATTACTCAGCTATTACATGAAATTCGGTTAGCACACAGTATATTAGCATCATGAATAATCGGTATAACTCTAATAAATTAATGAGTAGAGTAGCTTAAATAAGTGTTATTACTATTCGCAAGTAAGCGTTATTCAGGTATACATTCAAAAGAAATTAAGAAACAAAATGCAGTGTATAAAAACTTGTCTCCAAGAAAGCCGTTTTTTCTTCAGTATTGTCATCAATGGATTGGGGAATTGCAATCCAACTGGTATGGTAATTCAATGCGGTTAGGAAAGTTGTTAGTAATCCACAGGCACACCAATAATATAAACGCACAGACACTCGAGCGCTACACGCTATATGAAAAAAAATGGCACTATGGGACTGAATATTGAAAGGAGAATATCCTGTTTTTTCCGCGCGTTTGAAAAGGTAAAAGAGGGACCTCGCCTTTCTACAAACAGGTTCTCGCAGCTAGTTAAAAAGGGTCCTCCTATTGTTAGTGGGGGAATTGTAGAATGAAACACATGTTTTGAAAAACAAGTTTGGGAGTTAAAGCAGTATAGGGATATTTTGTTCACGAGAAATAGGAAAAAGCAAAACGCTTGTTTTCCCTGCGCATTTTCACGGCTGGTACGTTACAAATGCAAATAAATTTGGATTTCGATTTTCGTTTGTGATGTTGCGCTACCGCTAAAAATGGTTATAGTGTATGGTTGGTTTCTATAAGTATAGATAATGTTATTTTAAACGCCCTTATGTATTTTAATAATTATGGTGCACCTCTTTTTAAATAAAAATCTATGTTTTCTCATGTAATATATTATGCATATGTGTTGATGTGCAAGTGAAAAGTATCACGAGCAGGAAAATTCTTCCACCTTGCAAAAAAAGTGCGCAGTGATCAGAAACTTTACTGTTCCACGAACACTTGCGTAAAATATTCCCTGAAAGGAATATTGAGCGCCTATATCGTTCTATAGCAAAGAAAAATAGAAATGAATAAATATTGTAAAGTAAATGCAGTATAATATTGTATTACAAGCGTTTTGTCTATAAGTTGGTATCCCTGATGTTCAGTCGGGTTCGTTAATTTTTCTCTATGTCAAGTTTAGCATTCTTTTTCTGTTGAAGATAGAAAGTGAATTAATAGAAAAGCAAATCCGTCCGCCAGGAAGAATTTATGGCTAGACGCATTTCCTTTTTCAAAAGGGAAGTGGGGCGATATATATGGCGTGCTCGTCAGCCATATTGAATTACATTGTTCTTTAAATCATTTTTTGTGGATATTAATGTATTATTATTACTGGAGAATATTAGTTTGCCAAATATATTCTGTGTATTTGTACAAAATAAGCATGAGTAGACAAAGAGAAAGCCAGACGACGTTTTATGGGTTAAGGCGCCAGATACCGGCTAAAATAAACAATAAAATCTCATAGAACGTCAAATTTGATTAGGGACTTCTAAATTATAGTATCGTAAACTCAGGGCTTAGTTACACTCAAAAAACGCAGGCCGCCCAGCGAGAAGAAACCTATCAGAGATCAGCAGTATGGTTTGCATAGATAGCAACAGCCAATGTACTGTCAAAACGAATAATCCTGTGAGTGGATTGTGTAATTTAATTTCATTGACTTGAGGGTCGTGCTGGGGATAGTAAGAGAAGAAAATAGAAGAGAAGAGCGGGAGCAGCGAAGGGAAGAGGACGCCTTAACTAGACGTTGAACTTGGAGTTTGGTCGGAGCCTTGAGGGCAAGCAGAGTCGCAGGTGGGAAGACTCACAACCTTCCTATTCGAAAGTGTCGCACGTGCTCGACTTGGAAAGTTTTTATTAAAGATCCAAAAATCTCGATTCACTCACGAGCTACAAAATCGTACGCAACAGCTGCGTAGAGTTATAATCGTCACTGCAGAGCCTGACGTTTGTCCGTAAAATACGCCGAGTCCGATAGGAGTGGAGCAGCCGCATCCCGTCAGCCCCGTAAACGTTTTCTCATCGGAAATTGGACTACGAAGTATACGACGAGCCACAGCTTAGTACGCCCGCAACAGAACTACGGTCACGTGGCTGCAACACCTCAGCATAACATCCGCACGTGAGTCAATATCCATTTACTCTGATTTGTACGAGGTGTACCATTATTTATGTTTAATTTTAAAATTAGGTTATGGAACGTATTCTATTTTTCCCATTTGCCCATGCTTATTTAGGCAGTAGTTCTTGCATTGTTTTAATTTAATATCTGACATACGTTTTCAGTACTGGTGTAATTTAATGTATTAACATATTGCAATTTAGATAGATATTGTTGCGGAGGCATTGACCTGTTAACAATGGGTTTTGACAAACTTCAGCACGGTAGCAAGAGTATTTGCCAGGCATTTAGATTTCTGTTCATGTGGAAACTTTCGCCATTTATATAATTGCATAGAATTTATAGAGTAGTAGTTAGTCATGATTAAATTTGTTATGTTTGTTTAAATTAGTTCTCCCCTTTTTTGTGCTTTGTATCCATATACTAATTTCACAGCCATTTGACAATCATATGTTTCGCAAAGAAACTGACGGGTTATTAAGCAATGATAAGCGTAATGATAGGTGCATTTATCCAAGTTAAGCAATTTGGCACATTATTATTAACTTAATAATAATAATAATAATTTATCGTCTCCTTTTGTCACAAAGGCGCAATTGACTGAGCGTCTTAACCATTGACAATGATATAAACCCGGATAGCTGCTGAACCGCTATTTCCTATTCTATGCCCCCCTTTTTCTCATGTAAGCTTCTATGCGAGTTTTGGCCCACGTTGTGGAATTTTTAATTTTACTTTCATGTTCGAAATCTTTTCACTCACTAAAACTAGTACAATATCTGGGAATGCGCAACGTGTAGATCTAATCCAGATCTTGTCTGAGACCAAAACCAGCATTGTAGCTACTCGGAATCATGAGCTATGCTGATTGGAAATTTCCGCCTACGCGCAAATTGACCGCTCTGCGTCGAACCCTGCCCCTTGCGTACAGCGCATGCGTGGTTGTGACCATGTTTTGGCGGGTATGAAACTATATGTGGGTTAAAATGATAGCCAGATTATTCCAGTCGGACTTGTTGTTTCGGTGTTATTCAGTGTTTTTTTATCGGCAATCACGCGTTACATCAAGATTCCTGAAATATCCCTCAATATTGAAGTGAACTTCTAGACGTATTCACGTCAAAATTGAATATGTTTAATGATCAATGAGGTAAGGTAAACACGGTATTACAAATAAGTATAAAATTACTAATCTATTTCAGGAAAAATAACAGTTAACTCATTATTTTAAATTAAAATAAATTACAACGAAGTAGCGAATATAAAGTACATCGAGATATAGATGAATTCCTATTTACAGCAATACCTTTCGATACACTGTTGTAGAAAATAAATCGAATTATTAATTAACAAATAATATAAAATTTAAAATAACTACATGAAATCATCCATAGCATGGAAGAAAATTAGTTATCATTATTACTTTTTGCGAATCCATTCGGTAGCCACCGACTAAAATTTACAACATTCAGATTTTTATTTACGACTGACTTATCTGGCTTTATTGGAGACACGGATGATCACTCCCCCCACCCCAATGGTCTGTTATCATAAAATTTCCCGCCAAAGCCGCTCACCGTAATTTACTTCCAATGACGCCTACACAAATGAACGGATATAACCGTTCTGAAAAGCAACAGTTCATCGTTTATTTCAAAAGAGATTAATGTATTACACTTCTTTTATTAATCCTAGATAAGAAGTTACACCGTATAAGACAGGCCGTATAAGGTAGGCCAACCAACTTAACTACATAGGTGAGCTACTTAATGTATAGGCTTACTGATTCCCGATAACGTATAGTTCGTTAGCGGGAAGTTGACCGATAGTACCGTCGGAATTCGCTGAAGCTGACGTCAGAAACGGGCTAGTTCATTATAGCGGAGGGAACGACGTCATTTCAGAAATGATTCTTACCGAACGTTTGCCTGCGCCAAAAACCAGTTCGGAAATGACGTCCTCCCCTCTGCTGTAATAAACTAGCCCGTTTGTGACGTCAGCTCCCGGGAATTCTAACAGTACCATCGGTCAACTTTCCGCGAACGAACTATAGTCAGTTAAACCTTATACTAAACATAAGCGATCGTGAATTAATGGTTCTGAGTGGTTTTATTAAAACTAAGTTTTCAATTGTCGAAATCTAAGATTAAATTAAAATCTCTTGCACTGTTAAAAAAAAAATCAATATTACAGGAAAAACATCGATGGTCGAAGATTTTAGTCATTCATCATCGATGTTCTCAAAACATCGGCTATTTCCCCTCGATGGTAAAAACATCGAAAGTAAAACATTGATGTTTCGCAAACATTGACCATCGATACTCATCAATAGAGCAAAGTATATATTTCAAATATCTTTCGATATAGTTACATTGTTTCAGAGTGTGGATTTTCCATGCATTTACATTGTAAAATGGTTACAATTTACGCTAATTTCAATCACACCGATTAGCCCAGAAATGCATTATCGTCTTTAAATCGAGAGCTATCTGTTTATTTAATGGCGTTTATATAGTAATTATATATTACTCAGGTATCAGAAATTCGCCCGTTGGTTGATACTAAGCAAGTAAATGTGTAGAAAACTGAGACAGAAGCCTTTTACTTCGATATAGGTTGTTTGCAACGAAAGCCACCTTTAATAAATTTGCATGAAAAACTTGTTAAAAAATTTAGGTATTATTTCGTACTTTAAATGCAGGAAGGAACATCAAAATCGACCTTAAATTTCTTCCTGTGGTAAAAATTTAGGTTCCTTTCATTGGGAATACGAAAAATAGTTAATATCACGATACATTTTGTAGAAAACCAATTAACAATAATAAGCACAATATTTTGCCAATCGGAATACTTTAATTTCGTTAGCAGCTATTTCGGTAGTCGTGTACTATCTTCTTCAGCCTAGCTCAGCATATCTTCTGCCGTCCTCGATCCATAAAACAACGAACAAACCTTTAGAACGGAACCGATTCTTTTGGTTAAGGATGCCGACATAACGTTTTTATTTCGCATGTTACGAACTCGCCGGCTGAGAGAAAATAATAAAAATTAAGTCCGTGACAGCGTCCTTTATGTTAGCGTGAAGACAAGGAAATTAAAAGAAGAAATCTATACAGAGCAGCCTTTTTGTCGAAACGCAAAGTTTCAGATAACTGCTAAACAACCAGTCCCATTCCGAAGAAGATATTTGTGGTATCGAGCAGCTGTTACCGAAATTAATGAATTCTAACTGCGACGACATTGTATTTGTTATTGTTGATTATGAGAAAGAGTATTATTTGTTTCTAAACCCATAGATTAGGTTTCAGAATGGCCTATGTACTTGCAAATTCCAATTTAGGGGGAGTTAACCGTAAGCACAGCCCGATGTTTGTGGTGTTGCTTGGCGGAAACTGACCTTCTATCCTGACTATCTTTGTGGCATAAAAATTGAATCAACCAACCACTAGAACAAAAAATATGAATGCCTTTTTTTCCTCTCTTGGATTTGTCACTTTCAATCATGGAGTCTAGTTCTAATTTGAGTAATAAAATTCAATCTTTCAAATCCTCCTAAAATTACGTTACCTAAATCCATATGGAGATTAAGTTTATTACTTCGTGAACGAGTTTAAACAGGTACGCATGGGCGGATTTACCATTTTTGCCGCCCCTTCCTACCCGTTCGTCACCCCAATTAGTGTTAGGAACATAAAACTGTTATATTCAATATATGCCAAAAACTTTCGTATTTAAAAAAAAATATGTTGAAAAACAAACTCATAAATTGAAACATAAACATTAAACAATATTAACTTATATTGAAGTATTATCTCTTCTTGGTATATAATAAATCAAATTCAATTTTATTGAAATAAATTTTAATTTTAGCAAAAAATAAAAGCCTATCGAACACTGGTATTTAAATGGAAAGCATGACGTCTAGCTGTCTTCTCGGCAAAACATCTGATTATATCATATGGTATTAAATTTTTTATATTAGACTTAATACACAAAATTTTGCCGCCCCAGTCTATAGCCTATTGGGAAATAGGCACTACGGGTACGGAGTTCTTTCTGTAGCAGAAATTATCTGAGAAGAGAAATATTGACTCAGCTGTTAAATTCTTTTATGTGAAAACAGACAGGTTGTACAATCTGGAGTTTTTGTTAAGTAAACGGACAAAGCTACCCGACATATTTTATCAATTAGACAAAGAACGTGTGTAGCTTATATCTAAAGAGGATTATACACATCCCCACGCCAGCCAAAGGCATGAAAATAATAGGAAGAGGGAAGAAAAGCACACCCAGATACCAGAGGAATACTAATACAAATAAAATCAATAAATCCTGCTACGTACGATCTAAATATTGAATAAGACTCATAGGAAAGTAATTAAAACCGAGACTGAAGAATGGTTTCATATATATATACGTTTGGTATGATTGGTTTGAGCAATAGTTGGGGCCCAAGCATGACTGATATGTCACAAATGGAGCACATGCAAGTGGAATAGTAAGAAGATGAGGATGACACGAGATAATAATGAAAGGAAATGGTCATATCTTTTGAAGGAGCACTCGTAGATTTTGGTAATCCTTGTGGTGAATCAAGTAAATTATGTTGACTTCTTTGTGGAAGTTCTCTAGTGTATAAGGCAAATTATTAATGGGTTTTTAGTGAAGTTTAAGAATTTTCATAAAATGAGGATAATCATGTATTTTTACACGAGCAATTGGCATCTTTTATAGTAAACGTTATTATAACTGATAAACAAGAGCAAAAATTAAGGTTGTGTCATTCACATTTGTTTTAGATTTCTAACACACTTTGTTCGATTTATGGCACAAGGACAACTAAGATCTTAGTCAAAGTTTATCCAGTTTTTGTATCATTAATTTTTGGTAGAAATAAGTGGCTTTGACTTGTCATTGCAGGTATCTCTATGGTGGCCTAATGGTAAAGCGCCCGCGTCTATCGCACCGAAAACTTGGGTTCGATGCCAATGGTATCGTATAACGCGTGCTATTTTTCTTCCCACCGTGTTTCGAATTTGGTTTTTTAGGGAACGTAGGCTCGATTACTTTGGAAAATTGTAGGTCCAGGAGCAGTGTGACCCTTGACGACCTTGCGCCGTAAAACAGAAACAAGCAATCATTGCGGGCATACAAGTGGTGGGTAGCGTTTATAGAATGCTAGACTAACTACAATAATACGAAACTTATTAGTTCCTATGAATTGTCAATTTCTAAATTTCAAGATCTATTTAAAAAATACATATTATCACTGAAGAAATTATTCATTTAAAATATCGTTTAAACTTCGTTTAATCTCTAAAACATGAAATTACTCTGTCGGTTTTAATATCACGCTTCAGTATAATTATAAGACCAATGATGTCATGTTATACAGCTTCCTATTTTTCAAAGCTTAAACATTTGCTGAGTCTCTCTTCCAAAGCCGCGATAATCTTTTGTATATGTTTTATACAAAAAACAAAGTTTTTTAGTCACTTACGGGTCTGAATACTTAATTGTGTGCTGCACGCATATTAAAGTAATGCATCCATCATTTACAATTTTAGCGTATTTGAAATATAGAAAGCATCATTAAAAATTATTTTTACTATGCTTAATTGAACTTTCAAGGTTTCATTGTAAATAATCTGACGAATTTGCATTGCTGGCATGAAGAATCAATTGCAGAAAATTACATGAAATAAATTCTGAAATAGCTGTTCTAGACTGGTTTTTATACTGCGGTGAAACTCATTTGGTCACTGATATAAGGAACGCATCTTGCTTCCTTAAAGTGGAACTGACAAGATAAATTTTGATATCTTTTATTGGATCTTGCGACATCGTCGGTCGAAGACAGCATTAATCAATTCATGGAGAGGTTTTTTAAACTGAGATGGCCGTCCAGAATATCTATGACAATCACTTTATTGTACGCGCACCCGGAAGTAGTACTGCAAGATCCGGAAATGTTCAGAAGAAAGATGGAAGTGATAGGGAATAGATTATTCTTCCGGACAAAAATAAATATAGCTTTTTAGAACTTCGATTTTTTTCCAACATAAAATTCCTGAAATGTAACATTTTATATTCCCTACAGTATTTGCACAATAGCGATTCGGAAAACGATTCTTCAAATGTCAAGTGTTTTTTACGGATTGTAAAAAATATATACGTATATATACTAGGAATGCATAATAATTATAAAATATATGTATTTATATATACAGGGTGGCTATAATTAACCGGGAGGTACATACAGGCCGACAGCGAGAAATCTAGGGGCTATTATTTTATTTATATTTCGGTTAACTCTTTTTAATTCTAAAAAAATAATAATAAATATAATAAAAATAATTCAAAATTTTGCCACTGAATAGGAAATTGGCGCTGAAATCGCGCAAATGTCCATATTTTTAATAAAAAACAAGTAGATTATACAAATTTTAGTACATTGCAATCAATCCGTGAATGTAAGAAGGGCTGAAAATGTGCTTTGCGTTTAATTGATAAAACTGATGCGCTGTGCTCACCCTACCTGATCGCGCTTCGTCGGTAAAATCTTGTTATCAAAAATGTGGTAATACTAATTCCACACTTCAGATAATTCTAAATTTTGTCAAACCAAAATCCCATGATCTCAGGAATATGTAGGCCTACACAAAATTTAATTCAATTTGGCCCTCTTAATTTTTCGCCATTGGGCTCTAAATGCTTACTGTCAGGGCCTGATCACCGCAAAGGCATCTAAAGTCCGGGCTATGGGCCCCAAAAAAGCCAAAATGTTATTTCATTTTCATATAGAGATTTTTTACTTTTACCAAATCTTTACTTAAAAAAAATTGCAGCTCAGTATCATTGTGCATTTGTATATTATTATAATGTTACCTATTACCTCCCAATAATGGACACCCACGGGACAAGATATTTTGTCCCTTAAATGGAGGTGTCCCTTATTCGGAGGAACATATGTTGATATATATATACACATACTACGGATCAGAGTAATCATCCCTTATTTGGAGGAATCCCTTACAATAGGTAACACTAGATTTACCTATCCAACTTATGATGGGACCAATTCTGCAATGTAACCCCCAAATGGGCTCAGCTCTCTACTGAGGGCATTTTAAATTTTCGTGAGGACAAGGAGCCTTAAATATGTGCCTGGCCTAGGGTCCCGTAAGGGCCCTAACTACTGTTTAATTATTCCGGGTTCTTGCCCCGATAGTCTTTTACACTTTTTTCTCATGTTATAATAGGTGATGCTAAAATTATATAATATATATAGAGAGAGAAGATAAGTCGACACATTATGAGGTAAGCGATTTTTATTGAGCTATGCGAGTATCGAGTTATCAAGATAAAGAAAATTTTAAATAAAATAACGCCTAACAATTTATTTTCAATTTCTAGAGGATGAATAAAAACATACACACATGCATACAGTGAAACCTCTGTATGACGATCACCTAGCGACCTGGAAAAGATACCGTTATAGGCAAGGTTGAACCTAGTATATTTTGTATCTATCGGGACCATCATACAATCAAGAACAAGGAAAGTTGCGCACAAAGAAGAAATATTCTGCAGCAGCGAAATTGTGTAAACAGTCAGAGGGTGGGCTGGTATGCAAATGGTGTCAATGTGGTGTGTTTATATATTGCCGCACACACGTGAGTGGCGTTACAAACATGAGCCAGTGGCCTTATAAACTGGCGTGTAGTCCACGCCCCATCGATGCGACAAGGTTCAGCCGACGCAACGCAAGCATGAGTACGAACTGAAAAGAATGGTGGGTAGATGTCAGAAACATCAATATACACAACTGACAGACTTTTAGAGAGGCCTGATCATAGGACTGAAATCAGCAGGTTGGTCAGCGCGCCGGACAGCCCGTCACATGGATCGTTCCGACTATACCATTATAGCTTCCTACTGCGTTAGGAGCACTAGTCATATGACGCCATTCAGACACGGAGGAATGACTGTAGAGGGATCAGGCAGACCACGAGTAGAGGAGACCGAATGATAGTACGTTTTAGGCATGTATGTAACCCATAACGATCCGATCTGCGATATAGGCAAAAGTAGGGGCTCATTTGTGCCCACGAACCATTGTTAGACGCCTCAAGAAAGCAAATCTGCGATCCCAGCTTCCTTTACGTGCGCTGCCATTAACACGGGAAAACGGCGGATCCGTTTGCAATGATGCTAGGCCAAAGAAACGTGGAACGCCTCAGATTGTCAACGTGTCGTGTTTAGCGATGAGTGCCGCTCCGTCTTGGGGATTGATGATCATCGTCTCTGCGTGTGGACCGTCCAGCGCGTCCTCTGCGTCCAGCACCGTCCAATCGCCGCATCGCTTCGACCCACATGTCCAGCGATTCTTCGATTCGTCCAACCAGCCTCTTTCAATCCGATAGCACGACCTCTTTCAAACTCTGACATATGCTCGTAATGAGCACGAATCTTTCGGCGAGGCATTGTTACAGTCGACGTAAGATATCCGCAGTCAAAATGCAACAGAAATTTTGACCACATATTGAGAATCGCTCCTTATATACACCTGCTGAATGCGCAGTTCCGATGCGCTGGAGTTCCCGCTATTCATTCATTGGACACCAAATTTTAATCATTTGCATGTTCGGTCAAAATGTCTTTGCATACGAAATTTCATTACAATCGGACAACTCTTTCTTGGTGCATCGATTTTTTTGTTATAGAGTGTATATATATATAAATGTAGAAGGTAGATTATAAAAGGTCAGACAAATAACAGTATATGAAATGACGTTTGAAATTTAAATTAAAATATGAAGTAGAAATGTAAGAAGACTATTGAGAAAAGTGCAGATAAAAGAAAAATTAGGAAAAATTATTTTCCCATAAAGCTAGAATGAAATAATATACTGTAAAGGGAATAGATGGATAATTAAAATGGAAATAATAGAAATTTATGATAATTTATAAAAGCAGGAGAAAAAAAATTTATAAATATAAAAGGTAAAAACAAAAAATAGTTAAAAATGAAAGATTGGATAAAAAGTAAAAGATGAGGGAGAATGGTTGATAGAACTATGAGAATGTAATATAAGAAATTAATCATGAACGATGGGAAATGGCAAATGTTTTAAAAATAGAATAAAAATATTTTAAAATAAAATAATATTTTAAAATTATAACAATAGCAACAATATTTTAAAATTAAGTAAACAAAATATTTAAATTACAACAATATTTTAAAATTAGCGAAACAATATTTTAAAATTAAGCAACAATATTTTGCACTACAAATAATATTTAAAATTAAGTAACAATATTTTAAAATAGCAAAGGAAGACACTTTATGAAAAGAGAATTTAAAAATAAAAATAAGATGAAAATGAAATAGATATTGCCTAACGTAAGTATAGCTAAGTATAATTTTAGTAGGTGAAAAAAAGATTGTATATGATGTCCAGGCCATTAAATAATATTTAGAAGTATAATTTTTCTAATTTTTTGCGACACAACACTAATACCTTTTCTATGTGGAAAAATTTGTCTAATACTTACAAAGTGTATTGAAATGGTATGTGAAAATGAAATTTCACATGACCGTAGAAGAACTACTGCGTTTTAGCGTTTGCGAAGAAAAACTGTTTCGTTATATTTCCTTTAATGAGACGAAAAGGAATGGCTCGGATATGCAAATATTTAGACTACGTGAGTATTCTTGTTGTTAAACATCTAAACCAGTGGTTTTCAACTCCATTTAAGCACTGGACCACTTTTCCACTTCAACTGTACCCGCGGACCTAGTACCTCACGAGTTGGCTGCAAGACCTTAATAAGAGCCGGTTCAATTCGGAGAAAATGTATCTAAAATCGTTCAGTAAAAAATCTTAATGATAATAATAAATCAATATCAAAGGTACGAACACGCTTAATAAAATTTCATTGGTAACATTGAACCGGTGTTCCGTCAGACATGTCGTCATCGATTTAATTTATACTGACCTTAGTATTTGAATAAATAACGGCAAGTTTTGTAATGGCGAACGCCAATGATTACCGGATAAATGACGCCAGTTTGATAAACCACTGATCAAATAAAGGCAAAGCAAGAAGAAGGGTTAACCGCCAGATGTTCAAAGATATTTAACAGGCAAAATTTAAAGCCACGGTGTTTAACTGAACGGATGTGGTCAGCTTAAAACATGTACGAAGTTACATCGTCACTGATAAAATTCTGTCGCACACATTCGGCATGAAACAGATGTGAGTGTTCTGCCTGCCACCTGTGGTGACCCTTTCGCAACAAAAGAACTTATCAGTATCAACTATTTAATGAATATGATTCAAAATATTGGAATAATGCGAAAATAAATGAGCAAAACGTCTTACGTATCAAATTATGAAATAAGAAATCGACGTACCATGCAATCATTTTAAGCTTCACGCAATATTTCTTATGTTTTAAATAAAATATTTTTATGCAGAAAATGCATGAGAGTTTAGCCACAGAAATTTTAAAGGGAACATCTTTTATTCGTTATCAAAAAACTATTGGATGCAAATCTTTCTACATTCTTAATTGTTACATTTTTTTGTTTTGAAAGCCATTATCAACAATAGAAATTAGATTGCGGTAGAATGCCTATTATTGAAACCTTCCGTGTTGAAGTGACAATAATAAGAACCAGTTTTTAAGCTAGGTATTTAGTGATAATCCATTTGGACAACAGGTTTGAATTTTGATGCAAGTTATGATAATTTTATCAGGTTTTATTCTAAATGAAAAAATTATAAAGTAAGGTATCAGATTCGTTTTATATACGATATGAAATATTGAAATCATATATATATGTCTGTTATTTGATTAGTTACTTTTGTGCTTTTTATTTTTTTACTTATAATCTCACATTATGGCTCTTTAGATTGACCTGAACTTTTCAAAAATTTTATGCATTACTTCAATAACATCTTCCAGTTTCATTTGCAAAAGTATTTAATAAGTTATTTTGAAACTCATGCAGCGAATTATTCAACTACCTTTGAAACAAAAGGCAAGAATACCGCATATAATATTATCTCACTGTAACGGGGACTATATTGCATAATACTGATGTAACAATGAATTAGGGATACTTAACGTGTTAAGCCTCTTTTGGCCTTAATAATGGCTGCCATACGATGCGACAGAGATTCCATAAGTTTGCGGAAATGTTCCGGCAGTAGAGCTCGCCAAATATTTGACACAACTGTCTATAATTCAGTCAAGGTCGCCGGTGTTGGATGACGCGCCTTTACATCTATCTCCACAGTATTTCTAAATTTCTTAATAATATTTAGGTCCAAACTTCTAAGCGGCCAATTCGTTACAGAAAAGTCAACGGAATGCTCCTGAAACCAGGAAGTTACTAACCTGGACCTATGAGAGGTGCAGTTTTCCTGCTGGTACACTCCATTTCCATTTCGATGGTTGACAAACAAAAATGGCTGATGGCTGTAAGTAGTCGGGCAGCAGATCTACTTACTGTGATAGACCGAGGGAAGTTGGTCCAAGTACCAGAGGTTTCAAACATCGTCAAGCGAAAATATGCCAGGTCATCACAGAGGCGCCATGACCTTATACAGTTTCAATCTCGCATGCAGTATACGTTATTTCACGCGGTCCGGCGCCGTATTCCCAGCCTCCCATTAGCACGATGCAATCGGAACCGGGACCCATCACTACATGCTGCTTGTTTTCAATCACCCATGGTCCATTCTCTGTGTTCTCTGGGTCACACAAAATGTTCAGCCTGGTGGCGTGCAGTAAACCATGATATTCTCGTGGGTTTATAGCTCCCAAAGCTTATACGATGAAGCGAGCGTTGCACGGTCCGTCTGCTGATTGTCCGACTGGACCCCACGTTCGGGCCGGTGGCAATTTCAGCCAATGTTTGCTTCCCTGCATACTCGCAATACAGCCGAGTGGTCCCCAGACCACGATCACTCCATCCAATTATCCTTTGTGGCTTGTCATATTGCTAGTTATTTTTCCACTATTCTCGCCATACTCTTGACGCCGTCGAACACGAAAATCCCAGTTCTCTAACGATCCCGGATATTGAATGCCCACGCGTCGTGCGCCAATTATTTGGCTATGATCGAAACCTGGTTAAATCACGGGTTTCACACATATTGCTAGTTAGCAAGGCTGGTTCACTACAAACCACACTACCGGTCATATATTTGTCATAACCGCGTCCTCACATGCGCGGAAATGAGGAAGTAGCGCTACAAAATTTTTCATAACGTTGTCTATCCCTAATACATTATTACTTCAGTGTAGCACGTATTGATCCAATTTTTATAGAGAAATATATTTTATACTTTTTAAATTTTGAAAATCGTAGCATGTTTTTATAACAAAGTTTTAGATATGCGAAAAATAAATATGCTCTAGATACTTGGATTGCTAATTAAAGGAAAATTAATCTTATATTTTAAGTATGTATGTGAAATTTACGAGACATTTTCATAAAAGAACATATGGGGCAGCTCAGGAACTCGAAGCTTTATTTCTATACTGTAAATAATATATCACTACGCCAATAAACGTTGATTTATATTGTTGTTTAATTTAATCTGCGTAGTGTTCGATTTATATAAAATAAATTTAATATGATATATTTTTATAAAATGTTTTTGCACTTCGCAGTCGTTAGGCTATTTTGGCTCCCCCATTTGCTTGGCGCCCAGTGGGACAGGACGCGTCGCACCGCCCTTAATCCGTCTCTGAATCATGTTATCACTGTTTAAATTTTTGAAATGCTTAACATTTTGATTATGCACAGTCATTTGTCTCAGAGATTTGAAATAAATCAATTATGTAGTATGTGAAATCATTAGATAATTGAAGTATTAACTATAAGTATATCGGATGCACTTTACTATGCGTTTTTTTTTAACAGCGCTGTTCAAACAATTTGACTTCCATTCTCCTTCCATTGAGAAAAGGTATTTATATTCAATTAGTCCACACAACAGCTCAGGAGCTTTACAGATTTTCGTTGAAGCAAAGAAACTCTCTTTTAAGCAAAAATATACATAAACCTGAAACAAATATATGGCAATACGATTTTAATACATCGAAAGAAAACGAGGTTTTTCAAATTCTAAGGGAGGCGGGTCGAGAATATTCACTTTGCTATATATGTGCCCTTCTATAATATATATACACATGCACACGAATAATATATCTGTTAAAGAAAAGCGTAACTCTATATACTCCTCGTACTTTAAACAGTACTTCAAAGTCATTTCATGTTATTTGAGCATAGTTTTTACCGGAGATAGGATCTAATGAATGCTGCGACGTTATGATTACCAGATAAGTTAATTTTTTGTCTATTTGTTTATTTAATTTTTGTTTATTTTTATTTAATGTTTTAATTTTATTTATTAGGTGGATAGTGAAAAACAGGCAGAAACCATGAGAAACCTGGATCATTTAAAGACTACAGCTTCACGAGAAGATGAATATACATATAGGTACCTGCTCTTTCAAAATTTTTCATATAAATTTATATTGTTAAGTGGTTTAAAGAGAGTATTTTTTTAAAGTTTATTTCCACCGAAGACCAAACGGGGAATTCTTTATTTAATTATGGAAGGTTATGAAGGAATTGAAAATATGGAAATAATTTCTGATACATACTGTTTTTCTGATTTAAGACAGAATAATTTTTGACTCTTAAGAGTTATAATATAAAACATGCGCACTCCGATTGGATTTGAACCGACGATCGTTGAGTGTACGTTCCAACGCTTTGACCGCTAAGCTGCTGAGTACAGCAATGAATGGATTTTTTTTTCGTACTTACTTTTATCAAAAAGGGAACTCCATAATTAAAGTAAGGGGGTCGTGGAGGAAATATTCATGGAAATTAATCTCCGACCTTCCTATAGTGTTCGGGCAAGCTTTATGTTGAAAATAATTTTACCTGCATGATTTTCTTGTTTAAGTAATAATTATGTCATTACAAATTAATTAACATGGAAATTTCCATTATTATGTCTGAAATTTGCCACTCATTCTTTTTGTTTTGTCTATGAAAAGCTCAATTTATAAATTAATCGGCCAAATCCCTAACTAGCCAAAGTCTCAAATCTTATCACGTCCGACTAAGAAAGAGGCGTCTGTATATATTATTCAATCACAAAATGTGAAGTGTTAAAAATCAATTTTTATTTTATTGTAGAATTACAAATTTTTATTTGAATTGTACAATGTAACGAAC
This sequence comes from Dysdera silvatica, assembly GCA_006491805.2. Taxonomy (NCBI): domain Eukaryota; kingdom Metazoa; phylum Arthropoda; class Arachnida; order Araneae; family Dysderidae; genus Dysdera; species Dysdera silvatica. Next base: position 59,051,891 of record QLNU02015360.1, read on the forward strand.
TGATAAAATTACTGGGAAAAGTTGGGACTATCTCCTGAAATACACAATAACAAAAAGCTTCCAAGGAAGGTCGGGATAGCTTGTTTCAGACTGGACAAGACTACATGCAGCATCATCTCCATCGAATTAATCTGACTAATTCACCAACATGCCCTTTGATTGAACTTAACTTAATGACAAGGAACCATCTACTTTCATACCCAAGCCTGAAAAATATCATGAACGATAATTCTGTGAAAAATTCCTTATTGTGCCTTTTCCAACCTGAAAAATTGATATTGGGCCGCTAGAACACTAATAGTCGAAAGGCTAGAAAATGGCGTTGGATTAAAAAAAATATACGCCTCCTTGAATATTACAAAAGATAAATAATTTTATGCATTAGTGGAGGTGTCCTCTAGGTCTAGTCATTTCAGTGCTCCCCCTATAGTGTTCATTTGTAATTTTCGTTCTCTTGTGGTGGGGGGGGTGAGCTGAATTTTTTACCGTGGGCAAAGCTACTCCAAATTGAGCCAATCCTTTTATAGAAACTATTATTTCACTAGAAGTTAAATATGAACACAAGACAGTTTATGAAATGAAATTATTTTTATAAAACTTGTATTTGTCAATAATAAATATGATATTAAATTCCTTCAAATATAAAGAAGATTCTCCCCTGTTAAGTTAATGACAGACAATTGTTAACGTCCTCCGTTGAGGCAGAAATATTACTTTATAATATTTAATAAATATCTTAATCAAGTATTAGCGATTAGCACTTACATATGATTTGTAATAACATATGGCCGACATCATTTTTACTGTAATGCTGTCAATTTCATTTTTAATGTCTTATTATTAATTTCTCTTAATATTAAAATATAAAAATAAATTAATCACTTTATTTAATGAAGTATAAATTTAACATTTGTTTCATAATATTAACGCAATAATATGCTTAATTGTTTGTAAAACTGAAATTTCAAATAATCATAAGGCAAATAGGATTATCCAACAAATTATTTAACCTTTTTATGTTTTTATATTTTTGGTTTAATTCTTTTCTATCTGCAATTATGTTTATTTTCTAAAGCAACAATTTTCTTGTTTTATGCTGAGGCAAGTCGTTCGTTAATTTGTTACATGTTTATTGCAAAATAGTGCTGGTGGATATTTTTGGGGTGTATGTGTCCAGGAACATTCGAAATATAATTTTAAATTTTCTTGATTTGCTTTGTATTGCATACAACTTTTATCAGACCATATATAAATTGACTTAAAACCACTATTGCGAATTTCACTTTTCATTTTACATAAATATTTCTATTTTTTTATTTTATCAGAATTTTTGAGATTAATTTAATTTTTTTTTTTTTTTCATTTCATATAAGCTCTGCTATTGACTCCTTTTATTTTTTTAGGCTAAATGCTTATTGTGCATATGCTTTATTTAGAATCTAATGCTTCCTCTTGTGCAAAATTTTTGCTAAATTTATTTTTACATATAAGCCATAGCTTTTTCCGAAATTTTTGGAAGCCAAATGCAAATAATATTCCTTTGAAACTATCAAATAAAATTTCAGTTCTTTAGTGTTCTATACTTCGGAAAATATGTAAGCGATTACTATTAAAGAAGTAATTAATTGACACGTTTTAAAATTTTCCCGATAATCTGAAATTAAAATCTATTTATAGTTTTAAAATACAGGGTGTCCTTAAAATCTCTGTACAATTTTAAAAAGTTATTACAAAGGAAATTGATGAGATAGATATCTTCCTAAGATTTGTTCTATATACCCAGTGGTTATCAAAGTTTTTATCACACTTCATTTGTATATTTCAGGTATCCTGTTGATGAATAAGATACTGTTAAATGAATCCTTTACAAAATTGCTACTCCTCAAGAGACGGCATAGTGTGTGTCATCGTTTATTGAAATCAAATCGGATCTGCAGACTCAACGAAACTTCAAAAATAATTATATAAGCGATCCACGGTCACGTGCATCAATTCGTGCACGGAAAAAAAATTATGGTGACAGGGACAGTGTTGTATAAAGGGAGGAGTGGGCGACCGAGAACATGAGACAAATATCGATCGTATAAGAAAAGCCTTTGATCGTTCTCCCAGAATATCTATCCGTGCTGCTGTCAGACAGTGAGAGCTACCACATTCAACAGTGCACAAAATCCTACACAAAAACTTGCGATTGTATGCTTACAAAGTGTAATTATTACAGGCACTCGAGCCAAATAATAAATCAAGACGAAAAGAGTTTGCAAGGAACATGCTGGAACGAATTTCTGAGGATGAAATATTCCTCACCTGAGTTTGTTTTAGTGATGAGGCAAGCTTTCATATTTCACAGAAACTGATCACACACAATGTGAGAATCTGGGGAGTAGGAAACCCCCCCATGTGGCTATGGAACTTTAACGAGATAGTCCAAAGGTGAATGTGTGGTGTGGGATGATGTGCAGTCAAATCATTGGTCCGTTTTCCTTCCATGAGACATCAATTACTGAAAATGTTTACCTTGATCTTTGGACTGAATACGTGGCACCACAACTACATGACCTTCAACCAACAACCAGTTTTCAGCAAGATGGTGCACCACCACATTGGGGACTGCATGTTTTTGGGTTCCCAAATGAAACATTTCCAGACCGGTGGATTTGAAGGAGTGGCCCAATTCCCTGGCACCTCCTTCACCAGATATCACCCCCCTCGACTTCTTTCTATGGGGTTATGCTACAGATATCGTATATCCAACAAAGATATGGGACATTACAAATCTAAAGCAGAGAATCACTGATGCCATTGCCACCACTGATAAGGTTGTGCTACAGGGAATATAGCAAGAAATCAAGTACCGTCTTGATGTGCTTCGTGCAACTAATGATGCCCATATAGAGGTGTATTAAATGAGGCAAAAAAAAAAAACTTAAATATATACGTCTTATTTTGTTATAATTTTCACTTATCTGTTTTTCATTTGCCTTTGTAATAAAGTATTGAAATTGTAAAAAGACTTTATGGATGTAAGCTGTATGGATGACACTGTATTTTTTTAAAGATCTAATAGAAAGTAAGCACACGCTGTCCGAAACTTACCACAAAAGGATACAAAATTTACCCAAACGAATATTCTAGAATAAAAAACGTGTATACAACATGAAGGGGAATTAATATAACGAAATATTTAAACTAAATTGATAATTTTGCGATTATTTTATGTAAAACGATGGCAAAATTTTGCTGTGATATTAGAGCAGATTCCTTCTCAGGCGCTTCCCTCCGTCTATGTATATATATGTTTTCCTTGCTTTTTTTTTCAGTTTTCGTCGAGGGTTTTTAAACAGTACTATAATATTTTGCTGCTGCATGATTTTCTTGTTTAAGTAATAATTATATCATTGCAAATTAATTATCATAGAAGTTTTCATTATTGTATCTGAATTTTACCAATCATTTTTTTTTTTGCCTATGAACAGTTCAATTTACGAATTAATCGCTAACCGGCCAAGGTTTCAATCTTATTACTACCGATTAAGGAAGAGGCGACTGTATATATTATTTAACTCACTAACTGAAAACCAAATTGGTTGCAAAATAGGTTGAAATGAACATATATATATATATATATATGCATAAATGCTACATCTTATAAACTTTTGCAATAAAATGTTATATAAAATAACTGGAATTTATATATAAAATTTCATTTTCTAAAATGCAAATTTTAAATTTGTGCAATATGCCCTAACAAGATGATAATTGGAACGTAAATAAACGTTTGGAGAACTAATAAAAATTTAAACTTCAAATGTGCGTCATTCAGACTCGAAATATTTTGACATTCATAAAGAATATATATTTGAAGCACACTGCTTTTCATTTATCAAAATACATTCAATTGAAATTTCACAATGGATATTTATACCACGGTACAATGGGTCAAAAGCGTCATAAAAATATTAACAAATTGAATCCACACCCGGAGAAACGTACATCCAATTTTTTGACAAAGGGATTGCGAAAACGTTTATATAATACATGCGATTTCTATATTTTTATGTTTGACGTTTTGACTTATTTGATTTAGCATTTAGATCTCATAAATTTTAAAATGCCATTTGGAATTGAATTAAATGCCTTCAAGAATTTATTATTGTACGTTTATAATGTCTATTTACCCATAAAACTACACACTAAAGCATGTAACACTCGAAAGACCTTTAACCTTCTACTTGACCTCAGCCACCGATTTCGGAATGGCAATTGTTGTTATGTCAGTTTCACAGAGAGTACTTGATATATTTCTAGGTACAACATGAGAATTTTATGTACTTCCACTTTTTTAGAGTAAATTCTTCTAACTATTACTTAATTTAAAATATACATAAATTTCATTCCTGAAAAAGAAATTGATTAAACCTGAGAAAAAAGGAAAAGAAATATTTTAAATTTATAACGATCTTGACAGTTCACATATCTGAGCTGTGTTTCTTATCATTTTTTTGCATTTATAATGCACTGCTTTATCTCTTTCTCACTCAGCCATTCCAATTCGCTATACTTACGCCCTCTATATAATAAGGAAGTTAGATTTGTTGATTTTACTATCAAACCGATTTATAGTGTTTTCCACGTTATTTTCTTTGTTATTTCTTAATGATTCTGCCATCAACAACTCATGGTTTTCATTGGCTTCTTGAGGTAAAATAAACATTAGTGGTTTTACTTTAAC
>QLNU02015360.1:59062947-59089738 GCA_006491805.2 Dysdera silvatica
AAATTTAAATAGCACGTGACCAAGAAATTCTTTACAATAGCGAGTTAAATCCTTTTTATTCTGGAAGCGGGGAAACCAAGGGGTGCAGCTTTCGTCATTGGCTGAAACGACGTAGAAGCACGCTCTCTTGAAGCACTATTGGCTCTCAGATAGAAATTTTGAAGTGCTTATTATTCATAAACGAAGCCGTCAATCAAAAATTGTCCCTCTTGACTTTCGTCATAGAATTGACCATAGAATGTCTGCCAAGGAGTTTATGTGGTAGTTACGGAACACCCTGTATATATATATATGTACATGCCTTCTAATGAAGAACGCAATAAACAAATACGTTAGAAATTTAAAAAAATTTAAAAGTTAACGTTTTTTATGTAATTTCGCATATCACTAATATATTATACACATCTTTGTTTCAATACCAAAATCAGTTCGTTTCTCAAATGAGGCCATAAATATACACAAAACAATGCTCTTTTCTAGTACATTTAGATATACAGGGAGAGTTTAATCCACCGCACCTCCGATACATTTTTGAAATCCTTATGTTATTATAAGCCTATTTGCAAATCATTGTTGGGTCGAAAATGGAATTTTATACTTTTTTAAATTTTTTCGAGCGGACCATGTTTGTTGATTCAGCCAATCATGGGTTAGGGGAGGCCAACCTTCTTTTCAAGATTTCACGCCCATTTGACGAGACATTCGACATGTTCAGCCAAATTAGTATAAGATGTATTACGGCATCCATTTTTGATGAAAAGTAGGTTTAATTATTGGTTTTATGACTATTCAACACAGAATAGACTGAACGGAATGATTTCATATTTTGGCTAGAAACTGATTACGCATATAATAAATTGGGTAGAAGTGAATTGTAATCTATAGCATTCGCCAAGAAAGCTCGCCAAACTCTTAAATGCAATTTTCAAAAAAAAAAAAAAAAAAAAGTTTGGCTGACATTATTTCGCGAAAACATCCACGCGCGGGATTCAAAATAAAATGAATGCTTCTCTTATGCACAAACTGAATTGCAACTTGCAATGTGATTATAAAAATTAAAGTAATTTGTTTTCTGCTATGACTTTCAGAAATAAAATAAAAAGAATATAGAACTTCAATTTAACAAATAGAGAAAAAAATAACTTTACAGCTACTTCAAAATCTAATACGTTTAAATTTAACAAGTAACGCGCCAATATTACCTGAATGTATTCTAAAAGTTTTCTTCTTTTTGCAAACAAATAAACGAGCATCATAAAATATTTGTCGGCATTTTCGTTAATTTCTAAATTATTCTCTCAATTTCCATTCAATAAATTTTTAATGCTAGCTTTGCAGGAAAATCAATGATTTTCAGAGACCTATAAAATAAATGCTCTTTGAACATGCAAAAAAGCTTTAGATTTATTGCTCTATGTAAATATTAATACTGATTTTCCACTTTTCCTCCATTTTTAAAAAAGGCCTTATATGTTATTTCTACTTTACTATATTATCCAATCAATGCGATGCTAATAATTAGCTTTCAAAATTTTCTAACAAAAGGGTTCATTGAACTTTACTTTATTAATTTTAAACTCGATAACGATTTCATAATCGCATTGAAATTCCTAGATTAAAATATTTTAAAATAGTTAACTTTCACAACTAGGAAAATGCGTTTTATTGCCTTGTATTTAACTGAAATGTTCTTTAAAGCTTATTAAATTTTAATGAGTCATAGAAAAAAATTCTTCCGATCGCAATTTTTGGAAATAATTGCAATCGTTTTGTCACTATCGATAGAGAATTTAATTAATCCAAGAAGTTAATTAATTCAAGAGGTTAATTAGATGGAAATACATAAAAATTCACTCCATATTGCTAATTGGTATGCTAGCAATATACCTTTAAATTCAATTAGAAATATAATCATGTTTTAATTAGTAAAATAATTATGGAATTTATTACTTTGGAACCTTTATTTTTTGCAATGTGATTTTTCAAATGTTTGTTTTTGAATCACATAAACGTTTTTTAAAATTATAATTGGGTTTTTGCAATAAGCCTTTATCTTATTAGAAGTATATTACTCCACTTATCTATGCTACATTAAATAACATGTATAATTTTATTTTTTTTTAATTTTCATTCATTCATTTAACAGTGTTAAAATGCATAGGTGTGTAATATAAATTCTAAGAATAATTTCTATATATGTGCCTCGATTCTATGCAAAATTATATTTATCACATATAATTCTATATAAAATTATTAAAAACTTCAATAATCGTTGGAACATTATCAAATTGTCAGTATTTGTTAAATATAATAAAGATTTGAATCAGATCAGTTTTTGTGAACACAATTCCTTGATCTGATTAAATGGACAAGATTAATACATTTTATGTCAATACTATTAGAACTGGCATAATTTTTTTGATTATTTAAAATTGCCAATTCAATACACCAGAAATATATAAGGCGCTTCTAATTGTTATATATAAGCTACATTATTAATTACACCAACTTTAGTTGTTCACATCTAAAACCTTCAAGATCTAAGAGACATCAGTTCTGATTAGGCTAAATTGAATAGTAATGGAGTATTTTTTAGATTCTCCGTCGATTTTGCTGCTACCACTGAAACATAATCTACATTCTCAATAAACAGTTCACAATTTCTTAACGATTACACAAAATTTGACTACTAAATTACATAAGATAGATAAATCTGTCCGTAAATTAATAAACAGAGTTGTATGTCCAAAAAACTACTTTATACTCCTGTTTGCAAAAATTGCAACACCATGAAGGACTCGTCAGAATTGAATGAAATTTAATGCACAAACGACCTGTATCGATACAAATAAACGATTAAAATTACAAAACAAAAAAATTCAGCTTACATATCAAAAATCAGTATTTGGTGTAACCACCATAAGCTGCAAAAAGTGCTTGTACACGACGTGACATCGAGTTCAACAGAATTTGAATTTGTATTTGAGGAAGAGAATTCCAGATTGCTTCTATCCGAATCCGAAGTTCAGCCGTATTAGTTGCGGGACAAGCGTCACGAGCGAAACGTCGACCGTCGAAATCCCAGACATAGTCAATCAGCGGCATATCCAGAGAAGAATCTGATCAAGGAAGAAGCTGTATCTGTTGTTCTGAAAAGAAGTCTTGAACATTCCTGGCAATATGTGAATGGGCATTTTTCTGTTCAAATACAGCTTCAGAAATGCGTAGAACGTAGGGTAGGACTTTGGGCTTCAAAACTTCATTGATGTACCGGTTGCTGTTAAGATTACCAAAACTTTTTAGCAGCTGAGATCGTCCATGATACCTAATATCATCCCAGATAATCACACATAGCGTTAGTCCAGTATGACGTTGGACAATGACTCCTGAAAGTGGCTTTCACCGCTATAGTATCTAACGCTGATGTGGCCATCACTGTATACCAAGTTGAAATTGGATTCATCAGAAAAGACGGCTTGTTGCCAATCGACACGCCTCTGTCTATGTTGATGAGCCCATTGTAGCTGCAGGTATCGATGATTTTCTGTCAGGGAAATCATGTACAAAGGAATTCTTGCACGTAATCCATGATGCAGCGAACGCCAACGAATTGTTGGAGCGGACAGTGATACACCTGTAGCAGTGCACCAACGTTCTGCCAACTGTCGAGATGAAGCTGTACGGTCCTTCAGTTGCATGTGGATGAGGTGTCTATCATCCCGTGCTGACGTAACATTTGGTGGTTTACTGCCGGATTTACGACTCGTCCGGTTTTCTTTAGCCCACTGTTTCCACACTCGCGTCACTATCGTGGCATTGCCTTCCATACAAGTTGCAATTTCACGATAAGAAGGAAACCCTTCACGAAGGCCGACGTTCTGGGACTGGTTCTGGTTTCGAAGCTGTGCGGACGTCTATTCGTCTCGGTCCGGGTTCGGCAGGCCTTGGTTCCTGCTCGTGTCCCAGCGGTTGTCGGCTTTCCGGAGAGTCTCAACACTGCCCACGAGTGCATGGGACATTGGCCAGGCCGCTGGATTGGGGGTGGATGGATGGCTTGCGGCGCCCCATACCCGTCGTACGAGGTCGGGTGGGCTCCTATAGGAGCATCGGCCGACCCGGGGTATTCTTCCATTCCATCAACCGATAATGCCCTTCGGGGTGGATTGGTGTGTTGGATTGGGTACACGTTTAGTGACGACGTCAGTGCGAGCGTTGCATCTCTGTATGCCCACCATGTTCGACTTTCTCCCCTCCTTTACCTATCCCCTCGGGCTGTTGGTTTTGTCAGTAATAAATGTCACACACCTGCCTGGGATTACAGCGTCGCCTTTATCGGCCACCCTTCATAGTAAACTCTTGCAAACCTACATAAAAAAGGCCGATCATTTATTCCTGTTAAAACTCCGTAACTTGCTCATATGGTGCCTTCTGTCGTCGTAGAAGCATAGTGTAGTCTCATCAAACGTTTACCGCTGGTAGACACCACCCTTAGACTATTTTCAACGTTCCTCTACAGTTTTCTGTTTATACGTCTAAATCATCAGTTCAGATGGCGCTGCATAGTCCCCGAATGGGCATTGACTCTGAAATTGTAATCATTTAAATAGCATACCCTAATTTGCATTTCCTGAGAGTTTCAGCTCAATCACGTGATTCCTTTATGGTGTTGCAATTTTTACAAACATGAGTACATTATTATAAAAATTCATTACGCCAAACGAAGTGATCTGTTAGAAGGTGGCTTGCGGTAAAAGAAATAATAAAACGAAGAAAAAATCAAAGAGAGAGCAAGATCATATCAGCCCACTTTTAATAAATCTTAACAGATAATTGATTTCCTGTCAGCTGTTGAATAATATTATTGACAGCCATGTTTTTCCGCTCAGCCTAGAGTTTGTTTTGTGTAGAAGTAAAAGTGACAACGCCATGGCCTGGTGGGGAACCGGATATCCGCCGCATGAACCGGTTCAACTCCGATTCTGAGCAGTGTCTCTTTTTCTTCTATACAAGAAAGCTTTAGTTTGATCTAAAAAAGTGGTTGCTAAAAATATTATTCATTTCAGTTCTGCACAAAAAAATTGCACAAAACATGCCCAGGGGGGCTTTGTGAATTGAGCATCTGGCAAGTGTGTCAACCCTGAGAAGGGAAATAATATCTTACTCTGCCAACCGTTGTTTAACGTTTGGTGTGTAAAGATAGAGATTGCGAGGTTTGTACATTTTAAAACAGAAGCATTATTGAACACCTTTATGAGCACATCAAACATTAGCATCATCGGTATACGGCGTTGTTAAAAAAAAACCTGACCAAAACTCGCTATAACATTCATACTAATATTTAAGGTATTTTAAGTAGTGCTAAATCGAACTTACGCTTATCGCCTTAAGTATTTGAGCTATTTTATTTTTTTTTTGTCATTTTTCCTGCAATTCCGCATTTTATTTATTTATATTTTTATTTGTTTATTTACTTATTTTGTTTTGTTTTTATTTTAATTTTAATTTTCTTACAGAGCAATACAATAACAACTACAAAAGAAGCACGACTCCATGCATTGTAACATGCCAACAATATTGTATATGCATTTAAATGCCTGTCCTGTGGGAAAACGATAAAAAGAGTTTCGGATCGACCAGTTCTAGTCTCCCCAAATGACTAATGGTAGAATTTGTTGATTAGATAAAATATATATGCATATAGATAATATCAGGTGTAGATAAAATACACTTATTAATATTATTATTATTAATTTAGCAAAAAAGAACATATATTGGAAAGAGTGGTCGCTTCAGCAACATTTTATCGTAGAAAAGAACTAAACAATTCGATGGAAAGGCGGTGATTTCTCCATTACAAACAGTAACATGGAGAACGCAATTATAGAGCATTATATTTTAAAACAGACATTTGTTGCTTTTATAGTGCAGATATTATTGGAACATTCGCTCACAGGTGGTGACTCAGTTTTCCAAAAATCCCACCACCACAGAAGAAGACCTGGAGGAAAGGCGGGCTGCAGGAGAGTGCTAACCAAATGCACAGAGAGAAAATACAGATGGGTACACATAATATCAGGCATCCATTTTAATTGGCTGTTTCGTTTTTATGTCAAAAGTCTTTGTAATAATAAAAAGCCTTCTAGGACACCCTGTATTTTATTAGCGGATTAATAGAATAGGGGAGCGGCTCTTTTCCGAATATAATTTTAATTTCAGAAAGATCTCAAACCGCATGCTAGAAGGAACTAGCGAACAGATTAATGAAGTTCTTCCCAGATTAAAGCCAAGCATCTGCATATTGTCCGCCTTACAACTTAATATCTCGTGACATTTCAAAACAACCAGGAAAATTGCATTTTTTTTTTAAACTGGATGTTATTGCTTTCTATGTGAATAAGTGTATAAGCCTCCAATTTTTGATAACAAAATTCAAAAGAAGTTTTGAAACACAAAGCAGCCGTTTATAACAGCTTAATTGAAGCGGCTTAAAAATTCGCTCATCCCGTCTAATTCTCTCGCTTTCTCCTAAGTTTAGAATAGTTTTCCAATTATAAATGGCAGAGAGTAGGTGCTAAGAAAATATATGGAAAGGAAAAGGAATTTGAAATTGAATGGGAAAGAAAATTGAAAAAGAATGAAGGAAAGAAAATCGGCCCAGAAGCATTAAATTTAAAACCAAATGAATATAAGGAACTAAAAGAGTTAGACTCATGACATTTTCTACTTTAAATGCCAGAGATGATTATTTTTTGTGGTGAAAACTTCTTTAAGCAAGATGAGATTTCTTCTCGAAAAATAAGCTCTTGATCTTGATTTTCATAACAAAACAGGAAAAAACCACGTTTCGTTCTCACTTGATATAAAAAATAAATTAAGTCGTGAGTTTTTAATTAAAATCGTGCTTAGGATAAATACTATAAATAAGACATATGTTAGAACAGTAATGAGATAATAATATATGTTTGCAGATATGTTCCATGTTATTCATTATTTGATGCTTATATTATAAATATATTGTGTTTTACGTATATTTTAGTTTGATGATATATAATAATAAATTGAAAACACAAGCATTAATAATTATTCATTATAAAATTTTACATATCGCATTATATCATAATATGATATACAAAATATTAAATATTTTAAATAAGCACAAACGTAACATACTTCCAAGATGTTTCTAAGTATATATCGTATCCACAAATAACTACATGATGATATTACAAATAAAAGTGATATAAAGTAATAGCAATGACGTATACACAATAATCTATGTATGTTGTTAATGCTTCGTGTGTATATGATAAAGCATATATTTCATGACGTATTTCCAGAAAAAAACATAAGAAACGTGATTTTGGAAAAGGCTTTTGGAGACGGTTCTAAGATTACTTGAATATATTTATTAAAATTCAATTCAATTCTTTATATACAACAATTTCTTGCGTATTTTTTATTATGCTATTAGGTTAGATCAAATGTACTTCAACTATTATAACGTAGTAACAATTTAGGCAAAATACACTGTGCAAGGTTTGTTTAGATGAAAATCCACAGACAGCCACAGTAGTAACTAAAGTGAGTTATTTATGAATTATTTGGGAAGGTAACAAATTAACACAGTTTAATAAAGTTAAATCGTTTACAGCTGTTTCAATAGGCCAGGGCTATTGAAACAGCTATGTTAACTTGATAAATGCGTTAACTGTTGCCATTTCAATATTTTAATAATGCGCAGTGTCGTCGTCAAATTATTTCGAGTTATTTATGGTTGTTTCTATAAAAAATGTCTGGCATCAGCAGAATGAATACAGTTTTCTCTGTTTCTATCTATTAATAGAGTTAATATTTTTCTGATAGATTTCAACTCTACGGATGTATGCTCGTGACTTGGTAATTGTGATTGTCTTATATTTGTTACTAATTTAATTTTTGGGAATTTTACATGTGCTATGTTTTTTTCATATTTTTTATTGCATATATTTACATAGTTATTTATGTTAGTGTAAGTTCGTATAATTCGTGTAGGTAGGCTTTGGGTGTTTATATAATATATGCAGTGTTTAATTAGTTATGTGCCTTTGAAATATTTTTTCTTACTTATATTTTTCAGTTATTTACTTATATAATTTCACTTATCTGCTTATAGGTTGATTATCTTACTAATTGCTGCTGCTTCACGTGCGTTCTTTGTAGATAATTTATTTATTTCGATTTCACTTTATTTTAATTATTTTATCCCCCAATTAACATTTCTTAAACAATTATTTAAAGATTTTGTTCTTTTTTTTTTGTTTATTCCAACACTTCTCTTGAATTAAATACATATATCTGCTGGGTGACAAATTAAAGTATGCATATTCGGAGCTTCTAAACGGGAGAAGCAGAAGACTAAATGTAACCGAATTCAGTGGGCAAACATTTCAGGCAATAGATGGGGGAAGAGATTTCAATATTAAAAAAAAATTCTAAATTCACCGATAGGGGAAAATGTGGAGCAGGTAAGAGATAATATTTATTTTCTGTAGTCCAGATGCTGCAGTTTTGGGCGTTTACTGTTCAATAAAGATGAAAATGTGCCTCTTTATTCCAGAGAATGCTGTAAAGCTAATTTTCGTCAAATTCCAGGACTGCCAATGCAAAATCGTATCGGACTTTGGAATTGCCTATGTGCAACATTTGATTCAGTTTATACGGATAGCAGGTCAACGCTTCTGGTAAAGTTCTCTATACAGTAGTGTGCGGAAAAATGCAATTTCTAGGAATTGCACGTGCACTACATGCAAGGTAGGATCCAAACAATATTTGTTTTCATTGGTGGAGAGGAGGGCTGCGCAAAACTTGAAAAATATTTTTGGATCATTCGCCGCAATACACATTCAGTGAATGGTTCTTTTCGAAAGCTTTTCAGTGTCCGTAATCGCAAAATGCTGTAGTCATATTTTCAGAGTTTTTATAAAAGAGCTTTAAAACCAAACCGCGTTTGGACAAAGTGAGATTCTTACTTGTTTAGTGATTGAAATCAGTGAATAAATTCAGACATGCCTTTTACAGTGATTAAACGTTTCAGGACTTATATGATACCATATTATGTAATATGTGAATTTCATCATATTATCTGCTAACAGCGTCACGTTTCCTCTCTAGCGGCGAATTTTTGAATTTTTTTTTTATTACTGAAATATCCTCCTCATTGCCTGAAATATATGTCCATCTAGTTTGGAGACATACTTCCTGCTGGCCTGTTTGCCAGAAAGCTCTGAATGGGTATGTTTTAATTCGGGTCTTACGGTATATGCTGAGTATGCATTTTCATAGCCAAATATGCATCTGGTATATAATAAATAATTCAAAAAGTACGGTTTATTTAGGGGTAATTCTTTCATAAACTCTATTAAGGCCAAAATCACGAGCTCATGCGTGTATTAAAGATGTTATAGTAAAAATAAATCAATGATATTTATATTTTATAATCGTAATAAATCAAACTTTCATTAATTATTAATATTATTTTGAATAATCGAATGGCTTAGTGGGGGGAATAGCGAATTACAATGGCTGTATAAAGTCTGAAGTTTAATTCTCCTGCTGAGGGTTGTTCTTATTTGTTTTCTGTTTACATCGCCGTGCAGTTTACAACTTGTTATGGATATTAAATAAGCGTTGAAATGTTATTACAAAGGTGATTAAGAATCTTTCATGTAATTCATTAGTATATATGTTACTGTGAAAGATCGAAATTGGTGAATGTCGACATTCTCCAATTTCGTTGGTGAAAGACCGAATATTTGGTTATATTCTAAGACATTCGGACTATCGCCGGTGTATGTCGACAAGCACAGATAAATTCTGGTGAATGTTGAAACGAGAAGACGGAGGCGACAAAAACTCCAAATCTTTTGTTCTGCCGCGATTGAGGTCAGGTGGCATTCATTTGTTAGACTCTCGAACACTCTGCTGTTTGTCAGTCTGATGCAAGGTTTGCTGGTGTGTGCAACGTTTGCTTAATTTTTGTTTTATCCGATACCCTAATTTATATATTGAATGGCTACTGCAGTGAACCGTGATCCTTTTTTTTTTAAACGTTGCGTGCGTTAATTGCGAGTAAACGAGAAGACAATTGTTTTTATTTTTCTCAAGAAAAGTGCTCTAAAATACTTTCCGAAGTGATTTCTGCTAAAACTAAGTGCTGCAGTACACCTTTGGAGTACAGACGGTTAAAGCGTTTTGACGTTTTAAACATTAATGATGAAGAGAAATTAATTGTGCCGTTAAAACCAGGAGAAACGAATATACAGTATTATGTTACCAATGATGAATTGTTCAGTATACTCTCCGAAACTCACTTCAGAATAGGCCATGGAGGAAGAACACGTACGTATGCTTAAAGAATTGCAAGTTAAGTACAAAAATCTTATATATGAAGTTGTGATGTTGAATTTAAATTTATTTAAACAATGTCAAATGAAATAGTGCATCTAAAAAAGGATTTGTTGTGAAACCAATTGTCAGTTCGAAGTTAAACTCAAGATGTCAAGTCGATCTTATAGACCTGCAGTCACACAGGGATGGCGAATATAAGTTCATAATGGTGTATCAAGACCATTTAACGAAATTTGTCCAGTTACGATCTTTGAAAACTAAGACAGCTGAAGAAGTAGCATCTCACCTTCTTCAAATATTTTTTAGATTTGGTACCCCCAGTTATATTGCATTCAGATAATGGTAGGGAATTCAGTAATCGAGTCATATCCGAACTATGCGCTATGTGGAAAGATGTTAGGATAGTTCACGGAAAGCCTCGCCATAGTCAAACACAAGGATCAGTTGAAAGGGCCAATCAGGATATACAGAATATATTAACTGCATGGATGAATGATAACAATACAAATAAATGGTCAGATGGTTTGCCCTTTGTTCAATTTGCCAAGAACACAGCATACCACGAAGGAATACGCCAAAGTCCTTATGAAGCCCTGTTTGGCGTTAAACCAAAAAGAGGCATAGCATCGTCATCTTTGCCTGGAGAGCAAATCGCAAATATCGAAACCGAAGAACCGCTTGAAGAAATTGTTAATACTTTTGAAGAAAATTTGAGCAGTGACCATATCGAAAACCATATTCCAAAGGAAAATATTGAAGAGGAGCTTCAACCTACCACATCTTCATATCCAGCCCTGACTGAACAACACGAGTTTATTTCTATGAAAAGAGCGGCCGCGAAAGAGAATCTTCTACCGCAAGCAACGAAAATGTTACGAACCTCAAAAAGAAAATTTTCTCCTGCTCAAGTTGGTGATACCGTACGAATACAAGTCCCTGATGTCGACCGTGGTCGTACAGATGCCCGACACATGTTGGTGATTGTTGTTGGAATAGAAGACTCCGACTTTTATAAATTAGCAAAAAAAATGGTACCCTCAAGCAGCTTTATACCCATAATCAGTTCGTAATTTGTAAAGAAAAGTTACTTTCCATAGACGAGATTTCTCCTCAAGAAATGTCGCTAAGAGAAGCAGCTGCAACTAGTTCGAGAAGCGGAGGGCAAGGCTATACACGCTGTAATTGCAAAAAGAAGTGTTTTAATACTGAATGCAGTTGTAAAAGCAAGGGACTCTTGTGCAATTTAAAGTGTCATAACAGTTTAAGTCATTGCAATAAATAAGATTGAGTACCGTTAATCATATAATTAAATAAGTTTATTATTGGTATTATTTTCTTTTCTCAGTTAGAATTAGAATGTACTGTTCGTTTTAAGGTTCAACAGTTTATTTATATGTGCTGTTACTTCAGCTTTCTCCTATTTTGACATATGTCATAATATGTTTTGATAATACAGTATGATTTAAAAAGTAAAAAAAAAATAACCTTATTCAACATTCACCATCAGTGCATGCTGAATGTCAACATTGACCGGTGTAAGTCAGAAATAATGATATTTAGCAAATATTTCGGACATACACCAAGCGACTATGTGATTGTTGACATTCACTGGAGACTGTCGACATTCGCCAGATTTTGGTCTTTCACCGTAACATATACATTTAACAATTTATTTGAATATAAGAAATATTTTCCATAAGTTGAAATTTTCTACTATCTATGAGTATATGGAAAGGTTCTGAAGGTACAGAGTCTATTTTTTCTTGCGTTATCGCATCACATTAATTATATATGTTTGTAACTTAAATAATATAAGTGCTTTTACATAATTATAAGTAAATTAATAAATACAGTATACACACGTACTTTAAATGAATTATATGCTTCAATAGAGCTCTATATCTGCAAACGCAGCCTTTAGGTGTATGGGAATAAATTTTAATATAACTAAGCTTGGTCATGGACATATGTATCGTAAGTCAGATGTTTCGTCAAGCTGTCGTTTTTAAATAAACCATCGTGTATTCTTTGAATTTAAAAAAATAAATGTAAATTAAATAATCGTCCAAATAAATCTTATCAATAAAATTACACATAAACTTTTTCGCATAAGAGGGTAAGAAATTTAAGTGTATTTACCATAGAATGTAGATTTCTAAAGGAAGAGTGCGATTATTTCGTATTTAGAAAAATGGCAACAAAGTAAACAGGACGGAAAAATTCTTGAATAATAATGTTTTTGCTTTAATAAATAGATATTTCTATATATTCTAATATTATGTTAATCCAGATATCTCGAATTAATTTATAATTTTATAAGAATTTATATTCTAATAAGCTGGCAGCATTTTGTGAAAGCGAATAAAAGTGATCACTCTAACTTATAGAACTTCGGGAGAAAGAACTACCATTTTTGCCTTTTTATGGTCAGAAGTGTGTGGCATGAAAAAAGTACCATTTTTCATGACCGATTTCAGCTGCCCTTTTGAAAGACTTTTATCAACAAGAACAGTTGTTCTCACAGTTTTATCCGAAGTCGATTCAAGTTTCAAACGTAACATTTGTTACGAATGTCTTGTACTTAGAGAACGCCATCCCTCTTTTCTCTTCAACATTTTAAAATACGGAGACTTTTACTGCATTTGCTGACATCTTTATTTTTTGAAAATTGATACCTTCAATGCGCCCCAGTACTCATGCACGTCATATTTCATTAAAATCCACAATTTCATAAACACAATTTGCTGTATTCTTGTCGAGCGTACCTGTAAAAGGAGCCTCCATATGATGACGTCAAAGAGCGAACTTAATTTTAAAGTACATGAGTGACTAGGCCAAAAAAAGTATTACTAAATATTAAGTCGGTTTCTTCTTAAAGTAAATAGGAGTATATTAATGATCCTTTATTATAGAATTAGCTATAATTTAATCGGTTTTAGCTATTTCTAGGTTTCTTTTCAAGTAAATTGGGCTACAATATAAGTAAATCTAGCAAACCATAAACCTACCTCTTTAAACGGCAAATATTTTCTAGAATAACAGAACTTTGAAACAAAAATATTTAGGCCCTCTTTTTAACTTTTGCATCACCCTTGAAAACGACTTTTTCCGAGGATCTGCGTAACTAAGCTTCCTCTTAGATGGTAAATTACCCACAAAGAAAAGAATGATTTCTCGGCGTTTAGTATAGACCGAACCCAGAACCTTTTGATACCTAATCAAATGTTCTTTCTCCACTAAGCTACAGGCATCGATTAAACTCCCCTCTTCGAGAGAGTATAAAGCTTCACCTGAGACAAAGTCGCCATTAATGGGGCAGTGATTGGACTGCTTTTTATACTAAAGGGACAAGCCAAAAAAGCAAAAGCCATTTAGCCATCTACCATTGATATTCATTAAAGTCAAACAATTATAATCATAGCAGAGGATGTGGTAACATTGTACGATAAATTACTCGCAAAGAAAACAATGATTTATCGGCGTCTAGTGGGGATCGAACCTGCAACACTTTGGTTGTGAAGTTTCCTCTTCCTAAATGAACCCGGCCTAGCTTTGTTATTGAATGTGCCCAAGTGGCGTAGTGTGGTGGGTGCCCCAGGGGCGAAATTCCCGGGCGCAAAACTCTTAGGGGCGCAAAATTCCAATATTGGACTGGTGGAAGGCAGTGCTAACAAGTTTTAGCGAGCGCAATACTTAATTTGCCTCCGGGCGCTGGCGACCAGCGCTAAGCCGCTGATATGCCCATAGATAAAATGATGGAGTTATCGCTCCGACCCTTTGTTTTTTAACTTATGGTAGAAAGATTTTTAGTTTTTTCCCTAAAATATGAATATCCTATTATAAAAGCCACCTTTAGATAGGGTCGGGTTAAAGTTTTGTGGGGCCCTAGACAAATTTTTTTCCGCACTTCTTGTAGTATAAATTAAACCTGCGTAATCACAGTAGGACCCGTATATAACGAAGATCTTAGGACCAGCAAAAATACCCGCTAAATGCGTTCGGGAATTTAAATTTTAAACTTCAAAAATAAAGTCGGTGCAGGTAACACTGTTGCTTTCAACGTACATACAAAAAGCTCTAAAATTCGTGGAAATTCGGATAAAATTACTGCTCAAATGATAAAGTCTGATTGACAATGATTTTGAAGCAGCGTGAGTCAACATCGCGCCGAGCCTCCTAAAACAAAAGCGGGCTCCAGACATTTCTCTCGTTTGTTTATGCGATAATCTGGCCCGGCCTTTAGTGGGGAAAACACAGTTCGGCCATTCATTTAGAATCGTAGTTAGGAAGTTCATATGTTTTCATTAATTTGTGTCGTACAATTATGTCCCATTGTACAATAAATTCACAATATGGTTTTTTACGTACATGGAAAAAAAATTCTCTTTTATGACCAAGTCTTCACATTTCCGCATTAAGAGCGGAAGGAGGAGGCATCATCCCGGACCTTGTGTTCTATCTCTTTGCGATCTGGAATTGTGAAAGACAGAAAAAGAAAAAGGGAAAACGCGAAGATCGGAAGATGGATAGAAGCGAGAACACAAAGGGAAGCGGCGCACTAAAAATTGGGTCAACAAAAATCTTTCCTTTTCCTCCCAGATCGATAAGGGAAAGATGGACAGAGCTCCGGAAGGGATGGCTAGAAACTTATCTCTTACGGCAGCGTAACACGGGATGGAGAATTGAGAATCCAGAAATCCCCTCCCCCTTTTGTCTCCGAGCTCCCCTCTTTCGGAACTCCAAGTTAAATATGATTTACTGAGTTGCGTTCGTTTTTATGTATTTTTCCAATTTTTAAAGCGAACTTTTCTAAAATGTGAACTGTGGAAAGAGGAGGAGGGGGGGAAATATTCCAAAATATGGTTCTTTGCAAGAGTGCCATTCTGGTGGTTGGACCATTGCCAAATTAATTTCCAAACGGTTTATTTCTTTTTTGTTTTTTCTTTTATAACTCCTACTATGATCTAAATGGAAAATTGGTTTCGCCCCAATAGATTAAAACTGTTAAATATGTTAGCTGGAGGCAGGGGCGGACTGGGTCCTCTCAAAGGGCGCATACCTTGGATTTTCGGAGGGCGCGAGTCCTATAGCCCATGAGGGCGCAAGTCCTATCGCACCTGAGGGCTTAACGGCGACCTATTTGGCCCCTGACCGGAGGTTAGATACGTACATGTTACTGTCGTATTTTGTACAGCCTCAGTGCGACATACTACAAAAATCGAAGACAAAACCAATAGGGACGAAAATGGATAAGATATTTATTATTTTTCCTTACTCTGGTTTTTCAAACTTCAACACATTATAGGTATTATTTTAATATGGGACTTAGACTATATATATACACACGCATATATGATATACATCATTAATATAGGTAAATGTATTAATAGATATTTTTTAATTATATAACTATAAAAGTTAGGCATCGAAACACCTTTTTACATCAGTCTTCATTAAGAATTAATGAATTTGATTTAAAATTAAGTTTTCGGTTTGCTAGTAAACGTCATTTATTAATAATAAGCATTTTTCCACTTCTGTTAGATTTCTTTCTCATATAAGGGACGCTTCGTTGTTTCGGGCTAAAGACAATTTCTTCCTGAAAAGTATTTTACCATAGGTCAACGAACAACAATTTTCAATATGCATTCGGTCGCTTGTGGTCCAGCAAAAGACTTTGCCCCTTTTGTCTCGTAAAGAAATGTTCTGACTGGCAGTGACAGTTTTTTTTACATTTAGTTTGTAACGCAATATTTGTCCGCACTGATTTTGAAGGACTTTGCGTTTTAAAAGGGACATTTTAAAGAATATTCGACCCAGGGGGTTAAGGCGTGGAACAGGCATTTGCAAATAATAAAGTTGCAAGCCATTACATCAATTTCCCCTGAAACGACCCCATGCCGTGCTAGAAAGTACTTTAGTCAATTTCCGTTGCTGATCAATTTCCATAAATAAACCAAGCTTTGGCAGAAATACCGTATTTACTTCACAATTTTGTGCACTGAAAACCATAGGTATAATTTATTACCCGTAGGAAGGTAACTACTAACAATATATATTAAATACAAATATACATGTATGTACTCGTATGTCCTAAGTTTTTTCTGACAGTTTGTTTTTTACATATTTGTAATATTCTTATGTAAAAATATTAGCTTTTTATTTGTAGACCACCTGTGGGTAAAGCCCGTCAAAATTTACTTGCGTGAACGTGTTAAATGAAATATTGCATGTATTACAAAATTTGAAATGAAACTCAGGCTTTAATGTAAGATATTATTACCCTTCACAGGGATAACACAATTGCCAAATAATGGTCAACACACAAAGCCACCGGGGTGAGTTTTTTTGGTGGAATTTATTATACAATAATTTTCAACACCCACGTATAAATAAGCTCAAACTAGAGCTTTTTTGTTTAGGAGAAAAAGAGACGCCGTCCCCATCCTGGATTCGAACCAGGGTCCCCGCGTTGAGCCCGGAGTGTCTTAGACCGCTAAATGAAGGAGGACAGGAAACAACGCTCTCTTTCTCCGTATATAAGGATGTAAGATATTATTACCCTTCACAGGGATAACACAATTGCCAAATAATGGTCAACACACAAAGCCTCCGGGGCGAGATTTTTGTGAGTTTTTCGTGGGGGAATTTATTATACAATAATTTTTGCCACCCACGTTTGTCAGCGGTCAAGATACTCAGAGCACAACGGAGGGATCTTGGTTCGAATCCAAGATGGAGACGGCGTTTCTTTTACCCCTAAACAAAAAAAAGTTACAGTCTGAGCTTATTTATACGTGGGTGTCGAAAATTATTGTATCAGGCTTTAATACTGCAATACAATATTTGAAAATACACTGAGTAGCCAATTTATTAGGCACACAAATCTAGTGGTGAGTTGGACTTCTATGAATTTCAGAGTTGCCTAAATTCTTATAGCATGGATTCTAGAAGTTACTTAAAACACTCCTGGCGTCATATAGTGTCAGACGTCCAGAATAGAATCATCTAGCTGACAAAGATTTAGTGCTGAATTAGGATTTGTTCAAACCCTGTTTCCACTTAATCCCATAGACTCCCAACTGTGTTGGGATTAGAAGAACAAGGTGGCCACTAAAGAAGTGTAATACCACTGTCTTGTGCATCGAACGATTCTTTAACGTTATGAGCCCTGTGATAAGGAGTATTGTCGTGTTGAAAATGTGCTTCTACCTCAGAACACACGATAATTAGGACTGGGGTTACTTGGTCGGCAAAGGCCTTTAAATATCCATGGACTTCCATCTATCCTTATACAGGTATAAGAGTTTTTAATCCATGTAAGCAGAGCGCTCCTCCACATCATTACATTGCATTCACACTCTACGAGTCTGTACTGTCTGCTATCGGTGTTGATCTCTCTCACTAACTATGATTTTTTGCCCGGATAGAGATTTGTTACTTGATGGTTTTCGGCTATCCAACCGATTACGATACACTCTTCTAAAAGACGCGAGGGAAAGTTTGTGAAAATAGCTGTTTCAGAAATATTAGCACAACTCTCTCTCTGAACACTGGTGCACAGATTAGGGGTTGATGAGTATCATAACTGCATTACGATGCAATTTTGTATATACGCAGAAAAATATATGGAGTTTCAGCTATGTAACCCCACTTGGAATCCTGAAACCCCCTCCTTATGAACCTTCAGCCTACGGTAATGGCTCTAGAACCTACAATCTTGCTACACTTGACACTAAATAAATCACGTTTGATCCCCATTTTGCAACAAAAAGCAACGTTTACAATGATAACACACCCCACTTTCACCTTCTTAGCTATTTCTACAGCTGTGATGTGACATTACTTTATACGGTCGCTTCACTTGCCTTAAGAGTGCTAATGTATCCAACGAAATGTCCAATCAGTGCAAACTCGTGTCCAAAATAAAGGTTACACTCAATGTTTCTTCAATAGGGTAGGTATATATTTAGCTCTGTCACTCTCGGTGTGCTTTATTTATAAAAAATCATTTAACAGAATTACAGCAAATCAAAGTTTTTCAGGCACCCTATGAAGGAGAATTCGCGATCAAAAATGGTACAAAAATTGATGGTAGAAAACAAAAATTCATAAAAAACATACTTAGGATAAAAAATGTGCTTACATAAGCAACAACAATCATTTTTTAATAATTCTGAATGTTTACGTGAAAAAATTTGTTATTCTGAATGTTTTACAAATTTTTGTTTAAGACTTTCAATGTTTGCATAAATTTTAGTTGTGAGCTCTCCTACATAGAATGCCTGAAAAATTTTGATTTGTTATAATTCTGTTAAGTATTTGTAGCTCTTTAATTTTCCTTAAACTGATTTTTTATAAATAAAGCACATCGGCAGTTACAGAGCCTAATACATACCTCTTCCATTGAAATAACATTTAGTGTAACTTTAATTTTGCATAGGAGTTTATTTTAGACGCATGTACATATACTCATGCGTATATATATATACATACACCAGTTGCTATTTTTGCATAACTGTTTTTATTTTTTTTTAAATTGTAATCCGAGATTTTTATATATATGGAGATGAAACAACACTTTGTCTCTTTCCAAGCTTTTTCCATATATTTCCTCTAAGCAAACCGTTTCAAACGTTTTTTTTATCGAAATGGTAACACATTATAATAGAAGTGATCTACGTTATTCATTACATATGCAACACAATACAAACACATTTTCCTATTATCCGCAATTAAATGTAAATTTACCATTGCTAATACAACATATACATTAATTATCCACACTTGAAACAAACATTAATCTGTTGAGAACTATTGAAGTCCAAACTTTCTATCACTGAAAAATTTACCTTGGTTTTCATTTGATCGTATAAAATTGTACGTTTTCGTCCCAATTAGATGTTTAAAATGCAATTTATAGTTACAGCTCAATTACTAAGACGCATAATAAAGATAGAGGTGTATCAATGGTGTAACTAGGTGACTAGGGACTTGAGCCCCCTCTAACATCAAAGATTATAAACGACTGCTTTGTGCCGAGCATTGAGTTTTGGTCTATATTCCCTAGCACCGGTATTCAGTAGCCTCCCTATAACTTAAGGCTAGTTACACCAGTGGAGAAAATACCCCTATCATGTAAAATAAATTTGATTATAGAAGAAAATAAACATCAAGAAGGGGAAAAATTAATTAGAAGGTAATGTTGCAGAGTTGCTTATTTTAAGCGTTATTAATAATTATCCATTATCAGAACATAAGCTAACCTCTGGATCTCAAAAGTTTGCTGCGGCCGCATTCTGGGAACGCCAGAAATTGCAAATAGTTATATGAAAGGATGTTAAAATGATCTTCAAACCGTCTGTTATTGCGCAAAACTATCAAAAAATTATGAAGCCCTCAAATAAAAAACCTCTCTTAATATACTTTTGATAGAAATACACGAATAAGAAATTACGTTATTGTATAAGATTTTCTATAAAAAGTGCAAGATGTTTACAGTCATTTATCACATTTCTAAGGGTAATTCCAACAACAACAAAAAAACAATAGTGTTTTAGTAAACTGGGTTTTATGGTACATACGTTTTTAAATTTTTGACTAATGGATGACCCCTCATATCTCATAAATTGTCGGCGGTTCATAAATGTACAAGCTTGTTAAACGAGCATGTATTTTTCATACACAATTTTATACTTGTTTACACTTTATGTGGATAATCTTTGGTTATGAACATTACCAGAATTTTGAAAAATTTATACAGCTAATAATATTCCATTATGGCCTGGGCGCCCATATGGGGGCAGAGGGGTCCAAGCCGTTTAAAAATTTGATTTGCCCAATTCTGTCGTGCATTTACTTTCAAAAGTTTTACAAGTAGATTTTAAAATAAGGTACTTTTTAGCTCATTACTAATTGTCAAACAGTATCAATTATTTTTGTAGCATTTTAGTATCTTGTACATTCACTAAAATATCTGATAGTCTTGGAAAAAAGTAATGGTTTTTCTCAGCCCGCCCCTAAAAGTACGCATATGGGCGCCCATTATTATGGCTTAGGTGCTCTGTTTCAGATAAAACCTTCAGTATTCCTATTAATGTTGTGAAGGCCCTTGTTCGGATTCCTCGAAGTCCGAGAAGCCGCTATGCAGAATTTGAGAAACTATCGTTTAGAATAAGCATTTTCTTTTAAATACTACAATTTCTAAAACAATATTTCTTGAAAATCAGATACCTGACTGATCCAATAAAATGTGTTTTTAGTCCCGTGATTCAGGGCCCATGAAACATATTACAATGAAAGTTTTTATCTTTTCTTTTAACAGGTATGTAAACTCACTGAACGAAAGGTTTTGGAAAACAAGATTATCGGTTTTAAAATACTTTTTGTCTATTTTTTTAAATAACTTTAAAATTCGCAATAAATATATTACGTTGTAGGCATATTTGATTTAATTAACACTATATATAAACAGTGTGGGTGGATTGGGAAGTCTTCGGAATTGGTTAAGTAGTTTAGAAGAAAATAAGTTATAGAGTTCAAAGGTTTGCCATGTAAATAAGCCTTGATTTGAGCTATGTGTAAATTGAAGTTATGGTTAAACGAAGTGTGTCAAAACACTTTTTGTAGGAATCCCTGGTTTAAATGAGTAGATCTCATTTTTTTCCCTTAAGATTGCTACACACTATTATTTATCTCGAAGGGAAAATCCGGATATTTAATTTATAAATATTCCTGGTGAGCCAGTTTAGGAGATCCAACTGTGCCACGTCTAGATATAGGTATTGGAGTGTAATATAACATATGTAATGAGTGGCAAAGGTTAAAAGTTGACCCGCAACATGCTGGGGTTAAGAGAGCAAATGGATTTCTATTCGGTACCAGATTCCATTTTGTTGCGTTCCACTCAATCGTCTTTCATGTAATTATTGTTTAAAGTTATGTTTCATTAGAATGAATGTACAGTAAAGATGTAAACGCTTGTTAAGCATTTCACATGAATTTCTACCGCATGCGGTGCAATCAAAAATTTGAAAGTGTTCTGGTTCTAAAATGTTGAATTAACCCGTTTTCGTTGGAGTTTGTGTCTTTGACACAAATAAATATGTTCCTGTATTACTTAAAGCTGATGAGTGGAACTTGTGTTCATTTCCGACAAAACAACGCTCATTAAGGCTGTCGCATCTTAACGAATAGCTTAACGACGTAGACGCACTCGAGTTATTGGAGTTAAGCGTAGTTTAGAATAACAATTGGTAGTTACGAGTTATATTACATTGGACAAGCAGAGTCATGGTGTATCGGATTGTCTTCATGCCTATTCATACTCTACCGCTTCAATCAATCCGCTGTATATTGTAAAAATGTTGAGATTCGTGCACGGGCAATTGCCTTTCAATAAGAAACTTGTGATTGGCTATTCCAAATGGTTCATCCTTAGCTATTGAATTTCCTATTTCAGCCAATATAAAATAATGAGGGGAAGGTTTTGAGTACTTATTTACTTATAAAACCTTATCAGTAAGTATTACTAGGATACTTATCAAGTACGATTTGTGCCTTTTAATGGTGTTCGTAATAGGCTACGCCCAATGTGCCCACAACTTTGGAAGAAGCATTTGGCAATTCTACCTTTTGACGCTGAAAGCGTAACGTTTGAAACATAGGACACCAGTAAAAATCAAAAAGGCTTATAATCATAGAAACGTGAGAAACGTAAGTACAGTCGGGTATATTTTTTTTTTATTCTGATCTTCTTATGCGATTTTGAATTTGCGTGTTTTATATTTTATAAGAATTTTAATTTACGTATGTAGATTAAAATTGAAAGATTTTTCTGTATTTGGTTCGATATATTTCACGTGAAATATGCGCAGACGGAAGGAAAATTAAGTGTCCTGTGTTTTTATTCATAAACTTCAAATGTTTGTTTGAAACCAGCGTGGCTTGGTTTAGTTGCAAATAATGCAGCTATTCAAATATCAACATTATCAGATAAAAGCATTATTTTGGCACATGAAAATTGTGGAGAAAGTTTTGACATCTTTAACTATGATGATTTAGATGAATTGCTTGTGAATGATATCTTAATTGACAATGATATTGTTGCTATAAGTCTAGATATCGTCGAAGATCCATAAAGCGATAGTGACGTGGAACGAAACCAGCCCCTCCTCACTCCAAAATTAATTCGAGTAGTTCTTCAAATTTGCAATGAATTGGAAAACCATTTTATTATTAATGACCAAAGTTTAGAACGACCCTTCAATGTGCAACGTGAGATGAAGGACTTTATGTCTGGATATCGGGAATTGTGTAAAAAATAAGTCGGATCACCATCGCACAATTTAATTACAGATTCCATTATTACAAAAGAAACGGCTACACAGAGCGAGTGTGAACTGTGTAAAAATCCATCGCCTAAACTGTGGAAACCTGATGCGGAGACTGTCTCTTCTGATGATAAAGGTTTATGGCACCAGTTTGCAAGTGGTGCAGACTATTATCAGATAAGAAAAATAATTTCGATAAACGAATGTAAAAATATGTGTTACTTCTTAATAAAATTAAATGAATTATGTTTGAAAAAAAATTATTTTAAGTTTTGTAACAATTTCTTTCAGATTTTCGAAGGAAATTATTAAGCATTTACCACACTTCCTTAAATTTCTATAAATTTTTACGCGGTTTTAGATTATTTTAATTCATTTTTCTTTGGTTTTATGCAATTTTAGAAAATTACGGAATGTATGTCTAAGTTTTCAACGCTAGTTAGATCTTTTTTTATGTGATTATTTTATATGCAGTTTTCCGAGGAACGTATTCACCGCATAAAAAGAAACCCAACAGTATATCCCATTTCCATGCCGTGCCTGTTTATAATAGACCGCGTACGATCTACCTAGACTCTCTCAGATTTCTCACCGGAGTGTCCCCTCCATTTCTCTTCTGCCTTTGTGTGGTGTCGCGCTTTATTCTAGCTAGTTTATATAGCAAAATTTACTCTCTTAAGGAGGTTTTGGATAGATAGATTTTGTTTTGAACATATACAGCAACATAGAAGTAGCCAGGAAGGGGTTTTGGGAGTTAGTACCCCTCCCAATCGCAGTAGGTAATAGCGGGCTAAGGAGTGGTTTTTTTTTAATTGTGTGATTAAAAAATTAAAAATAGTCCTTAAAAACTTTTTTTTTTTCATTTTTTTAAATCTAATCTGCACCTCATAGATATAGGCACACGTGGGAATGTTTTCACCTTTGGGTCTGTGATTTAAGCGCCACCTACAGGTACTAGGAGGGAAAAATGCCACCATTCATCGCGTATTCATTATACCTTCCGATGAAGTGCTTGATTTGTTATCAGAATTGGCATCAACAAGAAGATTAAAATTTAGATTAAAATAAAATGTAAAGAAGAAATTTCAATTCCTGTGCTGACCTTACCCTGACATATATAAATTGTGTTTCAATGTCAGATTTTTTTTTTCTTTCTCCTGCAAAATTATCTGAAAAAATACAAATTTCTAACCAAGATTTGAAATACGTAAGTTAACACCGAAATGCATTATAAATTTGTAACAGAGTTCAATATATAATGAGATGAAACTGTAAGTACAGTCAAAATTTTATATACCAATTTTTGAACCCCCCCATTCCATCTTTCTGGCTACGCCACTGTAAATCAACTACATATATATTATTTTCACATTGATTCGCTTATTGTTATCATTATTGCTGCATGTTTTCATAGTTGGCCGTAGTTTTGAGGCAATCGGAGCTAAGTATTTAAGATTTACATGTAGCTGATGCGAATAACAATGTGGTATTAACCTTTTCTAAATGCCAGGTCCTTTCATTTTTGATTTCGTGTCTTAGAAATCTTTACACTACTTCATTTTTGCTGTTAACTGTTGTATATGTTAACCTTACTGTATGTGTTAACTTATTGTACGTCGATTGTTGGATTTTAATTTAGTGTATGGGTTGACTTGGTATACGTTGACTGTTGCATTAGTATATGATGATTTAGTGTTGTTTACGGTGCACACTTGTATGATCACATCAGCTTTATGAGCTGGGTTTATGATCATTTTATTATCATTACTATTTATTTGTATACCTCTGCTCCTTTACTCATTTCAGTGTTGTGAAATGTTCATGTATAGATTATTATTTTAGCTTACGTTTCATTCATTATTGTACAATTCACGAGAGAAATAGTTTGAAATCGTTTTAGAAGAAAAAAGTCTTTAGTTTTTTACCCCTATAAATTGAAACGTCTTACGTTATTATTTATTTATTAGATATATCAAAATTTAACTATTACTTTCTAAATTTGAATAGTATATTATTGCTATTGTTATTATCATTATTTTTAAATGAAATTTTATAATGATTACCACAGGTTATATCTATATATTAAAACTAAACGACTATCTCAATTTTCCCCTGATATAGATATATATATACACCAAACGCATGTCTTTATAATACTATTTATTACTTACTCTCTGCTAGGTTAAATATTTGATCTCTTAAAAAATATCACGAACTGTTCAAACAATATATTTTCGTTCAATGGGAAACGTTTATATTTTTTAATACCATTTCCAATACATCACCATCGCACGGCTTATTTATTGTATGTTAAGTATATTTACTCTGAGATTGACGCATGCGTGTGGTTGAAGAAACCAGTTGAATATAATTTGTATAAACATAACTCAAATTGACTTAGTTCATGCAGTTTTAACCATTTCTTTTTTTAGTTCCCAAGCAACTAAATGTAATCATCTATCAATTAATTTTTTTATACGCAATAAAACGCTGTGATTTTTTATGGTCGGAATTTGTATATTTTGCGTAGTACCTCTGAAATTTTGATATCATTGATCAGAAGTTTATATGAAAATATAAAGAATATTGTGATAAGGTACAATAACATACTGAGTCTCAAATATATTATTTTGTAGCTGCAACTTAGGTGAATAATTCTTTCAGTAACTCAAAGGGAATTATTTCTAAGTTTTCAATATCAAGTACTAAGGCTCCTAGAAAAGAGAGCTGGCATATATTCGCCATTTTCTTACCATCGTGTCACGTGATCCCATTCACTGCTGTGTTAAAGTTGAGTGATTTACAAGTGTGTTATTTTTAATAAAATAAGGTGAAATGGGTGAGTGTTCCACTGGGAATTGTTCTAATCATTCGAGGAATAAACATAGAATGTTTGCAGCGTAAAGTTTGTTTTGATTATTTGCATTATAATTTTGCATTAATCGTAAACTAAAGCTGGGTTGCAAATTGTATTTATTGGCGACATCTTAAAAGTTGCGCCAATGTTTACAATCGTCGGGTAATCGCGGATTGTTGATTATTTTTATGCCAAAATAGCGATCCTTGATTCAAAGTTGAAAACCTTTATCGCCAAGGTAAATGAAACCGGAAGTGTACAGGAAAATGGCGGCTGATGCGTCGGCCTATAATTCTAGGGCCTCTAATACTAACCGAGAACTGAAGAAAAAAATCTTCACATTTCTAGTGACACTTTAGCATAAATATTATTAAAATTACGAGCCATCAAGAAAATAATATACCATATTTATAACAGTTCATTTATATGAAATTTCACATACAATGCAAAGCTTTGTTGCTAATCGGCAAACACAGATTTCCTCGCTTCTGTGATATGGGTCACAACGTCAGCAATTTCATTATAGTTACTGAGACAGTTATGGTCTTCTCTTCACCCCATGGAATTGTAGTAATCTCCTCGTCTTCTCCAACTTTTGCATCCGGCGTCTGTTTGTGTAATAACCACTCTGGTCTAAAGATTTTTATAGTCAGCAATATTTCCATAAATGGCTCACACAAAATTACTATTGTTGTGATAATGGAGTTTAGCTCACAATACACGATCTCTAATTCACGTCTCATGGTAATTTTCTTTGTTTCTTTTGTTACATTAACACTTAAATCTCTAGAACGAACGACGTATAGAGGAATAAGTTTTGCATAATTGTACTGCATAGTGCCAGTTTTACCGTAATGAAAATTTATTAAATTGGCCTTCCATATTCGCCTTAATTTCATCCTTAAACTATTTTTTTATTATGAAGTTACGGTTTGCGTTAACTAATTTGCATGTTTCTGAATTGATGAATTTAAAACCTAACCCTCTTCGTGTAGGATTCGAATTACTATTCATAATTTCGTAATATCTATAGAATTTTATTTCAATTATTTTGTTATTTGCTATATATCTCCGTCAATGAATCTAAGGTTTGCGCATCATGTAAATTTATACGAAACTTGAAATTTCGAGTTGAAATATGAGATTTTCTAGATGCTTATTTGACAATAAAATTATCGTACATACGTAATTCTAGCAATATTTATATATACGTATG
>QLNU02015360.1:59099429-59109625 GCA_006491805.2 Dysdera silvatica
TCCTTTAAAGTAGCCCCCTTCTGACTGCACACACCTACTTCAACAATGTTTCCACTTTTGGAAACGTTCCTGGAAATTTTTGTTTTTAAGTGTGTGAAAAACCTTTTCCGGATTCGCTTGGATGTGTTCAATTGAGTCAAATCCGTTCCCTTTCAGTGAAATTTTCAATTTAAGAAACAGATTGAAATCAGCTAGGGCTATATCGGGGGAATAGGGGGCTTCAGAAGCACAGAAATTTGGAATTTGTCCAAAAATTCCGTGATCGAGAACGCACCATTTTTTGGATGCGTTGTTGTGGTGGAGGACCCAATACTTGTCTCGCCAGAATCAGTCATTTCTGTCAGTCATTTCTTTCGCACATTTCGCACGAACGCTGAAAGACACTTTTATTGTGTTTCTGGTTGACTATCTGCCCCTAGGAGCAAATTTGTGATGCACGATACCCTTAGAATCGAAAAATCCACCAACACTGTCTTTACATTTGAACGACTTCGTCGCTGTTTTTTCGATCGTGGAGAACTTGGAACCTTTCATTGCGATAATTGTGCTTTTGTTTCTGGGTCATACCCATAAATCCATGATTTATCACCTGTAGTTACGCTAATTAACGAATCTGGTTCAGTTTCGGCCAGGTTAATCAGTTGTTGGGACACTTCAAGTTGGTGTTGTTTCTGCTGGTCTGATAACAATCTCGGGATGAATTTCGCGGACATTCGAAGCATGTTTAAATCTTCAGTAAAAATTAACTGAACCGCGTAGAAACTTAAATTTAGGTCATCAGCCATCTCTCTAATGGTAAGTATACCTGTCAGAGTGCTCTAAATCCCGAACTTTCACAATCTTTTCGTTGGCTTTTGAAGTGGAAGAGCGGCCGGACCAGGCGTCATCTTCGATTGATTTGCGGCCATGTTTTCATCCATTTTGCTAAATCAAAAATACGCTGAGAACCGAAAACACATCTTCATTCACTAGTATACCACTCTCTACTGAACAAAGATAGGTAATTTTTGTAGGATGTTTTAAGGACAAAACAAGCTTCCCTTTTCACACCATCAGCAAACTTAATCCTTTTTATTAAGCAGTGGCGCCACCTGTCTTAAAACTTCCCAATCACACCTCGTCGTACTCATATTCTGTAAGAACACCATATAAAACTTTGACCGCGCGTATACCTCTATTATTCTACATCTAAATATTTATTCAGCACATTTTCCGTTTTATAAAATTATTAATTATCCTTTTAAATAAGATCTTTTATATATATTCGTAGATGCACAGATTCCCTTTCCACATGCCAAGATTTTTTTTTATGTTATTAACGGCTTGCGTTTGTTTTCCATTTCAACTGGATTAATGGATAATAATCATATTAACCGTTCTAAAACAATCGTGGCTGAGTGTTTTCCTATGTAATAGGAGGCACCCATTCAGATCAGTTTATCCATTTGCAGATGATTCTTTTACATAGCTCACAGTTTTGAAGCTATATTTGCATACACGTTCCTTCGGAAAGAATTGTTGCGTCTGCGAGTGGTAATACTAATTCGCCCAAGTAAAAAATGCTTTTGAAGATAGTTTTATCGTAAATTGATGTAAATAATTGCACTATCCATTGCATATATGGTCGTTTCTGAAAACCTTATATAGTAAAAACCCTCTTCATGGACACCTCGCCAGATACGATCACCCCGGTGTTAAGGTCGCATCCGAATTTCACCGAAAAAACTTCTTCACATTAATGTTTTCCTCCTTTTCGAAAATTTTTTTTCACCGCTAAGTGTCCGCAAATAAGGGGTTTTACTGTACATATATATTCGTTGATCGGCAAATATAAATCCGTTTAGTGATAGAGGTTGTAATTAGTTTGGTTTATTGAATTAGCTATGGATAAACACATTTTTTGGCTCATGGTCCCATTTTACTTCCAGATTATCGACTTTTAAATTATTTTTGCTTTAGCTTTCCCAATTAAGCAAATAATTCCTGTGGTGCATTTTAAAAGTAAATGTAAATGCAGTAGTTATCCGTAACCGTTAATGGAACGTTATCTACAATATGAATAGAGCATGATTTGCGTGGTGATGTATTATGAGTTTATAAATAATAAGTTATATTACATATATTTTTTTTTATAGAGGGTTGATTGTCTTTCGATGAATATTAACACCGTCATCTAAGGCAAAGGTGGAGGTCATTGTGACATAAATATCGTGGTATATACTGGTGCCAAAAGTCATGGGATAGCATATGCAACTTTACAAGTGACGCTCACATCGTGTTAAAAGGGTATAAAGAGTCGGATGGCTATCAGTGTTGTCTGTTGGGCTCTTGAATGTCTTGTAAAATGTTGAGTAACATGATAATGAGTACCTGACGAGAATTAATCGATTTTGAATGTAGAGTGGTTGTTGTAGCTCGACGAGGAACAGCATTTCGGAAATTCTTGCAACCTGTAATATTCCTCACGCCAAGGTATCAAGGGTGTATCGAGAGTATCTCATGGAAGGCATTACCACTCACAAGGGACAAGGCAGTGGCCGTGGATGATCGAGATCAGCGATGTCTGAGCAGAAACGTCCATGCAAACAGACGAATGACACTAGGCGAACTAAGTGCTACATTGAATGAGGGACGCACTAGAGGCCTGTCTCTGAGGTCTGTGCAGCGCAATTTGGCCTTGATGAGATACGGCAGCAGAAGACCGACTAGAGTGCGTTTACTCATAGCAGATCATCGGAGTTAACATCTCCGCTGGGTGCGAAATCACATGCATAGGGCCCTAGATGACTGGAAAAAGGTAGCATGGTTGGATGACTCACATTTCCAGTTACTACGATTGATGGTTGAGTTCGAGTGTAGCGCAACTCCATGAGGATATGGATCCAACTCGTTAACAAGGCACTGCACGAGCTAGTGGTGGTTCCATAATGGTGGGGGAATGTTTCCTTGGCATGAATTGTGTCCTCTGGTCAAAGTGAAGAAGTCATTGACAAGAAATCGCTATATTCAGCTGCTTGATGATTATCTTCAACATTTTACAGACTTCACCTATACAAATGACGTAAGAGATGTTCCAGGAGGATAAATAATGCTGTGTGTCATCAATATATTCTTGATGACACAAAGCATGATAAATAATGCTGTGTGTCATCAAGAATATATTATTCGCGACTGGTTTGAGGGGCATTCAGGACAGTTCCAGCACATGACTTGGCTACCTAGATCGCTAAACATGAACCCATTGGAACACATATGGGGTATGATCGAAAGAGTCATTCATTCACAAGATCTAACACCTATCACAACCACGGAATTATGGGCAGCTATAGAGAAAGCATGGTTGAACATCTCTCTTGATGCCTTTCGACGACTAGTTTCATCCACTCTACGTCGAGTGTCTGCCCTTCGCCATGCTCGAGGAGGCCCTACACGATATTAAAAGGCTATTCCATGACTTTCGGCACGCCAGTGTATTTTCAGATGACAAATTTCAGTGAAATATTTACATATCGGATTTCTATATAGAATGATGTCTTTGGTCACTGTACCATTCATAAAGTAACATTTATTATAAATAATTTAATAATATTTAGTACAAAGTCATTGTGAATTTAAATTTTACTATCTGTTTGAAATATTTCGGAGAAACTGCTTTCTAATGCAATTATTTTATTTTAATAAGTCAGACACTTGTAAATAAGTGAAGAGATAAGAAAAAATGGAAAAATAAAAGACGAAGTAAAAATATAAAAACAAAAATTAGAAAGAAAATCAAAGCAATTAAAGGGAAAAAACGTGCAAATATTATAAGCAAACCTAAGATTATAAATAAAAGAACTGAGAAAAATCCATACGACTAAACTGTTTTACTTTTTCGAAGACTGCTGTTTTCTTTCATTGTTTAATCCAAGATTTGAATATAAAGGAATTGGGTTTAAATCCTAAGTTGAGACTAATTATCAAATTCAAGCTTTATTAAAAATTCGAATCCAGTATCATAAACACATGTTAGTTTATTTTAAATTTAAAAACTTATTATATTTCCTAATTCCTTGCTGTTTTAAATGGGGCACAAAATTTTCATAATCTGTTATATATTATCTTATAACATTTTAGTATACCGTGAGCTTGAGATTTACCATTCAAATTAAGTGACCACTTTAACTGGTAAACTTCAGGAAAAGTGTTCGTAAATGCGTTTCTCTATTTACATATAAATAATAATTTTTATTGCTTTTAATTCTTTAAATCCTAATATTTTACATTATATTACTGAATTGCTGTTTGTTCATGGCGTTAAAAACAGCTATGTTTATTATTCACTCCTCTCTGATAATAAACAAAATTTATTGTCTCATGGTTAATAATAATTCATCGTTAGAAAACACCTTTGCCTCATAAGGTAAAGTATCATCCTTCTTTTTTTTACTGACAGGACAGCTTCCAAAAACATCTGCTACCGAGTATATGTCTCTTTCTTATAATTGGCACTCGAATGAATAGTACAGCAAATCGTATTTTGTATTTTGAGGGAAAAAGCACAATAATCGCGATACATTCGTAAAAACAGCTGGACACAAATAACTTATTTTCAAATCACCAAGTCCTTTACAAAACTTGGTTGAAAAAGGACCTTGGAAATTAACACCATTTGAATCATCATCAATTTCTATTGCAGGGAAGGGATCAGATGTTGCATTGTTAGACGTTGGATACGTGATACACGAAAAATTTCAAAATTTGATCACTTTTACGATTTTGCATAATTGGAATGCCAAAGTTTTTAATTTAAGATTTAATTGAATATGCCATCTGATCTTTCCAAGGAAGGCATGCGAAACATTTCGTCATTTTCTGAAGAGAAAAAGGTTGGAAATTAAATTGGAATTTCTACATTAAAAGTATTGCAAATGAAATAGTAAAAATAAATTCTCAGAATTGCAAAGGAACTCATCATGGTTTACTTTTTCAAAAAAATACATCTACCGCCCTTTAGAAAACTCTTAAATTGCGTTTGCCAAACGTTCAAAATATATTGCAATGGGTGATTTATTCAGTTTTAAACATTTAATATTCTATAAAATTTCCTTACGTAAAGCTTTGGTACATTGAGCAAAGTACTTTCAAAGGAAAACATTTGCCTCCAATTAAAGAGAAGGCGGCGTAAAAGGATTAATTGCGGGAATCAATTTCCAGTTCTCGGCGAGTTTGAAACTGACGCTAGAATCCTTTTAGACTTATAACAGGTTTGTTGAAAAGGGGGCCCACAGATATTCAGGAAATACTCGACCATGGTACTCTAAATATTAAAAAGCTTAATTTTAGATCTTAGAGGCTATCAAATATGCTTCCTTTTCCCCCTTTACGAAACAAGCCAGTGTAATCAGAGTGCAATAATTGCCGTAAGTTAGGTAGAAAATTAATTATTACTAAAATATTATTAATCAAAATGAACATGTATGTTACTTCTGTTTGAATCCAATGTGAATTTACCATATAATTATACTTGTCGATATTGCTAGTTAAATGTTAGCATAATGTCAAGTGAAAATTATAGCAACAGCCTTATCATTGTCTGAAATTTGATCACAATAGTTAAGAAATAAAATCTCTTTGGCGCATTTGCATTAAGACTAAGAAAATTTTATTTTATTCTTCGTAGTTCTAGAGTTCGTTTATAACGTTCGTTTGAGAAGTTTCAAGCGAAGCATGATAAAAAAAAACCCACAATTAAGTGTTCTCTCTGCGATTAATTCAGCTTCACCACCTCTGAATATTCAAGTAAGTTTAAAAGAGATTTTAAAAAAATGTGTGGCATTGTTTGGTTTCGTATGCAAAACTGCAATTTCTGGGTTGTTTGTTAATATACACATCAGAATTTACTAATTTACTGAAATTACTAATCTATGCATCTGAATTTATTAATATAATGAATTCACCACTTTAGTAGCCTGTTATTCCAATTTATGCTTTCTTATTTATAAATCATTTGACATACAGTCGAACCTTCTTATAACGAAGCTGAATTGCGCCCCGAGAAAGTTTGATATACTTGAACGTCGATATATCCATACTGCCCATTAAATATTGCGAAGTTCAAGAGACATAGAAAAACTTAGTTACATGTGGAAATTCGATATGTCCGAGCTCGATATTAGTGGGGCTTACTACATAAATAATCTGTGCAATTGTGTTATCCCTGCGGAGGGTAATAATACCTTAACACCTTTACATACGGAGAAAGAGAGCGTTGTTTCCTGTCCTCATTCGTCTAGCGGTCCAAGACACTCCGGGCTAAACGGAGGGACCCTGGTTCGAATCCAGGATGGGGAAAGCGTCTCTTTTTCTCCAAAATTACATAAGCTCTAGTTTGAGCTAATTAATACGTGGGTGGCAAAAATTATTGTATAATCTTTCAACCTTATTAATTTGTTTCGATTCGTTACGAATAACTGTTTATTGATTTATTTCGTGCGTTTGTATAAACGTGTTATGTTTGAAAACGTGACATTTATTTTTACCCGGAGAGCATTTTGTAATACAAATTATTTCTGAGAATTTCTAGACTTTGTTTTAGTATCAGCAATACTTCTGTGATCGTTCCAATTCTAATGTTAATGATATTGTTATAGACATTCTCAATAACACACTGAATGACATTCATTCTTTTGGTTCCACAAATTTATTACTGGCGATAGTCTTAGTTTGCGCCGATACTTCTGCTTCATCTCAAAACTTGCTATAATGTAATTTGTGAGGTAAAGTTGAATAATTGCGAAGGAAGAAAGTAAGCGTGTTCGTAACAGGCAGGCATGGTAAAAAAGAGTGAGAATCACGCAAGGTATAAAAGCAAGCAGACAGTGCGTTTGAATTATGATTGTTTAGCTTGTCACGTAACATAATACCAAAGCTATTTCTTGAACCGAAATAACATGTTGAACTTCGCCTTATAAAAGCCATTACGGGAGTTGATTCACATAAAAACATTTTGCATGACACTGTTTTTTGGCCAACACGTATTTTGTATCAACGGTAGCAAACACGTCATTTTTTTCCCGAAAAAAGTAAGAAAAAAGAATAAGACGTGAAAGGCAAATTAGAGTATGCTTTAATTTTGCGAGGAGAAAATTTTCTTCTTTCGAAAAGCTTTTATTTCTAATTCTAAGAAGTTTCAAATTAGGAACATACCCGGCTAATGAAAGGTGGCACTACACGAGCGATCGATCGATTTGAAACAAAAATCGATGTAATTGGTTAGATATTCTGATTTTGTGGCAATGTACCTCATACAAGTAGATAATATAATCCTTACTCGTTTAATAGTTTGAATTTTCCAATTTTTTAAAGAGGCGTAGCCATTTCATGAAGGAAGAATCTATAAATGAATCTAGGTCAATCGGATTCTTTTAAAAATTAGTTTACTGAATTTCTGAATATGCAAAGTTTTTTTTACTCGCAATTACTGCCTAAAAATTCTTAAACGTTTATTTTATAATTGGATATTTTCTTAGTAGGTTGTATTTTCTCCAAAGAAAAATGAAATTTGATTTTAAATTTTTTGGAGCTTTCCAAATATCTTCGTTTCTTTTGCTAGTCTCCGCAATTGGAACATCGACGTCGGGTGACGTAATCTTCTTCAGAAAAGATCAAGAATGGCTAACAATTTGACTGGCAAAGGAAACGAATAGACAACAAGCAATTTCCTGTTAATGTCGTTTACCTTTTGTCATGCTGTTTCGCACCATATTACGTAGATTAAATTGATAAGATATATTGCATGGATAAGTGATGGAATTATACAGGGTGTATACAAAATGGCGGGAAAAGTTCACTACACGGTTCC
This sequence comes from Dysdera silvatica, assembly GCA_006491805.2. Lineage (NCBI taxonomy): Eukaryota > Metazoa > Arthropoda > Arachnida > Araneae > Dysderidae > Dysdera > Dysdera silvatica. The sequence continues at coordinate 59,107,273 of QLNU02015360.1, forward strand.
TTGTGAAAAAAGGAATAAAAATGTCCAGTACAATTTTTGCTTAAAATCAATAGTTAATAAGTTATTTCAAATCATAGTTAAACCAATAACAAGGCAAAGTCAACCCATTTAACATCGCTTTAATACAACGACACATGCGTTTGCGCATGTACGGCCCTTCTACGAAGAAAGATGAGAAGCTAAGATTTCACTGGTTTTTAAAAACTTGCTTAGGTCACGTGTTATTTTAAATTCAAGGGATTGAAACCCTACCCAAAAGTTAGCTTGTTTACGTCATAGTCAACAGCAAGCACCAGGTTTGGTGATTTCTCGTGCCAAATCACTCATACCACTGATGGGAAGTATACGGATCGAAATGTGTGGTTTGCCCACTGGCGTACGCAGGGGGTGTTGATGGGGTTGTAACCCCCCCTTTTTGCAATGAAATTTTGTATATTTAACATAGGAATATGTGAGTTGTAGCTCTGTAACCCCACCTCATTGGGTCTATAACCCCCTTATGAACTTTATGCGTACGCCTATGGGTTTGCCACTAGATTCTACCTTTCTTCTTCTTCGTTGTTATGGGGAAAATATTATAATTAACGGTATTTTTCTCTTATTTTATAAGCAGTCGTGTCCCAGGGACATTCCGTCCTGTGCCCGTCTGACAGGCTTGCGATGTATTTGCTATCCACGGTATAGTAAAGTGAACTCTAGACCCGCGCCTCTGCCCTTGAAATACATAATCCTACCCGCAGCGACGAGCACATATTCAATATTTTAAGCAGAACTAAAATTGAAAGTCATTTGGTTCACCAAGTTCATTGTGGTACGGAGTTGTTAATGACTTCCCTCCCATTTGGAGTAGTTTCATATTTGGCGTTTGCCATAGGCTATTTCCTTCCATTTGGAAACTGATGATCGCTATTTCATTTTTTAAAGAAAATTTCATATGATTAATTTTTGCCTCATTAATTGTAAAATAATAGATATTTTTTTTTTTCTCAAAGTACTTACTATAAGTTTTGTGGAAAATGAACAATGACGAACTGGGATCTTCTCCTCCCCGGCTGTGCCCACTGTTAGCAGTACGCTACTGCTGTCATATGATATGCGAATACAAAAACAACAGGATTAAATGCCGGGAAAAGGGGCAGATGGCTTCAAAATGGCTATCCCCCCCCCCATGATAGCGGATTAGAAACGTTTCAAGTATTACGTAAGCAATATTTTGGCCATTTTCAACACCACCCCCATTGGTAAGCAAGAATTAATATTGGCTAACATAGGAAAATAAGTACAAAAGACACCCCCCTCCTCCTAGAGGTGCTTACGTAATACTTGAACTCTGCCTATGCCAAAGGATACATTTTTTATAAAGTTACCAGATTCAGAAAAAGATTGGTATTCAATTGGCTTTCTTTGGTGATGAAAAAACTTTCACTAAGTTGCCATACTTCGGAATTCCAATGACGTATTTGGACACGCAACTAAATTTTCAGGTTTGAACTTAACGAATTAGAAAGCTTGTGCTTAGCCGTGCCTCTCCAAGAATTTCTTTGGTTTGCTTTTCTAATGATGGGCGTGTCTGGAGCGTGATTCGTTCATCTTTGGCCTTAATTATCTTATTAAATATTGATTTTAAGCAAAAATTACACTGGACATTTTTTATTCCTCTTTTTCACAAGGAATCGTGTAGTGAACTTTTTCCGCCATTTTGTATATATCCTCTATAGGGGAACTCGGGGCAAGACGGGGTTAAGCTTTTTCGTCGGAAGTGGCGCCACCTATTCACTCTTTTGTTAAACTGTTACGCTTTCCGTGAAGTACTTTGGAAAAGTATAGAAATAGATTTACGATGATTCGCATTAATTTGATGAATTTTTACGTGCTTCTGAGGCGTTTTGCTACAATTTTCTGTTCAAATAACTTCCATCGTTGTAGGGAAGAGGGTGCGATCTGCTACAAACAGGAATAACCTTTATGTAAGAGTTGTACTTATTAGTTAAAAGGCGTGACCGATAGGTTAGCACGTGTTATCGTGAATTGGGTTAGGAGGCTGCCATTATATTTTCAGTAGCATGTAGAGCAGGAGTCGGTAATCTAGGGCAAGCAGACTACTTTGGATGACGCGCGGGGTGATTTTGAAGCAAAAACAACATTCTGAATACATACTTGCTAAAATTCAATAATAGTATTTTACTAATTTTGAAATAAAATCGATTGCAAAGAATCTCTTCCCTGACTAAGAGTTTTATTCTCTAAATTAATTAATTAATTATTAATGTGCATCTTTCTAAATTACTAATAATTATTGTGTTCTATCCTAAATTACTAATTATTAATTTATATATTCCTAAATTACTAATTA
>QLNU02015360.1:59130357-59160900 GCA_006491805.2 Dysdera silvatica
CAATATAAGGCACTATTCAAAAGTTTCTAAAAAAGGTCAATTTATGGTTAATTTCCCAAATTTTGAGGGTCATGTGTGACCTGAAGATATTATCCGATTCCAAAACTTATTTTTTCACTGTACTTATCTCGACGAGTAGCAACTGTTGAAAATTCGACCCACCCTAATGTAGACCATTTTACTTTTCATCATTTCATGACCATTTCACCCTGTCTTGTCATTTTGAGATTTTCCAGTGTTTGAAAAGTCTTTTAAAAAAAGTTACTGAAATAATCCTTAAAGATTCAGGTACATATTTTCTAAACGTGTATGTCTTGGAAACGAATTGCGGGATATTCCTTTTCCATTAAAAGCAAAGCCCTTTCCCATTAAAAGATTAGTTCATTTTAAACCTCCATCGAATAAAAATAAGAATGGAAGGGCTACACGCTTTTCACTTTTAATGATTCAGCCTGCTATTTCTCTTTGACAAATTCCAGAATCAAAGTAATTTTTCTTTGTGCCCGCCTATTGTCTTTTTCACAACTTTTGCGGGTTCTTTTGAAATTGATCATTAGTGTGTAAAGTGTCTGTCATTGTGGTTCTGGAGCTTTTGAAACTGACAACAGAAAGGAAAAGTAATAATTTTTCTACTTAAAAAGATGTAATTTGCTTATCACGCCGAGTTTGCAGTGTACTGCATGCATAAAATATATTTAAGGTGTTCACTAATGTAGAGATTAGTCATGTGTAGTGCACAAATTAAATAAAATAAGTTAGGTATTTAAAATCTAATATGGAAATTTTAAACCTTTTACTTCTCGAATAAATATAATCCCCAAAAGAATTATGTAAAATATATTTCATAACAATTTTGCATAATATAAATTTTTCAGAAACTTTCCTCCTGTTTTCAAAATATTTTTGGTCTATATTTACGAAAAACTTCTGGGTCGTGTTTTTCTTCTTTTTTTTAGTTTTCTTATCAAGTTACTTTTATCTCCCCAATTGTTATATTTTTTTTCTTTTGTTTCATACTTTTTTATCTTTTGTTATCCTACTTTCTGCGCATGTTTGATTTTCGACTGCCTGTAATGGTTGTATCTTCGAAAATGTTGGGCAAGTACACTGCCTGACAGAGTAAATGCCACACCATGAAGACGTGAATGCAGTGCAATGCGAATTGCAGAGAGAATGTATATGTGCAAATTGCGCGAATGATTAAAATTTCTTGCCAATCACAATAAACCGGGCACGCAATATGAGTAAACAACCAGCAAATGAAGTCATCCTTCAAAATGTTGTTACGGCTACAAGAAATGAGTGGTTTTGCTGTTACTGTGTTTGAAAAACGAACAAGGAGCGTTAATTCTTTTGAGACGCAATTTCGTCAAAAGGATGAGTTTACGAGAGGTTTCATCTTAGACAGTAAGGCCGGTTAGCCCTTGCGCCGTATTGCGGCATAAACACAAGATGATGCCACAACCATCAGTAACGTTAAGAGACAGTGGTCCCAGTTGAGGATGGGGGGATATACAACGTCGCAGTGGGATCGGAGCTCAGAGACAAAGCACAGATCTTCGCCTCAAACGTCATGCTGTAGCACATCCATAATCCACGATTGGCGACATTTTCGAAGTGTGCAAGGTGTCCAATATTAACACGAACAGTGTCGCGCCGATTAGTCGAGGCAGGTTAGTTATCCAGGCGTCCGTTACGAAGGCTCCCTTTAATAGCAAGCGATCGTCGTCATCGCTTAGAATGGTGTGGCACAAGAGGGGTGCAGAATGGAACAATGTCGCGTTCAGCGACGAATCTTGTTCTTGCAGAATACATGGACTGGACTCATTTCTCAAAAAAGTTAAAAATGGATTCTCCGTATGTGTCAGCTTGAATAAATATTTCCAGTCTTACACCATGTGACTTTTTCAGACAGAGGTATTAATTCATTAATAAATATTCTCTATTCCATTCACAATTTTTTCAGTTTTATTCAAATATTCCCCATTTTATTCTGACTAATTTTTATTCCTCGCAAATTCATCATCTAAGTTTAACTTTAAGGAATCTATTTGTAAGGTATGAGTACATCATGATTTTGATGAGCATTGAGACTGAAGTCAGTCGTATGTTATTTTATAGATATCGTTAAATATAACTTTTGGCTTATAAAAAAACATTTACAACTTTTAAGATATTCTTATTCTTGATTATTTTGTATATGTTATAATTGGCTTCCATAATTTATATTTCCATCCATCTTGATTAAGATACCTACTATTTATTAAGAAATAAAGTAAGTTGTATTACTTTTAGTATTTAAACTATTTGTGAATTTTATTTTGTGATATTGGCTTGTAGAGACTACGACTGTTTCAATGAATTACGATACGTCTTATAATTTAGTTTTTATATTTTACGCATATTCTAATGTATCAAATCAATTCAACATCGACGATAATTAACAAATTAACAGACAATTAGATCGCCACTATATTTTATGTAGATCTATACATTATATGGATACTGCATTTTCGATAATTGTGTTATAGCTTGCTCTAACTATTTAAGATTTGTTTAGGAATTCGTTTGAAATACATTATATGTTCGTTTCCGTGCTCTATAAATGCGTTTCTGATTACGTTACTTGAACCTTGTAGTAACATCCTTTTAGCAATTTTCGTACTTTCAATTTGAAGTGGAATAGAGCATTTGAAAAAAGATGAGGTAAAAAGTGAAAATCTCTAAAAAATGTTTTAGCGAATGTAAAGAGTCCGACTATATGTATATATGTGTAACTTAGTAATAATACAAACACAATATTGATGTATTTTTGGCTACCATTGTCGACATAGTCATGTATTTAATCATACGTTTGCAAACTTGCTTAGATTGGCGTCTTAAATAATTTAGAGTTCATAAGGTTATAATTCTATCTTTTATGTTTAGTGGAAAAAAGTGTGTTAGTTTTGCTTTAAAGTTTGAAATAATATCTATGAGAGGCAGTTGGGAGGTTCAACAGCGCTACAGTATCTTGTCTTTAGGAGACTTCAGATTATTAGGACTTGTTAAAGAAATCTTGCCATGCTTGTCATTCAAAAAGCATAAACAGCATTTGTGCCCCTCCTTCACTTTAGTGCTGAAGTATAGAGACGCGTATATACTCATATCACACCCTTTACTTCTGTGATCAATGATAGATATTTCATGAAACATTACAGAAATTGTAGACGGATGTATTTAAAAATATTTTGCATTGTATGTGCTGAAGTACAGAGGTACAGAATGAACTCACACAAACTTTTGTACATGCTACATCAGTAATCTTGAAAGGCAACAATAAATTCAAACGGATAATTGTACAACATTTTTGATGACTTTGTCCGAGAAATGAAGTTTGAGGCTATCCTATGAAGGATCTACGTTGTCTATTTTAAGTTATAAGGGTCATCATCCAATCGCAAAATGAAACTTTGCTGGACATGAAGAAGAAAGTCTTGGATTTTCGGTCGGATCATCGGATGCAATTGATCTCTCGACATCTACTACATTGTAGGTACAACAGTCACGGGCACCCCAAGGCACATGCTGCTACTAGGTAAGTAAAAACCAATTGAGTGTTAACTAGTGAAGAGGTGACCTTACTAAATCCATATAGTGGTATATATTTCACCAAGTTTACATCACACCGTTAAAAGCATGTTTCTTACTAGTCAATAAATTTAGCTATTCCATCGACGGTTTATTCAACGGTGTCCTTTTCGTATGATTAATAGTCAACTCTCTCTCTCTCTCTCTCTCTCTCTCCCACCTTTCATGCCTTAGTATCTTAGTATCATGGTAAAGCTACTTCTGCAGTGATATCTAGCCATCGTCACTACCTTGCTGATAGTCACATGTTCAGCGTTTTCTGTTATTCTTGTATATACTTGTGTTAAGGTGAAGCTGAAATCCTTATTTGAAAAACAAACGAGAATTTCAGCTTTAAATGGGAACTGACGAAACAACTGCACTTATGTCGAGTGCATTGTGGTGTTGGAATCCTAGCTGTAGAGAAATCTGCAATAACACAATAACTTAGTTCAAAAGATCACCAAAGCTATCTAGAATCGGTTTCTGTTAGTGTTAGCCAACCATAATGCCACTAACAAGTTCTAAACAATATGTTATTTTATCCGTAGATTTGACCAAGAACACTTTATTTGGCACAAGAAGACAATGAACAAGTTTTGCCACTCCAGGTAGTTAAATGTCAAAAGCCTCTCCAGATTTGCATTTCCTTTTCTACAAATGTGCGGAAAACTTATGTATAACTGTCCCATTTACCCACTAAAATAAAGCCAAATTAATGTCTTTATTATGCTGCCAAAATATTTTCCTCTGTGTACACGTACGAATAGAGAAGTCATATAAAACTAGCCGAAATTCTCAAGCTAATATTTCACTTCTCAAAATTCCTTGTCTAGGTTGAGCAGGAATTGCATTTTTGCTTCGCGATCAGCAGGTATTAATATTAGAAGTTTCGATGTTAAGAAAGCGAAAAATGTTGACGAAGCATCCTTGACTTGGTTAGAAAATTTCTAATCTAAACTTTCTACTAGCAAAAACACAGGATTCTTAATTCTTTATATAAAGGTTTATTTCCTTTTTATTGAACACATTACACCCCTCACGCTAATTCCTTTTATTTTTGACCTATGCTGTTGTGAATAAACGATATAAGTTAGTTATGAAGTACGTTTATAAGAAAAACGCGATGCCCACTACCTTATTTCCATTTACATTAACGTAAAAATAAGACCTTTCCTTATTCTCGCTACAACCTAATTACATAATATTTGTCCTTTGTCACAGGAGTCAGGAAATATATGTAGATTTAGACTGGAAGCGGAAACCTCTTCAAGAATGGCATTTCAAGTCTTAAAATTTACCAAGTAAAGAGCTTTATAATTACGTAGATATTATTGGGAGCGTGTTGATTGATTGATTGATTGTTTGGCTTTTTTATGGCGCAAGAGCATCTGGGCTATACTGCGCCAATGCGTGTTGATTAAAAATTGCTGAATATGGATTGTTTCTCAATTTATTTCGCTTTAGAGCGAAATACGTATTGAACGATTTTAGGAAAACAGAACTCCAGCTAAATCAAATGTACCTTTTACAGGCATAAATATACTATTGACTTATCATTGCTTTTACTTTGTTGCCTACAATGTTGAAACCTATTGATTTCTAGACCACTGTAATCTAACAAATACTTCAGGAAAATATTGAAGTAAAAAAATACTAAATATCTTATTATCGACAACCACAATCAAGCGGGGCAGTTTAAAGAGAGAAAAATAAGTGAACTCTAATTCAAATACTTCCTAAAAGGGACTCTCGTGTTTTCCAGTGGCGTATGCAGGGGTTTAAGGGGATCATAACCCAATTACAATTCAACTTCGTATTCGTACATACATATATATGGAGTTGTACCTCTGTAATCCCCTTTGTGAGCTTGTAACACCCCCCTTATAAACTTTCTGCATACGCTAATAGTTCTTTTGAAATGAAATGTCGTATATTAGTGCTTTCCAATCCCTAATGAATGCAATTGAAATCGCGCCACAATTTCCATAGTAATCTTACTCGTTGCTATGGATTCTATGAAAAAATAACGAAACATATTGAATTTATCGGTAAAGCTTTCTACAAATTTTGCGCGATGAATGGAGGGTGAATTAACTACCCGAAAAGAAACAAGAAACCACGATACTTGTTGTAAATTTAGAAAAGGAATTGATTCAGAAATGGAGTTTTATGAAGCTAATAGAAGATTTTGAAAAGATTTCGCTTCCTAAAATCCAAAAAATAACTATCGTAACGTCTCTGGTACATACCGTTTTTCCTTACATATTTGCTGCTGTTGAAGTGTACGGTTCTTTCTTATGCTCACTAATTCTCGGAATTGGTCAAATGTAATGTCAGTCACGTAAAAGAGAATATATTTTTTGTGCATATGATACGGTTCAGATTGAGAACGGATAGGAGGATATTAAAAATATATCGTAACGGAACGAGGGAAAAGAGGCAAATGCTTTTATTGGATAATATGTTCAGGAACTGGAAAAATTGTTCGCAATTTTTAGGAACTGCTGACTACTCTTTTGATGCAAATATGTTTCACAGATTTAAAGATATTGAACATATGTATACTTATAATTAAGTAATGAAATATAGATATACATTTCAGAGAATTTGGAGAATAGATTTTCCTGAATGAGAAAATGAAATTAATCCAGTTTTTCTTTCAATATTTATTAATTCATCTGGAAAGGCCCGGCATCAATTGAATGTGGTTGGAAGTACTTCTTCAAGGCCAAGGGATATAAAATAAAAGTACACCTGCTCACCTTCGCCAATGAAAATGAAAGTGCTGGATCACAGTCAAGAAATAAAAATGAAGGTACTGGATCACAGTCAAGAAATAAAAATGAAGGTACTGGATCACAGTCAAGAAATAAAAATGAAGGTACTTGAGTTTGGTTAGTAAAAGATGCCGATATAAGAAAATACAACGCAAAGAATGACAAAACTAACCTCAATAATTTTAACGCAAAATTTAGTTCTCACATTTCCTCTGTTTTATTATGCATAAATATTGATGGGGGCGTCATCATATAAGTCTTCGTTGATTCTTCTATTCTTAATAAAAATAAACCCACGCAGTGTACATATACTTTTAATCTAAAAATCTCAAATAATATTAATAGTGAACCTCTGTCCATTTGTTATCAATTTATAGTATATACATTAAGTTTCCGTCGCATTAGCAAAACCTAACATTTCAGCCAGGAGAACCTAAGAACCTTGAAAATTGGTATCAATTAGTTAACGAAAAGAATATTGTTCGAAACCTGACATCTTAAATAGATCAAATATTTTAAAATAACGATAGAAAAGTAGAGAATTTTGTAGTTCAAAGACAAAAAAATTAATTATAAATTGAATGGTGAATTATTTGCAAAGAAAAATCATTTATTGACCCCTGGATACGAATCCACAATCACTTGGTTACCGGTTAAATGCTTTACCATTAAGCTAAATTGAATAGCAACTTAAATTCGGGATTTAAATATGATTGATAAAAGAAAAATACCATTACCTTTTCCTATCCCGTCTTAAATATTTGTCAATTTCATCGGGGTATTTTCCGTTTTCATTATTTTGACTGTTAGACATCTTGCTCTTATTATTTACTTAAAATAGGGGAATTGAGTATTTTTTTAAGGGAATCACGTAAATTACCTAGTTCTTCGGGAAAAATTTTCTGCATTTTCATTATTCCTCCGTTTTGAACTGGAATTAACTGCACCATAGCGAAAATTGTGATAATCTTTTTGATTTCCATAATCCTTGGGAAAAAGTGATCGACAAAATAAATCCAAACACAAAAAAGACAAATGATAACACAGCAAATGCACCAAAGGATGGCTTCTTATAATTAAATAAGCTAAGTTATAAAAGTTTTGAATAAAGAAACTAATTAGAATTAATATAATAGGCTGTAATCGAAATTGACAACTTTTGTGACAGTTTATTAAATTTTTGAAAATATAATTATAGCTGAAATTTAAGAAGAAAAGTGATTTAAATATTCACTCTTTCATGTAGGTTTCTAAAAAATGCTTACTTTATTTTAGCTTTCATAGTCTCTTTGATTATATGTGTACTCTCCTCTTCCTCTACTTTGATGTTTTTTATTTAATTTTAGTGGTATTGTGCTATAGCATTCAAATTTCATTCTTTATAGTGTTAATTAAGCGGCTATTTTCTTGTTCCTAACAAGGACTTCTACATGACTTCTAAAAATCAATATCAGAACATACCAGTATTATCCGCTTTTTATGACCGTTTTTAAAAAGTATCTTGTACTCCGAGAATAGAAATGTGTATAAAGAGAACTTCTTAAATTCCCAATCTTCAAGAATTTCATTTTAAAATTCTTGCAACAGCGTCTGAATTAGTACGTTTAAAAAATAATTTTTGAATTTGTTTTTAATTATCTTATTGATAAATTGTTAATATGCGATGTTATTGCTTTTATTATTGCGAGTGTAATTTTTGAATTGTAACCTTTCCTTATGTCTTATCCACAAACTTCTTAGCCAGTTTCGCTACGGAACATAATATTTTCAATAAGCAACATTAAAAAAAAAAGATCGAATATGCAACCTTAAAAAAATCTGAGTAAATAAGATTTAATTGTGGTGTTTTAATCAACTACATTTCCTCGGATTCCTTGCATTAGATCATACTGATAATAGTTTACCTTATATTATTCTCATTTATATTTCTTTTAATTAACTATACTTTTATTTCTTGTATTGGGAAACTCGCTTATTTTTCCCGTATTGCCAGCTATAGATGAATTCTGAAGTTTTTGGTAACGACGTTGACTTCCACGCACTTACCTTTATGCAATAAGCTATCAAATCGTTTGGTCAATTCTGCATTCCACAATTATTGTCCAACAGCACATGAATTTGAAATGGTTGTAAAACTTTCCTCTTTGATGTTTATAACCTCTCTGCTCTCCACATGGCTACTCATTTTTGCAATTTTAGCTTGGAGATCTAGATCCCGGTTTTCCATGTGTATTCGCCTTAATTTTAGTCTTCATCGGTCTTTATGATCAAACAGCATGGATATTCATACCAACCTCCCAGAATTTCTGTTGATCTGAATTCTTCGATGTATTCTTCTTTATTTTCGGTGTCCCGAGCAACGAATTCAGCATGCAATTTCTCGTGCGTTTAGCCATCAATTAAAATTTGCACTTCCTTCATCATTTCTAACCTTTCAAATTACTTCCATCTGTGGCATTATTCACCTTACCAAATACTAATCATGACATTACCCCATGCTTTCTTCCTGACTGACTGATTTACCCCACTGCTGCATATTCTATAAAGAGCGTTATTATGTAATATTATTTGTATTATTATTATAATAATATGCTGAAAAATATGCGAAAGATATTCCTTATCCGCTTCATTGTTTTATCATGATGATCAACAGTACATTACTTTCTTTATGTGGTATAAGCAACATCGAAACTTTGCATTAATTTAATGAACGAGGATCGATTTGCGTCAAAGAATTGTCTCATGACTTCAGGGTCCATAAAATGGAAATCATTTGCAATATTAGTAAGTTGAAAAACGTTTTGCAATCAAGAAAACTAAATTATTTACAAAAGGATGGAATTCATTATATTTGCAAAGATATTTTACTAGACGTTAGCGAGTTTGGAAACGGTGTACCTTAATTTCTGATTTACGATTTGCGGGACACCATTCAAAATTCAGATCTTAGGATAAGTCGTAAAGCAGTCGAAATTTTTTAGTACCGTGATGTCTTTGCTTATGCGATATCACCTTTTCTAGATCATTCATGAGCCTTCGATCCGTTTTTACACCACGTGCCATGCACGTATAAAAGGAGTAGGAGATTCGTTGGCAAAGTGCCAATCATTACATAAAGATTATTTTCTAATTCGTATTGATAGCGTTATAATAACAAACACTGACCCGGATAACTGGCTTTGGGCTACCTGCAATTAAATAATATGTTAGGGGTGCTCTTTTATTTTAAAGTTATCTTAATTTGGGACCTTACTTGACCTCTGGATTCAACCCCCTTCATCGGACGTATATGTATCCTGTTTGCGTCAGTTACAATGTTGGATGAAGGAATAGCATATAGGAAAAATATGTGCTTCAAATTTTAATCTAATTTGAAGTTATTAATCGATCAACTTTGTTCAAACTTTATATGTAAATCAACCGAATAATGGCTTAAACACAAAATTAAGTAAAAAAATCTATTTTTTTTTCTGTTCTCCCAAGCCGACGGCTTATTTAAACATGCGCAAGTACAATATTTTTCGATCAAATAAATATGGAGTTGGATGAAAAGAACAAAAATCTAATATGACTACAGTTTTAGAAAAAAAAATGACAGTCTTAATTGACATAATCCAAAGACATAAATTTCTTTGTTGGGGCTATTTGATTAGTTGCAATAAATATGGTGAAAATTAGCTGATTTTAAAATGATTACTGGTGCTAGCAAAGTTTTTCTTCTTTTTTTTTAATTTTTCAGGTTGATAGTTTACTTGAAATTTATCAAATATTAAATTATTAAGATATACTTTCTAAGCCATGGAATACCAAAACTAATTTATATAATATTAAGTCACCATTTACATAATGCTACGTTATTGAATACTAAGTACAAGAGCTTACATAATAACTCGTTTTACGGTAATATAATGCCTTTAATTTTTACAGTAATAAGCAATAGTTTTATGTTATTACTGAAATTTATTTTAATGCTATAATACTAATTTATATGATACAATAATACTATAGATTTATTCAGTATTGTAGTATTACCTATTTCAATGATGTTCTAATGTTCCCATGACACACAAAAGTACTGTATTAATTATTAGTATATATATATATATATATATATATATATATATATATAATTACTATAATAATATACTAATATAATTATACATATATATATATATATGTATATAAATACGAACTATGTATAATAATTTTTTAAATAGTATAACTGTAGTATAATAATAGCAATAAAACGGGCATATGCACTTTAACAGTTAAAATTTAATAATAGGAGATTTTAAAATATATCGAAATTCTGATTTGGAGGATTTTTTAACTGTATTTTAGCTATAGGCACCTTCTGATATATATTTTCTTAAGGTAATGCTTGTGAACCACACAAGGGCCGTCAAAATTCTTCAGAGTTTGGGCAAGTCATTCAATAAATTTAAGCCATTAAATATGGAAAATACGAGTATCTAGAACGGGAGACGATCTCCATAGAAAACAAAATATAAATAAAAAAAAATGAAACTAACTTTTAATTCATTTCATGTATAGCATACCTACTCGATTTCTTAATTTTAACGCGATAACTTAAAAAAAAACCGTTTGGATAAAATTTAATATTATTTGGAGTTATTTCTTTCAGCGCTGAAGCTAACGTTCTTATTTTCATTTTAACGGAATTCTTTCAGCTGTCGTTTTCCTATATTAAAAGATCTATTCACTGTTTCAGCGATTTCGTCAATTCCCTACAAATCGCTTTGCAATAAGTGAAAGAACTTTTATCTGAAGTTCCTTTTATTAAAAGATCTGCATCGATACATTCTAACTAAATGATATAACCCAACCACTTCTACTATATCAAAGATAATTGTGACGCTATTGGTTGATTTTCATTACGTACAAAGCGTTCGTTCTAACTACGAGCGATGTTTTCAAAGTTCGGACCTTCAAAGTCGAAGAATTTCAAGAGAAGAGAATTTTGTAGCTTTAAATTGTAGGAAACCTTAATTTAATTTCACTTGGAATAAGGAGAAAAACATGTATACGGGTTTTCACAGAAGAAAAATAAAACTTTCAAAGGGAGTCAAAGATCACGAAAAAACATATTACAAATTTCAAATACCGAAGAAAAAGTTTAAATATTTTATTGAACACGCTCAAATCTGAGCCGACGTCACGTTCACTCAACCGAAAGTCTTGCGTTATTTTTATTATTCGTTATTATAGAGCTTCCTATTCAAGGACTTCATTTTCGCGCTAGGCAAGTAAATGCAAGAATCCTCGCAAATGTTCCCACACGTCTACAACTTAAAAATAAATTTTTTGTAGTTTGCTAAAAGTTTTTCAAAAAATCGCCCGACTGCTTATAATTTTTTTGGGAGGATGCGTCTCACAAATACGTAAATTAAAAAAAAAAGCGCAATTTTATGCACATGAGCTCGTACGCGTTGGAGCGCAATTTTATATCGAAACAAGATAAGAAAGACACATATAATATAGTTTTTAAACTTCACTAAAAAGTTGTGAAACTATGTAAATGAAAGGTGAATATTTGAAGAAAAATGGTTCTGACTCACCGTACTTAACTTGATGCCAATAATGAGGACAACTTCAATGGTTTGTCCCTCTTGGAGGGAGGTGGGGTTGGGAATATCCTCAAACTTCAACAGTCCACTTTCACTATATCTGCAGTGACGAGACCCCCTTGTTTAATACCTGGGCCTGAATAAGGTGTTTTACCAGTTTCTCCATGCACGCAAAGATAATATGAGTTCATAAGTTATCCTTATGAAGCCCTCGGGATTACCAAAAGAGAAGGTGATGAACCCCGAAGACCTCGAATAGTTCGGGAAAAGAAAACTCTTGTCCGGGCATCGCTATCCGGATAGTCCCAACACCGGTCCACGGATTGCTGGGGACCCGCTGATTTTTTCAAGGTTCGCCGTTGAAGGTTATTGGGCGAATCTTTAGGACGGGCCCGTTTCCTCCAAATTTCAGTTCCCAATGCTGAACACGACGGGCTCGAAGTCCGATTATGATGGCCCGGGGGACGGGCCAGGATTTTTTTCCTGCCCGGTTCTCTGGTCCGGTTCGCCGGTTTTGGTTAGAGCTACCGGTTTACTACGGGACCAGGAAGGTTTTACCAGCAATTCAGACCATTCGCGCGAGCAAAGACTTAGCCGCGTTATATCAATACGCATGCGTGAGCTTTTCGTTCGATATTTTCGTATGTGCGTACGGTGTGAGTGCCTGCATGCGTGCGTGCGTTCATTCCGTACCCCCACCGCACCCACTCTCGCATTTTCTCGTTCAGGGTTCGGGATACAACGGGAATATAGGGCACGGGCAATGGGGGGTGACGTCATGCGTGGGCCAACTTGCGCAAGAATAGTCGATCAGAGTTTTTGGATCCAATAGTTGGGGTGCTAAAAATCCTTTTCAGTGACCCTACAACCCTGCTCCATCCACCATGATGCATATTTTCCCCCGTGTAGCCTGTTTGTTTATTTTTTCCTTTTTCGCACCGAAACGGGACGGAGGTAACCAATTCGTCGCATGCAATTTTCCTTCTCCGAAATTTCCATCATCGAATTTATTGAACGATTTCTTTAAGCAAAAGCCTTCTTGTCGAAGAAAACGATCCAAAGCAAACTATAAAAAAAAAAGAACTTACGCGAACTGCAGTTTTAAGAGAGTTTACATCAGAGGTTCTTGTGTCGTAAAGTATTACGCATTGCAAGGTAATGATGAAGTTCCACTCATGTTTCCTGCATATAAGTGTTATTGCAATTATGCAAGCTATTTTCTCCCTTGTACGCCCTCCTTTCAGTGAAAGCTATGCCATTATCATTTAACTACATAATATATTATAAACAAGGACGACATTAACCAGGCATGAATTTATTAACGAAACTTAAAGCGAACTTTAAGTTCATTTTAAAAGCGCATACAGTATCATCACAGCTCTCTGATTACACGTTGTTTTTACAATTGCCTCATTCATATACAACTGAACTCGGTTAGTACGAAAAACAATGGAATGGGGGATTTTTTCCGATATATCCATAATTTGAAGAAACAATTTATCAAAAACAGGACTTCTGCATAAGCATTAACATGTAAAATTTATAAATTAATTGACACTACAAACTAGCATTATTTCAAAAGTTTTAAAAGAAGTTTTATTTAATAAATAAAACAGTTAAAAATCATACACTTTTTATTTGCCCATGACAGTAGAATAACAAGTGCAAAAGACAACAGTCCTTCTTCATTACGAGAACAATGTAAATGCTACTGCAATCTGAGTTACCTTGATTAGCGCAGAGTGATCTGTGCTTCCCTTGCGCCATAAAAATACAACCAACCACCTGAAATCTGAAGTTTAGACATAGTGGAAATCCTATTTTTAATGTAAACAAATGTCTTGAAATCTTTGAATATTTCGCTAAAAGTAAAATTAGAGTGGAAATATTTTCTATTCATTATAGCAATGAGATAGTTCGTGATATCTTTGAAATATTTCGCATATTTTATACATTAACTCGAACTAATCGAAACCACTTGCTCGTTAGAGCCGTCCATTTTATTATATTCGTGTTCGTTTAACCAAGTTACATAGCACGTTCATATATACAGAGCAGTGACAAAGGTAATTTCCGCCGAGTTTTGTAATTAATTTAATCGTTCCTTCAGACACTAATCTGTTCAATACGGTAGGGGGAACCACTTACCCTTAGTTTATATAGCCAGTGAATCCACTCTTCATAAAAAGAAAACAGAAAGTCTAATAACAGAAAAACAGCTAAGAAAGCATCAATTGTCATCTGAAGTCGAGTTTCTATACAAAATATGTTTTTGAGGTTCTGTCCCAGGAATGAAAACGTGTTGCTTTATTTTTCTTTCAATTAGAACTTTAGTTTTACATTAACGAATGAAATCATATGCCATGAGAAGACAGAAGAGCGTGTAAAAACTGAAAGACAATTGAGGAAAAATCGATTATCGCCGAAAGTCGAGTTTGTCACTAAATACGGTTCTGAGTTCATCTCCGGAAATGCGAACGTCTTCTAATTTTCTTTGTTTTGTTTTCCTGTTAATCAAGTAAGGTTTACCCTCATAAACGAAGCATGCTTCGTGGAAAGAAATCGGAACGCACAATAACTGAAAGCAAGCTGTTTAATTATGTTTGTTTTTCCTATGATCTCGAATCCTGTTGTGCCGGGGTTTCTTGCACCTATGTCACCCCTGATTCCCTGATTGATATAAGTAAACATATATATATAAGCAAATTTATATTACATATAATATTAAAAAAATAGTTAATATAGGAAATAAACGCACATATGCAACATTAAAACGTAATATTAGTGTAAGATATTATTACTCTCCTCAGGAACACAATTGCCAAATAATGGTTAACACACAAAGCCACCAAGGAAAGTTTTTTGTGAGTTTTCGTGGGGGAATTTATATACTTAATAATTTTCGACACCCATATATAAGAAGCTCAATTTAGAGCCTCTTTTGTTTAGGAGAAAGAAAGAAGCCGTCCCCATCCTGGATTCGAACCAGGGTCCCCCCTTTGAGCCAGGAGTATATTGACCACTAGACGAACGGGGACATGGATGGGGACGGCATCTCCTTTTCTCCTAAATAAAACAGGTATTGACCATTATTTGGCAATTGTGTTATCCCTGCGGAGGGTAATAATACCTTAACATCTTTACATACGGAGAAAGAGAGCGTTGTTTCCTGTCCTCATTCGTCTAGCGGTCCAAGACACTCCGGGCTAAACGGAGGGACCCTGGTTCGAATCCAGGATGAGGACGGCGTCTCTTTTTCTCCTAAACAAAAAAAGCTCTAGTTTGAGCTACTAATACGTGGGTATCGAATATTATTAACTACAGAATATTAATATACAAAATATTTATATAGAAACTAATTACTATACATAAGTAGACTAACAATAAGAAAACAGTATCAAAAAATATTAAAATATTAGAGCCTTGGAATCTTTTGGGATATATGTTTTGTTTATTACAGATTATATGTTTGATAACATGCCTCCATAAAAGAATCGTGCATGTGATTTTAGTTAAGGCTCCTAACGAAGGTTTTAAAATCACATGCATATACTTTTATTTCTTTAATAAAATTTGATTCGTGTCGGAAAAAAAGTTGTATACATCCTTTTTAATATTTTTTACTATATTTTTTTTATTCTTTTGTTGCATTATACTATTGTTTTTGTTACACAAAGGTAACCAAAGTGGTGCAGAATAAATAGATTAATTTTCATACACAGACAAGAGGCCAGTGACATAAAATACAGGAAGCTTATTAAGAAGTGGGACCTCAATTTTGGGCGATATATTGCTGAACACGACGTGGCAGCGATTCGATGAGAATGTCAATAATAATAATATCCTGGGGTATCGTTGACCATGTTGCGTTGATCCGAGTCCATATATAGTTCATCTTCATTTTATTGGGGTGGGGTGGAAGGGTATTCAACCGATGACGTCCAATCGTGTCGATTGGCAAGATATCAGGGGATCGGGCTGGTCAAAGCATTATCTGCACACGTTACAGAGTATTTAGACTGATCCGATCTATACGTAGCCGGGCGTTATCCTGTTGAAATATGGCGTTTGGAACGCCCTGTAGATATTTCTGTGCTACGGGCCGCAGCACCTCAACAACACAGTAACGTGTCGTTAATGCGCCGCTGTTGTAATGAGCGGCTGTTGACGCTAGTAACAAAAATTCCAAAATGGGGCAAAAGAACTCGGATTGGAGATCGCTACAAACAAAATTAAATAGATGATCAGTACGCAGAATAAAAGAAGATCCAAGACTTGAATCTTTTAAAATAAATAAATTAATAAATATAAATATATATATATATAGGGCCGCTTACAGCAATTGAGATCGTTCTTAATATTAATAAAACACCCTTCTAAATTCTGGACTTATACTAGTTTAACTAATTTTTGATCAATATTGGTTCATTCAGTATCGATCACAAATCTCAATTATTGTAGTCAGAAAAAGCAAACCAATAACATGGATTTTGTGCGGTCTCTGATGAAGAACAAAATTCTTGGTATTATTTAATCTTCACCCTCTTCACTTTTACTACTACAATTTCAGTTTTTATTCTAAGCTGATTTTACTACTTTAATTTACTTGGTTTGACTACCTAGTGTTATATTACTTTTCTACTTTAACTTTGTCTAAATTAATATACAATTAAGTGTAGTATATTTATGTATATTACATTAGAAAGTACTACATGTCACAATCATACTACAATTTTGCTATATATATATATATATATACTAGCCTTTGAAAAGACTGCAGCAATTTATATATTATTCAATCATAATATCCATATCAACTAAAACGGAAAGGAATAAATAAGCACAGAAATTAATGCAAAAATCACTTCTGGAAGTAGATGTGGCTTCGCATTCAAGAAAGTGTTACATACCGCGAATATCTTACATAAACTAAAGTTTACCATATACAAAACAATAACAGGGTCTACTTTTATAGAGCCGAAACGTGGACATTAACTGCTAGAGGCAAAGAAATTCTCAGACTATGGGAAAGAAAATCTCTTCGGAAAATACATGGGATAATTAATAAATAATAATAGCAAATGAATAATTAGAAAAGACAGTGAAATATACCATCTGTATGAAGACCTAGAATTTTTGATAGAACAAAAAAACAAAGAAGATTTAAATGGCTAGAGTATGCAAAAAGAACGGGGGAAGCTAAAGTAGTTAAATAAATTACGTGAACTAATCCAGAACGAAAACGGAAAGTGGAATACTCCAGAAAAATATGGCTGAGTAAAATGGAGGAAGACATTAGAAGATTTGGGGTAGGAGAATGGCAAACTTTGGAATGAGGGGAGTGGGCGACGTTCGTTAAGAGGCCAAGGTCTTTTAGGAACAATAGTGCCAGAAAAAGACGAAGAATATTTGATGTATAGAACTTGCAACAAAATCACTGCACTTAAATAAATAATTTAATGTCAGAAAATCAGTTTTTATCAATACTAAACACACTACAAACTAGCAAACATTATTCATCTGCAGGTAGGAATAAGGTTACTCCACCAATATGATATATCATATCGTAGAAAATAACATGCGATAAAATTCTTCAATCAATTTCATCCACATAATTCTATATATTGAACTGAAACTGACAATCGTATCTTAGCATTTGCTGAACTTTCCAGCGACATTATAACTTTATGCAAATAAAAAATAATTAACGCCTGACGTTACTGGTCGTAACTTAGACGACGTCAATTCAATGCTCAGTCATTTCTGACCTTTTCCTAACATCAGTCATCAAACTGAGTCACGTACTTTTACTATTACCTCGTCCGCGTCTTATTCTTTATTTTCTTTTAGGCAATCGATATTCTCAGCGTTTGTGTTCTCGTAATACAAGTTAGGCAAGAAATTATACAACCAGGTTTCGCATCGTGTGGCCACCGCCCACTCCTGTTCCCGCACTAGCGAACCCACTCCTTCTCCCGTGAGAGCCTAAATCGCGGAAATTATCATTTATTCCCGCGTCTTTTAAGTTCTTTCGCGTGTTAGCCCCTTTAAAGGGAGGATGGGGGAAAAGGGTATCTAAAATCCAACTTTCTAAACGTCACATCAAAGAGCTTGAGGGTTTTATGATTTGTACACAATGTATTAAAATTTTACTGAAATAACGAACATATTGTAATGATATTTTAATATTAACTACTCAATTATATTTTTCAATTTTTTTCAAAATGAAGTTTGCTATGTTCAAAATGTTCATGTTTAATTTGCTTTCTCAGTGGCACGTTAAATCGATAAAGCGTGAATTCATGTAATTTTACTGCCATCTTTGAAAAATAACGTTTCGAAAGGATATCTCATTGAGAAAAGAATGTGAAATGGTCTTTCCTGTGCTCAATACACTTTTATGCAAATTACCATTGTAACGTTATTTATTTCTGCCTCATGGTAGCAGAGGTAACATCGTCTTCCATCGCATCCTAAATCCGGTTTCGATTCCAAGTGTATCGTATAACGGGTGAACTTTTTTCTCCCCACTATAGCTTGGGGTTCGGATCCTCGGAAAACTGTAGATCCTGATACAGCATGACCTTACCAATCCTTTCTCCGTAAAACAAACAGATAACTTCGCCTGTCTAGTATTTGAAGCGAGTTTTTGTTTCGTATTCTGATTTACAACAAAGGAGCAATATATATTGTATCTGATCAAGAATCGTACAAATTAACTCCCCAGCTTTCCAATAACTACGAACTCAAACTTTGAAAATCACAGATCGGAGTTGGTTTCCCAGTAAAATTGGTTTTGTAGACATGTATCTGATACAGAAGACGTTAAGCCGTCCGTCCCGTGACGTCAAAATACGAATAACCTAAGCTCTTGGGCTAGCCTTTAGATCGGAAAAGCTGATGTATTATTTTTCTTGTAAAAGCATATTTATACAAAACTGGCCAAGTTGGATCTGCTTCTGACTGTAGATCTGTAAATTGCGATTGTATGTTCGACTCACCAGCACTCTCTAAATAGCTTCTAACAATAAACTGTTTCTATCTTTCGGATTTGGGTGAAAACAGATTATTTCGATTATGTGAGATGTAGTTATTTCAATAAAATATGACGTGGTTGGGTATTCACCTTAAACCGGGGATTTTCCGCTTACCAATCGCCGAGGGCCTCGTCTTGGAGACAAACAAATAAAAATAGTCGAAATACAATTTTCTTATAAAAGAAAAATTTTCCCAAAACTTCCGCTTCTTCTCTAAATCATTAATCATATTCTCATCTTTATAATTAAAAATTCAATTCTTCATTAAAAAGCAATGAATCGCCCTTTTCAACAAGCTTTGAAAACTATATCTCTCTCTTCTTTGTAATGGTGTACTTCCAGAGATGTTAAATAACGTTATAATGTAAAAAATTAAATTAAAATACAAATATCTCGGCAAGACGAACATTTCCACCTTTTTTTGTGCTTCATTTTTTATTTGGCAATTTGCCTCTTAATTTTGAACTTGGTTGGTTTACTGAACTCTCTTTTTAAAAGTGATTTCTCGTAATAATGTATTTGATTGCCAAAGCGTCTCTAAAACCGAGTGTTATGTACGCACGTCTTGTCCATTTAAAAGAGGGGAATCTCTTAAGATTGGATGAAGTTTATGATTCCGGTTTTCCTGCATTAGGAACGGAAGAAATTAGTAGAAAAGTTCACTCAGTTTTCAAGCTATACTCTCACTTCAAAAGCTGGTAATTAGGTTTTCAATATAGCTCATATACGCTCTGTCTTTTATGTAAATAATTATTGTTTAATAGATTTATTTCCTGTAAAATAGGCTATCACCCAATTGATAATAGCATCCAAAACTTGTGTTCGGTTAAACTTTGTTAAGTTTAAAAAAATCTGGGAGAAAATTCAGGCAACTTTCCTTTAAAATTCAGTAAAGCTGAATATTAACACAATATCTTATTTATAACTGCACCCAGTTAAATTATCTTAACTTAAAAATTTATATTTCTAAAAATAACAAGGCCACCATGGATTCACGTGATAAAAAACGAGATTAGATATTTTTTATTAACTTCTGAAGTTACTGGGGCTATAATATATATCGAAAAGGCCTTGGAGAAATTGTGAGCTCACGATTCTTTGGAAAAACTAAAGTCTGTAAACAAAAACGGTCTTGTTAAAAGCTTCCAACTTTTTATAAATATCTATTGGATAACAAGTTACCTCCTGTCTTCTATATAAACTGTTTTAAGCAACATCCCCCAATAATGATAATGCATCAAATCACTGAATTAGTATCTCAAACATCATTTAACCATATTTGTATGCACATTACTGTCCATAACAGACCAGAACTGCTAGTTTTAATGAGATTATACTTTTAGAATGTCCCCTATTTTGAAGGAAACTAATATTCTATATTTCTTCAAAATTTTCAGGTGGTATAAAAAGGTCCACGACACATTTGGATTAAGTGTCCTTTCATTTAAAAATTAACACCTCCCTCCATGCCAACGGCACAGCCAGGGTTTTCTTCTGGGGTGTTTGCTGTCAGAAGGGCGCATTAGACCTTTCCTTGGGTTCAATTATCACATATATGCAATATGTATATGTGTGCATATAAAACATATAAAGAACATGAAACCTTGATCTTCCCTTAAATAAATCTTGCATTTTTCTTACAATTTTATGAGAAATCCCAATGTGTTATTGGAATCTGCGGAAATTTTTCATTTATTCGTAGGGAAAATTTTAAAGTTTGGAGGCCTGAAAGGGCGCTTCAGCAGATCTCTGGCGGGATTAAGCCCGCTCAGCAACCCCCTTGGCTCTGCGTCTGCTCCATACTGCAGTAGTGAATCTCCCATTATGGGAATTATTGTGACCTTCGATAATCTTATAGTTTCTTCTTTTAATACATAAATATATGTGCCAAGTAATCTATTTTCCAAGGAAAAGGAAAGCATATAAATGCATATATTGTTTTACACCATGTAATCCGCGAAAATTTCAGCTGATCTTTCCATGATGTAAAATAATATAGACCTATGCCTTTATTTGTCTTCCTTTCTTCGGCAGATAGATTTTGCTTGTTATATATTCTACATTTGTGATCTTCCCTTGCGGTGCACGGTGCACAAGTCGTAATAGATAAGTGTTTCCCCTTGTGCGTACTTATGAAAACCTTAATGAACGAGAGAGAGAGATTGAAAGAAGATCGTAGTTCAGTTGGTAGAGCATCCCACATGTAATGAGGAGGTCCCGGGTTCAGGTCTCTTATTTTTCTTTCTTTAATTTTTGTATGTGATTATCCCCATTTTATATACATAAATTATATAGGCTATATTTTAGTGCCATATAGAAATTATTAGTTAAGTTACAAGCATGTCTCACAAAAACTGAGGCTTGCCAGTTATAAAACAATAATAAGATTTATAGTTTTATATGGAGCAGAGACACGGACATTGACAGCTAGAGACAAAGCAGTGCTGAGAATATGGTACTTCGGAAAATATTCGGGGCAGTTAATGAAACCGGCGTATGAAAATTTAGGAAAAAAAAGGGAAATCTAACACTTATATGAGGACGCTGAGCTGGTGACAGAAATAAAGAAAAGAAGACTTAAGTAGCTCGGGCATGTAGAAAGGATGGGAGAATTTAAGATGGCCAATAAAATCGTGAAAACCAATCCAGTAGGAAGAAAAATAGTGGGACGTCCAAGGAAAAGGTGGATTGATGGGGTTAAAGAAAATCCGCGAAGAATGGGAGTAAGAGAATTGCAAAGAAAGACCTTGATAGAGGAGAATGGGCGACAATCGCTAAGGAAGCGCAATCCCTTCAGGGACTGTAGTGCCGATGAAGAAGGAGAAAAAGGTGGAAATTACTAGATTAAATATGTAAATTCTCATTGGATAACAACTTTATATACAAAATTATCTTTCATTCTTTCATTCAAACTTATAAAATTAGAAATAATACACTTTATTTCTATTTCAACAAGCATACAAAAATTTTCTATTAATAATAACGCAAGGCTTACAAGCTGCTGTTGTGTAGCGGTCGCTCTTACCTATATTAATTAATTTAAGTTTCAAACATGAAAGTTTATGCAACTTCCTACAGGCAGAGGGATAGTCAATAATACTTTAAATATAGTTGTTACATAGGAAAAGGATAACTATGAGATAAAACGAACTGAAGAATCTTTATAGCATTTTCAAGTTTTAATTTATTTTCACTGAAAACATCTTTAAGTGTAAGTGATCTTATCATAGTGTTCCATACTGTTTATACCGCTGTTGTCATCACATGTTAAAATATTTTCCAAATAATAATTTTCACGTAAAACAGAATTATCAATATTTAAAAATTGCACAAGAAACGAAAATGATTTCTATGATTTTTAATTTGTTTAAAACGTTAATCCAAAGAAAATCCGACTGTGTACAAGATCGCACAAAAAAAAAAAAAAAAAAAAAAATTGATCCCGAATTTATCTTCTGTCTTTTGTCGCCCTTCGTTAGGATGTTTACACTGAAAATGACGTGCCTTTTTCTTTCTGAAAACTGCAATTGACGATTTAAAGGCTGTTTCTTCGCCCACGCCTTCACTTAGTTTCTTTGTTGTTTCAAGAATATCCTTATAATTCGACTCTGTTCGATATTCTGATATAAAGATTTTAAATTACTAATGAACTGTAAGGCAAGTGAAATATTCATATGAGGACGGATTGCTTCAATTTTACTTTCCCATCGAGTGTCAGAAGGTTGCATTGATGTTAAATTCGAGACGTCCTTAAAAGAACGTTCCACTGTCTTGGAGAAAATGAAAATGAAAAATATAATTTCCGCACATAGTACCAAAAAAACTTCCTGTATTTCCATTGACTTTAGCTGTATCAGTTATCATTAAATTTAGAGTAATAGCTTCACATGGGACGTAAAACGCATAAGAGAGAGAGAGAGAGAGCAAAGGAGAAAGAATATATTATTCAACACAAGTACAATTTATGATACTGCCTAATATTTAGGTGATTACATTGGTGTATTTGAATTAAAAAAATTTTGTCTGCTGATTAGATTTGAAATGGAGGAGTGCAGCAGCTTTTATGACAAGGCTGTTATCCAGATGGGTAGTGCATTAAATAATTCATATTTTTGCATTTCGGTTACTTCGTTTATGTTCATTTATTTTATATTTCATATGTTTTAAAAATTCGGTAATGAAAATTACATCAGTTTTAATTTTATTAGATTGTCGTAGTTTTTATGTTGGTTTCATTTTCAATGAAACTAAAAGATAAATTCCTCAAATTGATATTTTGAGGACGGCGGCACCGTAATTGAGAAACTACCAATCCCAAGTGCAGTGAAAGTGACGTCATCGGTATAACGGTCATTTTCTTCCGACTTCTCGTCGACCATTTGGTGACATCTACTACTATTTATTCCCATCATTGGCTTTTGTTATTATGACATAGAGGTCAATAACCTAAGGTACAAATATCATCAAATCCCTTTCATTCCATAAACGACTCTAATGTTTCACAAAAACGGTTGCCCTTTTCCTATGAAGAATAATTCGTTTTATATTGAAGAGAAACTGACCACTCCACGTAGAAAGATACCAAAATTGTGGCGACAATTTTAGTAAATTTAAATTCGTCGATGTACTTTAGCAAAATTTGAATACTCTCGGAACCTATTTTATTGTATTATTTTAATTTGCATGTCAATTTCTTTGCCATTGAAAAAAAAAACTTCTGCAAAACAAAATATTTGATAATGTTTAAAAACCGTACTAAAATACAGTTTTAAAGTAAGCTTTCTTCTATGTCACAACAAACATCATTTTTTTTCTTTTATCATTTCACGAAATCTTTTAAACGACTTCAGAAATACACAAAATTTATTCAAAATTTAAACATTTTGTATTCTAACTTATTCAAGCACAAGGGTATCAAATAAAAAAAAACACTTACTTTCGTTAGAAATTCTTTTTAACCGATATACAGATATTTTTCGAATTCGTTACGAATTTTCGACAGACATCTTATATACCCTTGGATAATTTCCTCAAGAGAAACTCATAATAAATAATTCCAACACATTCATTTTAAAAATATCTATAAAAGCGTTCAAATGCTAATGCATATGCAAATTAAAAAAATCCATCCTAGTCAGCAAATATTTAATTAAAGGAGAAATGTAAATTAGAGGTATAAGACTAGAAAATTTTCAATTTTGAAAATTAATTACTTTTCTTTAAAATAAGCTTTTTCATTTTATATTCACTACAATATCTAAAGAGTGTTAATTTTTGTGTATATGAAAAAATACCTGTCTGTAACTGTTCTACTTAAATCCTGACGTTTAATACGTAATCACATCATTATCGTACGCAAAAAATTCATAAGAGGTTACGATTCCCATCAACCCCTGTGTGCAAGTCAGTGAATTGCACATGAAATACTCGGTTTGCACATTTTAGTTATTACAAGAAAACATTATTTGCACTTACATATATTTTCCCTATTAAATCTAATTTGAGCTTAAATTTTACTTCCCAAAATTGATTAATCAACCACTTGAAGTAGAGTTGACAGCTTTGCATCAATCATCCTTTTATATTTTCCGGCGCAAGGACATGTGGTATCATGCTGCTATATTTTTCTGCGGTAAGGAAATCGAACTCCTAGGCAAGATATCGGTAGAAAAGCGGCAAACGCTGATTTGACTAAATCCAAAATCAGACTTGAACTATTCGAATTGCAGGCGAATTCAATACCACTAAGCTAGCCACCGATGGGCTTGCTTTGAACTAGGGTATACTCACCAATGTGTAAAAATAAATTAATCTGTCAAATTATTACGATGCGTTCGCCAACTCTCAAAACACCGAAATTCGAACCTAAAAGCAGCAAATATTTCAACGGCAAGTTTAACAGTCCTATCGCCAGAATTAATGATATCAATTATAGTTTACATGACTATTATTAAAGATAATATTTATGAATTGATTTATATACGTATCTGGGTAACTATCGCAAATGTTCGATATTCTTGATAATTTTGGTAGATATATTTGAAATTATTTCTATAAATTTTATCTGTTTTCTCATAAACGATCCTCTATCATTATTTCTCTACGCATTATTAATCACTTACTTTGTTTTTTCATATAGGTATGTCAAGTACATGTTTCCAAGTCTATTTGAGCCAACATTCTATTTATTATAGCTGTTTTACCACAACTGTCTTATTACAGTTACCTCACGGCAACTTTTTTTTAACATGGGTGTTTATGACCATTGAAACCGTTGGTGTCTTTTTATTTAAAGACTCTATTTTCATTAAAAATTCATCAAGTAGAAGCACGTCAAAAAATACTTATCTAAAATGCTTTTCGTAATTTATTGTTTAATTGAATTTCACTGAACTTTAATCCAATGAAAATTGCTAATAAACTATTTCCCAAATAAAACTACCTTACGCAACACTAAATAAATATGTTCTTAAGGTCAATAATACAATTCTTTCTTAAATGGTGGGTCTTTATGGCTAATTTATTACATAAAATTAAAATTATGAATTTGCATAGCCATTAATACAGGAACACCCGTTTTTTTATGTGTTATATGAATCCTGGTGTTGTGGAAGAATTGTTATTTTGAGTGTGACATAGTCGTATAAAACTTTTTGTTAAAATTTTTTAGATATAATTAGTGAATTTTCTCGCTTTACCATCTTCTGTTCTATTCTTATTAAATTTCTTGCTGTTTTATTTCTAAACTCTTTTTAATTCAACTTTTACACTTTAATCACTTTCCATAGCTCTATCTACTTGTAAGTTTTCTTTTGGGCCGCTTACAACAATTGAGATTGTTCTCAGTATTAATAAAGAGACCCTTCTAAATTACTAAAATATTGTTAAACTAATTATATTCTGGGTTTATACTGTTTTTAGCTAAGTTTTGGTCAATGCTGGTTTATTCAGTATTGATCACAAATCTCAATTATTGTAGTCAGAAAAAGCAAACCAATAACAGGGATTTTGTGCGGTCCCTGATGAAGAACAAAATTCTTGGTATTGTTTAATCTTTTACTCCTCTTCACTTTTTACTACTACAATTTCATTTTTTATTTTAATCTGTTTCTACTATTTTAATTTACTTGGTTTTATTACTTTATGTTACATTACTTTACAACTTTAACTTTGTCCAAGTTAATATACATTTAAGTGTAATGTAGTATATATATATATATATATTTTTTTTTTTTTTTTGTGTATATTTCTATATATTTTATGTCCATTAGATTAGAAGGTACTAGATGTCACAATCATACTAGAATTTTGTTGTATATATATATATATAATGTCTAAACTAGGATTAATTTTTTTTCTAAGTCTCATAAAAGTTTAAATCGTTTTCTGTATTAACAAATACATAAAATTCCACAAATATGTAGTTTCAAAGGTTGTTTTTCTGGGCTTCGATTTTTTACTTAATGGGGTATAGGAGAGTAAACTTTAAAAACATCTCCATATATATACATCGATGATTTTTTATTTTTTTTAGTTTTCTCAGTATTTACTTTTTATTTTTATCTCAGTAATTCAATCTTCTAGAGACCTTGCCCAGACTTCTTTTTTCTTCGTAAATAACGGCGTTCAGGAAGTCTGCATAGAAGATTAAAAATCGACTGGTAGATAAAAAAAAGTAAAAAATAAAATATTTAGAAAGGTTTCAATATTTCCATAAAAATTTGTAGAAATATGACAAAAATATTTAATAAAATGCTAAAGAATAAATTTAATGGAGTTGGAAAAAGTTTAATGGAATTAGATAAATAATGGTGAAAACACAGTGAATTTCAATGCCATTGCAATTTTTTTACATGGAGAATCTTACTGATTAAGTTTCCTTAGGTTACACAAACTTTAATTTTTAGGCTTAGGAAATCGTTATTGAAAAGTGTCTAATTGGAACTGGCAGCCTTAATATAAGGGTTGATTTTTTAAGTAAACAGTTGATGTGAAAAAGGTTCTATGCACATAAAGAAAAATTTCTCAACTCAACAAGAAGAAATAATCGTTATATAAAAGGTGCCTTTTGACGGAGTTGAAGAGAGTATAAATGTAAACATTTAAAAAACGATGTCTATGATAAAAGCCCTATGCTTGAAATGAGATCTTTTCAACAGAAAGACCGTAAACAGTAAAAAACGGTAAACAGTTATTAGAGACGCGGTAGTTAATAATGGTGGCCGAATATTAGTAGTAGTGATTTAAAAATGGTAGATTGCTATAGAAAAGTTCTGTGCACAGGAAGTAAAACTTCTCAAAAGAGGAAAATAGTCGTTATAGAAGGAAGTGGTCTTTTAGGAGAATATAAATCGGAGTAAAATTATTTCTACTCATTGGAGGAGATACAAAATGTCGCCCTTAAAATGAAAAGAAGACAAAAGTAGTATGAGCCTCAACACGGAGACAAGCTTTCCCCCATGTCTTTTCACACTTTTTAAGAAAAAAGGTGAAACATCATCGAGAAGATATACTATTAATTAATCGGGATTAATTACAATTTTTTTTTACATCTGTGAAAAAATTGTGCGGGAGGAGAAACTTTCGAGGCGTAAAAAAATTGTAATTTGTCCTGATTAATTAATATTATATCTTCGCGATTATGTTTCGCTTTTATTTTCTTAAAAAGTGTGAAAATATTTCTCTCTATCTCATTTTCTGAAAATTTCAGTAATCTCTGGAAATCATACAGGTAATTATTTTACCCAGATTTTAACCCCCGTGACTTTGAAAATTTTGCGAAGTTTGACTTGCGTTGGTTTCCTAGATAAATAGATGTTCGGATTTTCTCAGAAAACTGTAGGTACCGATGAAACATTGTCTTATACGTCTTTACAACTTAGAATAACTACCGAGATTTCTTCATATTAATTCAAAAAAGTAGAGTTCTCTTACATGATCTGCGATCTCTCATTTAAGCTTGACAAGAAAAAAATGAGTGCATTATTGAGGTGTTCTCTCCATATCAACTTCAGAATGTTAAGTAAAGAAAATTTTAAAAATTGGAACCTTTAAAAAGAATTTTTTTTATAGTTAAAATTTTGCTTAGTTAAAATATTTTCTTAATCTTTAGGAAACGTCTTAACTAAGTAATCATCTTAAATAGTGGAACAATTTTCTCGGGAGCCTGAGTTACACATATTTTCGGAGAGAAATGTACGAAAGTATGAATTTTCTTATCTGACAGATTCAATTTTATTAAGGAGTCAAACTACAATCAAATAATCTTTTCCTCGACTTGTAGATTTTCTAAGATGTTAAGGACATTTCTTTAAATGTTTAAAACCTTACGGTATAAAAAAAGAAGTTCTTTAAGAAAATTAGGAAGTGAAAAGCATAGTGTTTTAGGAAAAAATATATTTAAGACTTAAATTTTG
Organism: Dysdera silvatica; assembly: GCA_006491805.2. Lineage (NCBI taxonomy): Eukaryota > Metazoa > Arthropoda > Arachnida > Araneae > Dysderidae > Dysdera > Dysdera silvatica. The sequence continues at coordinate 59,158,788 of QLNU02015360.1, forward strand.
TGCAAAAAAATATATATCAACTTCTGAGTAAATAGTAATGAAAATTTAAGAAAATCTTAACTAACTAATCATCTTAACAGGGTAATAATTTCCTTGGAAGTGTAAATTTCACATATTTTCGTAAAGAAGTACAGGAAAGTAAAGATTTTCTTCTTTGACGGATTCAATTTTATGAAAGTAAAGGGAAGTCCTCCTTTTTCTTACGCCACTGATTTACAGCCATGTTATAAGTCAGTCTCTTTATCAGGGCCTTGTTGAACGAGTTGATAATGCACATATAGTACATTAGCAACCAAAATGGTCAGATAACAAATATTAGCTTAAATGCAAAACGCTCTTTATGTAAGAACTCACAAGTTTTAACAAATATTCCAATATATACAATAAAGTATTTGTGAAAATAAAACTAAAAATAATTATAGCTAAAAATTTAATACACGCACAGAGAGTCAATTTTCCTCTGATTGTAAATTAAGAAAGGTTTTGCTAATAAATATTTGCCTCCTAGAAAAATTTCTATTTTCTTTCTATGGTAATAACTAACCCTTACAAGCACATTTCAATGCCCATTAAGTTTTTCACATTAATTATTCATCCACAATTGGTAATAAAATAGTAATATCGCCTCCAGTGTTCTAATATTTCATTTTATATCCCTTACAAAAGACGGCCAAATCCGTCTGAAGCAAACGTCGAAACCAATTTTTTAATTTAACTTTACTCTTACAACGTTTGAAACTATTACTTGTAAATCACATCTGAATGTGTTCAATGTATCCGTTTACAAATCACTCACGACGACAATTTCTGTTTTTACCAGTTGATTAGGGTAAATGCATTTTGAGTACTGAATTTAAAATTAATATTTCAAATTCAATACCCAAAATTTAACTCATTTTGTGTTTTAATGTAGCTGCTAGAAAGGATTTTGATTTGAAAATACATCTTTAAATATATGCTTTTTAGATAAAAATTTTATATTTCTGTTATAACTAAGAACGGTTTGTAGAAAAAATGCCATTACCTTTCGCAAATTGTAAATGTTACAAGGTTGTTTTTTTTATAACCATTAACTATAAATATGATCTTTTCTAGACTATTAACTATATTTCTATATTTTTCTTTACCATTAACCATAAATAATAGAAGGGTCGCTGTTTAGTTTTATATTTCCCTTTTAGTTAGCAAACTATATTGTTTTAATAAATATTTCAAAAAGAAAAAATTTCATTCAACCGCAGACGTGTCTGCAGACATCCATCCAGGGCAGCGTGGGGCTCCTGCCCTTACTACCGCACGCCACACATGCCCACAACAGGGCGTTATGGTCTGGGGTGCCATCGCCTTTGATAGCCGAACCCCTTTGGTGGTCATTTCTGGCACATTTACGGCACAGCGGTACGTAGACAACATTCTACGACCGGTTGTGTTACCGTTCCTTTTGCGACAATCTGGACGCGTTTCAACAAGACAATGCCCGGCCGCACACGGTAAGTGTTGCTATAAATTGTCTTCAAGCTTGCCCAACACTTACTTGGCAAGCTGGATCTCCTGATCTCTCTCCCATAGAGCACATTTGGGACGCTATGGGAAGGCGATTGCAACCATCCAGGAATGTTGACGATTTAGCCCGACAGTTGGAGACAATTTGGCAAGAAATTCCGCAGGACACCATCCGAGACCAACGCCTTATTGACTTTCTCCCTTTGCAGCGGTCAAACTCTGCAATAAATCATTCAGTTGTTCTGAAATTTTAATCTTTTCTTTTTGTTTGTTTGTGTATTTGTTTGTTTGTGCGTGTGTGTGCGTGCGTGTGTTTGTGTGTGTTCGTGTTCTTCACATCCACCAATTTTTATCGCAATCGGACAACTCCTTCAGGAATATATGTTGAAAAATCCATTCACGATTTGCCAGGCATTTGTACCTTTTATAGTTAACTATTCGGAGAAACTTCATTGCACTCAGTCCGGGGATGATTAAGACAAACGGAGGCTATAGGCACAGTATCACATGTACCTAACCCCCCTTAAAATAGTCACAGCTTTAAAATCTTCAAATTTTGGGTGAACTTCCAAAATAGGCCAAAAAGGTAAACTTTTAAAAATTTTCTAGA
>QLNU02015360.1:59163236-59176754 GCA_006491805.2 Dysdera silvatica
TGTTAGTAAGTAGTCTTTTTTTTTCTCGGTGTATTCCAGGATTTCCATTTAAGGCTTATTATAATTAATTTATTTTGTAATTAACATTATATTTCATGATAGTTGGTTGATTTTCACAAGATTTTTTATAAAAGTTTAGTATTTAAAGTAATTAATTCTTTAACTGTTTTTAGGAATTTTTGTTGCTGGTATATTATATGATTATTTAAGGTTTTTTATTACCTTTGATGATCGCCAGTTGTTCATTTTTTCTCTATTATAAAAATTTTGTTAGTAAGTAAGGTCCTTCTTTTCTGTATTTATGGCTTATTATTATTATTATTATTATTAATTTATTTTATTTATATTATTATTATTGTCTTTCATGATAGTTTGCTTATTTTCATAAATTTCTTTGTAGAAGTTTCGTTAATAATTTATCCAAGTCCTTTTTATTTCCTGACATATTCTACGATTTCCCTTTAAAACTAACCATTATTAATTTATTTGTTAACTAACTTTATCTTTGGCTGATATAATTGGCTGATTTCGTAAGATTCTTCATAAAAGTTTAGAATTTAAGGCGATTAAGATTAAAAGGTAAGATATCTACATATATGGAGTAAATGTGGTGACATCGGTTTCCCAGCCAGCTGTTCTGAACAATTACAAAGCCACCTCTCTCCTAAAAAGGGAAGTTCCCATAGGTCAAAAGTCAGTCTGTGACGTCATTGCTATATCAGCTGATCGTTTAAAAATTGGGTGTCCTATTATGGTGCATTCTCTATTAGCTATTTTCCCATCGCTTATGTTTTTCCGAATTTTTCAAAACTTTTTTTGCGGAAAACGTCTTCCAACGATCAAGGACGTATCGAGCATCCAACTCTCTACCAGCAAACAATGCCTTTTTTACTTTCTTTCGGTTTTACGGCTCAAAGACTACAATGGTCATGCTGCACCGGGACCACCTGATTTCTGAGGAATCCGAACCTCTTACGGCTTGGGGAACCAAACTCTGGACTACAGTGAGCAGTGCGATCTTTATGAGATCTCTGAGTAAGCGTTCTTTGCACTGTTGGGAGTCGAACCCGTTACCACACTGCGCCACCGCAGAGCAAAACAATGTACAAATTGACGGCGAAACATGGTGTTCCAATGACAAAGAAATTGAAAACTCGCGGAGTAAGTGTAATTTTTTCCAAAAATTGTTTACTTGAATAGGGATGAAACAAAATTGTTATTGATTTTCTTTTCTAACCCAATCATTTTCTTTTTTTTCTTAGATCAATCATTTTCTATTTTTTCTAAAGCAATCATTTCCTTTTTTGTTGATTAATCCTCTCTCCCTCTTTCATATATTTACTTCAACGATGTCTATCTATCCTCGTCGGACAATCTGCCGGAGATTCTCCCGAGCCCGTTGGGCAATTTTCTGTTCCTTCTGATTTCATGCAATTAGGCGAAAATTTGTTGATGGGTGTGAAAAATTTCAAAGGAAGAGTGTTAACACATCTTCGCCGTTACTATGTGAGTGAAAAAACCTTAATACCTACCAAAGTGGGGATTGTCATGTCCCCTGAAACTTTTAAAACTTTTAAATCGAAAGCATTGGGCTTTAATCACGCTATTCCTGATGAGGCCTTGATCATTGATAAGCGATTATTCGTATGTACTAAAGATAATGAAGATGGAGAGACTATGGTGTATTTTTTCAATATATTTATTCTCCCCAGCTTAGCCGTACATTTATCTGTTTAAACCAGACAGAGTTCGCAGAAACATTATGTAATATGGAAAATATGACGGGTAAGGCTGTTAAATTGTTTGCGTCTTGTTAAGTTTGTAAATGAGTATCTCAAGAACTGGCGAATAACTGTCACATGTTCAACGGCGATGCCAGTCCTCTTGTCTACAAGGATAGTTTGATGTCAATCTTGAAGAAATTCGTTAGCGATGAGTTACTCAAACAAAATGGCGATCTCTATTATTCCCAAACGTGTGTGAAGGACACCGTTAAAAAATCGCAAGTCTTGTGAGGGGTGTATATTGTATAAGCAAAATCCTCTCTTTCACTAATGTCCCATGACTGAAAAAAAGCATTGGAATATTTTTATAGGGCCCTCTTAGAACAGTTGGACATTACAAAATTTTCTAGAGTATTTGTAGCTAATAACACTAACGTATCCTCTTTAGAGGCCTATGTTAAAACGCTGAGTTTTGTAGATCTCGTTTTTGATGTCTATTATGATGTTTTGACAGGATAACAATTTGAGAAAAAGAATTTAAGCACTGATGTAACATTTTTATTTCATTTTTATGAATACAAACAAGTGATAAAAACTTTTGTTCTTATTTGTGTTTTGCTAGTTTTAAGTTATTTTTCCTAAAATGAAACTCTATAGATATTTAATTTGTGAAAATTTTTTCATAATTTTAACAGTGTAAATTAAATTTAATTTGTGAAACTTAAAATGAGAAAACAAGTTTCACTTTGTGAAAGTTTTTGACAATTTTAAAAAATGTAAACGAAACTGAAACAAATTTTAATTTGTATAATTTTTTTGGAAAGACAATTTAAAAAAAATTAAACAATCCGCTTATTTTTCATAGACGGAAAAATATTGTTTCGAAAAACATAGTCTGTTAGATCCATAATGTTGGAACCTGGAATGATACTCTTCTTATAGATGCGTTGCCCATTCCATTTTCCAAGAAACGATATTTGAATGAGGTTTTAAATAATCCACAATATTTTGGGATTTCATCGACTGCAAGAAAAAAAATTATTATAGAAATTCAGCTATTCATAATAAGGTATCTACCATATTGAAACTTCGCGAAATTTTCAAAGTCATGGGGGGTAAGAAATCCGTCAAGACTCGAAAAGTCCCCTCACGCACAATTTTTTCACAGATGTAAAAAAATATTTGTAATTAATCCTGATTAATTAATATTATATCTTCCGATAATGTTTTGCTTTTTTTTCTTAAAAAGTATGAAAAAATTTTCTCCATCTCATGTTCTGAAAATTTCAGTAATCTCCGGAAATCATACATGTCATTGTTTTACCCGGTTTTTTAACCCCCCGTGACTTTGAAAATTTTGCAAAGTTTCAATATTGTAGATACCTTATTATGAATAGTGTTGAATTTCTATAATGTTTTTTTTTCTTATAGTCGATGTCGTTGAATTTGTGTATCGGTCACGCATTTAACTAGTGTGCAGGAAAAAATACCAAAGTTTGACTTGCTTTGGTTTCCTAGATAAACAGACGTCCAAATTTTCTCAGAAAACTGTAGGTACCGATGAAACATTATATGTCTTTACATCTTAACTACCAAGATTTCCTCATATTAATTAAAAAAGGTAGAGATTTCTTACATGGTTTATGATCTCTCATTTAAGCTTGACAAGAAAAAAATGAGCGCATTATTAAGGTATTCTCTCCATATCAACATCAGAATGAATAGTAAAGAAAATTTAAAAAATTGAAACCTTTAAAAAGAATTTTTTTTCATAGTTAAAATTTTGCTTAGTTAAAATATTTCTTAATCTTTAGAGAAAGTCCTAACTAACTAATCATCTTAAACAGTGGAACAATTTTCTCGGGAGTGTGAGTTGCACATATTTTCCTACAAAAATATACGAAAGTAAGGATTTTCTTATCTGACAGATTCAATTTTATTAAAATGTCAAACAAGAAATAAATAATTTTTCCATCGACTTGTAGATTTTCTAAGATGTTACAGAAATTTATTTAAATGTTTAAAAACTTACGGTATGAAAAAAGTTCTTTAAGAAAAATATGAAATGAAAAGAATAGTGTTTTAGGAAAAAATATATTTAAGATTTAAATTTTGTATATCAACTTCTGAGTAAATAGTAAAGAAAATTTAAGAAAATCTTAACTAACCAATCATCTTAAACAGGGGAAGAATTTTCTTAGGAGTGTGAGTTGCACATATTTTCGTAAAGAAGTATAATAAAGTAAAGATTTTCTTATTTGACAGATTCAATTTTATGAAAACCTCAAACTAGAATCAAATAATTTTTTTCTTGACTTGTAGATTTTCCAAGATGTTAAAAAATTTTCATTAAATGTTTAACAACTTACTGCATGAAAACGTTCTTCCTTCAGAAAAAATTGAAATAAAAAATATGTTTTAAGGAAAGAAATGTTTAAGACTTAAATTTTGTGCAAAAAAAAGTTTAAAACCTGAAACTTTCGACGATTCGCTCACAGTGTTCCTAAAGTCTCTTCGTCCGAAAGCCCAAAACATTGTGAATTATTTAAAACCTCACTCAAATATCGTTTCTTGGACCATGAACGGACAACGCATCCGTAAGAAGAGTATCATTCCAGGTTCCAACATTATGGATCTAACAGACTATGTTTTTCGAAACAACATTTTTCTTTCTATGAAAAATAAGCAGATTGTTTAATTTTTTTTAAATTGTCCTTTCCTAAAAAATTATATAAATTAAAATTTCTTTCAGTTTCGTTTACAATTTTTAAAATTGTCAAAAGCTTTCACAAATTGAAACTTGTTTTTTCATTTTAAGTTTCGCAAATTAAATTTTATTGACACTTTTAAAATTATGAAAAATGTTCACAAATTAAAAATCTATAGAGTTTCATTTTAGAAAAAATATCTTAAAACTAGCAAAACATAAATAAGAACAAAAGTTTTCATCACTTGTTTTTATTTCATAAAAATGAAATAAAAATGTTACATCAGTGCTTGCATTTTTTTCTCGAATTGTTATCCTGTAAAAACGTCCCAAGAGACATCAAAAACGAGATCTACAAAACTTAATGTTTTAACATAGGCCTCCAAAACGGATAAATTGGTGTTATTAGCTACAAATACTCTAGCAATTTCTGCAATGTCCAGCTGTTCCAAGAGGGCCCTATGAAAATATTCCAAGGCTTTTTCAGTCATGGGACATTCGTGAAAGAGGATTTTGCTTATATAATATACCCCCCTCACGGGACTCGCGATTTTTTAACTGTTTCCTTCACACACGTTTGAGAATAATAGAGATTGATATTTTGTTTGAGTAACTCATCGCTAACGAATTTCTCCAAGATTGGCATCAAACTACCTTTGTAGACAAGCGGACTGGCATCGCCGTCGAAAATGTTAGAGTTATTCACCAGTTCTTGGGATACACATTTACCAACTTGGCTAGATGCAACGAATTTAACAATCTTACCCGTCATATTTTATATATTGCATAACCTTTCTGTGAACTGTGTCTGGTTTAAGCAGACAAACGTACGTCTAAGCTGGGAGGGTGATAAGTATATTGAAAAATACGCCATAGTCTCTCCATCTTCATTATCTTTAGCATATGTGAACAATCGCTTATCACTAATCAAGGCTTCATCAGGGATAGCGTGATTAAAGCCCAATACTTTCGATTTAAAAATTTTAAAAGTTTCAGGACATGACGATCCCCACCTAGGTAGGTAATAAAGTTTTTTCACTCACAATAACGACGAAGATGTATCAACACTCTCCCTTTAAAGTTTTTCACACCCATCAACAAATTTTCGCCCAACTGCATTAAATCGGAAGGCATGGCAGATTGTCTAAAGGGATTCTGGAGGACCACCGGCAGATTGTCCGACGGGGATAGACATTGTTGAAGTAGATATCTGAAAGAGAGAGAGGATTAATCAAAAATGGTTGTTTTAGAAAAAAGAAAATGATTGAGTTAGAAAAGAAAATCAATAACTATTTTATTTGATCACTATACAGGTAAACATTTTTTGAGAAAAGAAATTACACTTACTTCGTGAGTTTTCAATTTCTTTGTCGTTGGAGCACCATGTTTCGCCGTCAGTTTGTACATTGTTTGCTGGTACAGAGTTGGATACCCGATACGTACTTGATCATTGGAAGACATTTTCCGCAAAAAAAAAGTCTTGAATAATCCGGAAAAATATAAGCGATAGGAGAATAGCTAAGAGAATGCACCATAACAAGACACCCAATTTTTAAACGATCAGCTGATATAGCGATGACGTCGCAGACTGAATTTTAACCTATGGGAACTTTCCCTTTTAGGAGAAAGGTGGCTTTGTAATAGTTCAGAACAGCTGGGAAACGAATGACGTCACATTTACTCCCTGTGTGTAGAGAACTTACTTTCTAAAGCTTAATCGTCTTAAATTCTAAACTTTTATAAAGAATCTTACGAAATCAGCCAATTATCATGAAAGATAAGGTTAATTAACAAATAAATTAATAATGATAAGCCTTAAAGGGAAATCGTGGAATACCTCTGGGAAAAAGGGACTTTAATAAATTACTAACGAAACTTCTACAAATAAATTTATGAAAATCAGCCAACTATCATGAAAGATAATAATAATAATATAACGAAATAAATTAATAAATACTAAGTCTTAAACATTGAGAAAAGGAGGACTTTACTTACTAACAAAATTTTTATAAAAGAGAAAAATGAACAACTAGCGATCGTCAAAGTTAATAAAAAAACCTTACATAAATCATATAATATACCAGCAACAAAAATTCCTAAAAACAGTTAAAGCATTTAATTACTTTAAATATACTAAACTCTTATAAAGAATCTTACGAAAATCAGTCAACTATCATGAAACATAATGTTAAATAACAAAATAAATTAATAATAATAAGCCTTAAATCGAAATCTTAGAATACACCTCGAAAAAAAAAGACTTTACTTACTAACAAAATTTTTATGAAAGAGAAAAAACGAACAGCTAGCGATCATGAAAGGTAATAAAAAACCTTAAATAAATCACATAATACATCTTAATAATGATAAATCTTAAAGAAAATTCGTAGAATGTATCTGGAAAAAAAGGACTTTGATAAATTACTAACGAAATTTCTATAAAGGAACTTACGAAAACAGCCATTGATCATAACAGATAGTGTTGAATAACAAAATAAATTAACAATAATAATAAGCCTTAAAAGGAAATCCTAGAATACACCGAGAAAAGGACTTCACTGACTAACAAAATTTTTATAATAGAGAAAAATGAACAACTAGCGATCAGCAAAGATAATAAAAACCATAATCAATAATTAAATCATAGAACATACCAGTTTAAATTCTTAAAAACAGTTAAAGAATTGAATTACCTTAAATGCTAAACTTTTATCAAGAATCCTGCGAAAATCAGCCAGCTATCATGAAGGCTATTGCTAATTAACAAATAAATTAATAATAATAAGCCTTAAAGGGAAATCATACAATATATATGGAAGAAAGGACTTTGATAAATTATAAGCTAAACTTCCATAAAGAAAATTACAAAAACCAGCCAACCATCATAAAAAATAATGCTTATTGACAAATAAATTAATAATAATAACTCTTAAAGGGAAATTCTAAAATACACCGAGGAAAGAACTTTACTTACTAACAAAAATTTTTTTAAAAGAAAAAAATGAACAACTTGCGATCATCAAAGATAATAAAAACCTTAATTAAATCATAGAATACAGCAATTCCTAAAAAAACTGTACCGATTTTTCCCCTTCGAACATTAGGAAAATAAGAATAAGCATATGATTTAGACTTCGTTTATTTTTAAAATCTAACCTTTCTTAAAACTCGTTAATTTGTGAGAAATGTAGCTAGGATATGAGAATAATAGAAAATAAATTAAAAACCGTTGTGATATTGTGTTTACAGGACAAGCCTTTCAAGAGTCCGATAGTTAGTGCTATATTACGAGTACAACATAAACTTAAGGAAAAGAAACGGATTATGATATGTACTAATACTGTGTATAGATGCAGAATGTATATAATATAAAACTGAGGGGAAAAAACACCATTTTTTATAAAATCCCGAAAAGTTTGCATTAATTACAATATAAACATCCTAATAAAAAAAAAATCTTGGAATATCTCTAATGTGGAAGTAAGTTTAATTACATAAAAAATACGCGCGTGTTTATAAAAATTTCCATTAATTATAAGATCTTAAAGAATCAACTTCTCGTACATCAGTAGCGATACTCCAAAAACTGGACCATATATCTATAGGAATGATGCCTGAGTGTCATTAGTAATTAATTAATGGAGGGCGTATACAGTATTAAAGCTCTTTAAATAGTGCAAACTTATAAAATATTCTCGGTTAATTTTAAATCTTGAAGAATCAAATACTTTTACACCATGGGACGTAATCCCCAAAACTGGGCCACACTCCTATAGGAATGATGTAAGAGCACCATTACTAATTAATTAACAGAGGGCGATATAGGATTTATCGCTCATTAAATACTCATACACCAGGGGCACACTCTTCTAAAACCAGATTAGAGATCAGACGTGAGGGAAAAAAATGGGGGGACAGGGTCGGAAGCTCCGCCCACGAAAGGGGTTCGATACGGGGGAAAGCTTGTCTCATGGTTGGGTCCCATACTACTTATGTTAAATTTTCTTACGTAAGTAAGTTGGTTTTGAAAAGTTTATAACTTGAAAAAACACTAAATTTATTTTATTCGAAACAGATGCGGATTAAGCTTATTGGGAGCCCCTGGCGGTAAAAATTTTAAGGCCCTGAGACACAAGCCCCAAAACAAAACAAAAATATGTAAGGAACTGGGGACTTTTTCATAAAGATTTTTATGATTTTTAGTGGGTTGCTTAAACCGGCAATATGTAGCTAATAAATAAGCTCAACGTTTCAAAAAAATCAGATATTTATTCAAAAAATTTAATAGTAATAAATTACCTTAGTGCTTAAAAATGTTTTGTATATAAATTTGTGTCTTGGTTTCTCTTTAGCAGATTCATCAATTGTTTTTGTAGTATCTATTTCATCCAAAATTTCTTGTTCTAGGTATAATATGGCCAATGTATATACACTCTATAACAAAAAAAAATCGACGCACCAAGAAGGAGTTGTCCGATTGCGATAAAAATTGGTGGATGTGAAGAACATACATAGAAAAAGAAAGGATTAAAATTTCAGAACAATTGAATGATTTATTGCAGAGTTTGACCGTTACAAAGGGAGGAAGTCAATAAGGCGTTGGTCTGCGATGGTGTCCTGCGCAATTTCTTGCCAAATTGTCTTCGACTGTCTGGCTAAATCGTCAACATTCCAGGATGGTTGCAATTGCCTTTCCGTAGGTCCCAAATGTGCTCTATAGGAGAGAGATCAGGAGACCTAGCTTGCCAGGGAAGTGCTGGGCAATCTTGAATACAATTCATGGGAATACCTGCCGTGTGCGGTCGGGCATTGTCTTGTTGAAACGTAAGTCCAGGGTATCGCAAAAGGGGTAACACAACCGGTCGTAGAATGTTGTCTACGTATTGCTGTGCTGTAAATATGCCAGAAATGACCACCAAAGGCTTTCAAAGGAGATGGCACCCCAGGCCATAACACTCTGTTGTGGGCATGTGTGGCGTGTGATAGTGAGGGCAGCAGCCCTACGCTGCGTTGGACGTCTCCAGACACGTCTGAGGTTGTCGTCAGGACACAATTGAAAACGGGACTCTTCACTAAAGACTATATGTCCCCAGTCAATGCAGTTCCAAGTTGATCGAGCCCGTGGTGCCCGAGCTCCCCAATAATCTGAAATAAATTGCGATTTTACATATACTGTAATGTATAAATGTACATAAATGTATTTAGACCCCCAACAATTTTGAGAACTCTATGCTGATGGTCATGTTGGACACCTGTGTGCGAGCCACACGTTGGATAGGTGATAACGACGAATCCGTTGCTGTGGCAGCTGCTATGACAATCGCTCTGTGTTCCTGTTCTATAGTGGCCCTAGGTCGACCGCTGCCGTCCCCACTCTTGCCAGCGCTGTCCAACAGCTGCATCACTTCAACCCACATGTCCAGCAATTTTTCGATTCGCCCAACCAGCCTCTTTCTTTCCGATAGCACGACCTCTTTCGGTGAGGCATTGTTACAGTCGACGTAAGATATCCGCAGTCAAAATGCAACAGAAATTTTGACCACATATTGAAAATTGCTCCTTATATACATCTGCTGAATGCGCTGGAGTTCCCGCTATTCATTCATTGGACACCAAATTTTAATCATTTGCATGTTCGTTCAAAATGTCTTTGCATACGAAATTCCATTACAGTCGGACAACTCCTTCTTGGTGCGTCGATTTTTTTGTTATAGAGTGTATATGTTCAGGGACACCTATTGATGATGATGACGAGGTACAGAATTCACGTCCTGTTCTTACTTTTAAGGACACCTTTTCTGCAATCGAAATATTAAGATCCTTTGCTGAATCCCGCGAATCGATGTCTGAAAATATTTTTAAGACTATCGTTGATTTAGAGACTCACGTTCTAAGTGAAATTTTTGCATCGCAACGGCAAGGAAAAATTAAAATTTTTTTTAATAAAATATCATTTTTACAGATATGTACGTGTTAAACTTCCTTTTAATCATAATTTATACCAATTACAGCATTTTGCATGATTTTAAAACGTATTATTGAATTCATGCGTAGTAATGAATTAATTATTCTAAAATTTGTAAATTTCTGCCCACTTCCCTGGAGGTTAGACGTATGAAGTTCGACTGTGTATATACACAGAGGATAAGTATTAAGGTGCGTGCCTAGAGGTAAAATAAAAGTAGTCCTTCTCCTCAGCTTTTTATTTAAAAAAAATGGCGTTATTGAACGTTTCCGCCATTATAATTTAATTTCATTTAAAATCTAATTCCATTTATTTAATTCTACATGGTGAAACTACAGTTATAACTAGAGCCCGGATTATATGCACTAAGAAACCAGCAAAATATCATGATAATATGCACTAAGACCTTAAAATATGCACTAAAGAACCTCAAAATATCCACATATATGCATTTAAAATGAATAAACATGCACTTAAAATGAATAAATATGTATCTAAATTTTTTGAACGCATGAAAATCTTATGTCCCGTATTTTAAAACAAATAGATTTATTAACAGCCAAGTAGAAAAACTCGATATACATTAAATCATATGTTTTATATATCACAAATCCTATGACTGTATATCGCAATGTATCTCTCGTTGTTCTAAGCAGTTAAGCTTTATCTTCTATCATATAATGATTGCATGATATAATGATATAATGCATGATATAATGATGCATGGCATTTTTATGGCCAAAAGGGTCCTTTCCAGATTTGTTTGTTTGTGGATTACGGCTCATGGACTACAATGGTGATGCTGCGCCGAGACCTGTTTTCCGAGAAATCGGATTCTCTTAAGGCCTAGGGAATCAAACCCCGGACTACAGTGAGCAGTGTGATCTTTATGAGATCTCTGAGTAAGCGTTCTTTGCACCGTTGGGAGTCGAACCCGGATTAACGACACACTAGACCAGGGGTGGGCAAATGCGGCTTCCATCGAAAATTTATATCCCCCCCTTTTATTTCAAAATTTTTTTTACGAATCTTGTTAAATTGACTAAGAAAGTGAATCGGTTAATGAAGAGTAGATCTTCGGCTGCGTCAGTAGGTCTATTTAGGAGTTATTATTAAATTTTGAAATAATTATTTTGTATTTTCTTTCTCTTAACCCTTAGAAGCCTTATTTTCCAAATTAAATTTAAAAATGTATTTATTGCAGTAGCCAGATAAAGGGAAAAATAAATATCACAATACTTATTTTATATATTTATTTAAAAAAAAAGCAGGTATAAATTTTGATACTTTAGACATTAAGGCCATAAATTCGATTTAAAAGTCCGGTATCAAATTTGAAACTTAGATCATTTAAGGGTTAATTATATTTTCTTATATGTATACTTTACAAAATACTTAGACTTGTGTACAGTATCTTGTACACAGCACATTGTACAGTATCTTGTACACAGTACATTGTACAGTATCTTGTACACAGTGCACAGGCTTGTGTACATTATTAAATACACAAAAATTTAATTAATATGGTAAAATTAAATTTTTGTGTATTTAATACTATGAAACTATGGTGTGGCTCTTTATAATATATAATAAATTGGAATGCGGCTCCCATTGACCTCATGCGTGCACACCCTTACATTAGACGAACACGTTACCACACTGCGCCACGACATGGCAGGCCCTTTCCAGAGCTACGAAGATATTAAACCGCACTTATAAATTTTTGCCGGCTGTCTATTACGAATAGTTTATCGATGATAGAACGATGTCTATCACTGAAGGAAAATGGTGTGGAAATTTAGAATAAGTGTTTGTTTTAATTTGACTTTCAATCAATTGCCAGCCAAGCACAGTAAAACTCAGCTTTGGTCTTCATAACAAGGATGGTGGCTATAATTCAGCTACGACAACATTTTGGCGTCCTAGGACATAATTAAACGTGTACGCTTACAAATTCCATTGCCTTTCCACTCAGATAAGAAGTAAGAGGAAAGTTCAACTTTAGCGTTGTGGTGAAATTTTTCAGATGAGAGAATAATAAAATTCTTAAAATTACTAAAACCCTTAAAATATGCATTTATTCTGGAAATTCATGGTTTTTGTGCATTTATATTCAAAAACACTAAAAACAGCTAAAATATGCAATTGCGTATAATCCGGGCTCTAGTTATGACAGTAACATTTTATTTTTCTGCACTCATTATTTGAATTAATCTGATTTTTAATTAGCTTCAATTTAATAAAAGAACGTTCTGTACTTATATACGTAAAATACGTGAATAATATTAAGTATTGCATCTTTCGCTTTTTGTGTTGTGGTAGTTTTTAACTAGGAATCTCTCAAGCTCGGGGCCCCTGGTGGCCGCCAGGTCCGCCAGCCGCTTAACCCGCCACCGACTCAGAATAACCAACCATAATGTAACAAACGACGGACTCTTTCTTGTTAAATCCATGGACATCTGTGGCACGTGTTTGAGTTAGCACCTGAAGCCCACGTGTTTAAAACACGCACGTGCGCTAGCAGAATGCGGTGATCGCAGGTGCAGCCTGCGAATTGCCTACATTAAAAAAAGTAATCCTTGCGGAAGTCTAACTACACAAATATAAACAAGCATTACTAGCCTTTGAGGCTGGGGCGGGGACAGATGCGGTACCAATAATAGTAAAATATATTAGGAAAGTCCGATTGCGGCCAATATCTTTTGCACGAAGGTAGTTCTTGGAACGGAAGTTAGGTATTGGTATAGTAAAATGACTATGAGATGAGATTAACAGCCGCGCCTCTGGTGGCGAACTGAGGAAGTTAAGAATTTTATATTGAAAGATAATTAAGATATGGTAATATTTTCAATTATAACGTTGTAGAGCACCCTTTAATTAGTAAGAAAAGATACAAAGCTCAAGTACTACCTAGATAGACTAGGGACAGGTACTAGGTAGAGTAGGTACACGTACTACCAAAAAGTGAAGTCTTCTGAAAGTTTCAGTGCATTACTTGCAAATGAAGTGATAGTTTCTGGCGTTTAAGAAGTTAAGTTGAAGTTCTTATGGAAAAGAGACCATGCGCTATTATCAAATGATGAGGATTGCACCGCTCCTAGCTCAACTTCTAAGACACCAGA
>QLNU02015360.1:59185625-59196481 GCA_006491805.2 Dysdera silvatica
ATACCAATATTTGGCGCGTTTGGCTATGGTTTAGAAGTTTTTAAGACAAGCAACAGAAAACACACATATCATACCAGGGTAAACACGTTTAACCAAACTAACTTTGTAATTTCTTGATCGTTTTAAACAACCATTTCCGCAAGACGCATATTATGTAAATTAATAATTTGCATAATGTTATTTTTGCTACTTCTAATTCAATTGCATGCGCCTACAAAGAAGGAAATTAAAAAGCAATCGCAAGGAAATCGTTATGGAGTTGCGTTTGCTTTACAAATGGCCTATTTGTTAAAGTAAATTCGTTAATAAATGATGTCAGGGTTCAAAACACTGGCTAATGGTAGGCCAGGGTGCTGAGCTTAGCAACAAAATTTTGTTATGGGTAATTCTGTCAACATTAAAGTTTCATTGACATGTACAGCTTCTAGGGAAATTTTTTTGTGAATGAGTGCAATTGTGCTGCAAAAAGTATGATTCCAAAAGCACAAGCGATGTTGATTTTGTAGAAGGAAAGACAACTGCCCCTTTTTCCCCAGTGCCGTATTTCCCAATAGGCTATACTAGGCTATAGACTAGGGCGGCAAAATTTTGTGCATTGAGTCTGATATAACAAAATCGGTACCATACGAGTTTCGTCGAGAAAGCTGGACGTCATGCTTTCCATTTAAATACCAGTGTTCGATAGGCTTTTATTTTTTTGCTAAAATTAAAATTTATTTCAATAAAATTGAATTTGATTTATTATATACCAAAAAAATAATATTTCAATATAAGTTAATATTGTTTAATGTTTATGTTTCAATTTATGAGTTTTTTTTTACATGTTTATCGTCAATACAAAAGTTTTGGGCGTATATTGATTATAATAATTTTATGATCCTACCACTGGATTTAAAGTGACGTAGGAAGGGACGGCAAAAAGTAGCCTAGGGGCGGCAAAATGGTAAATCCGCCCATGCTTTTACTCATTTCTGACGATATCTGTTCATATATTGGATATACAGGGTGGTAGAAACTCACTGCACAAACTTTATTTGGCGTAGAAAGTGGGGAGTTCAATCCTCCCGTTGATATCAAAGCACAAGTTTTTCTAAGGCCACATCGCATAAACTTCTTAGTCACTTGCCCCGCCCCCTTTCCCCGGCGAGTTTGAATTGCTGTTGCCGGAACATTACAGCAAACCGTTCGGCACCGTTCACGGTACAATTGTACTGCAGCGCTTTTGTTTCTCTTGTCTTCCCCACGCGTTAAGATCACCGAGATGAGTATCACACGCATCCAGCGTATGGGGCTGCCAATGGAAAAGAGAAGAGCTTCCATACGGTTGAACAGTGCCCTTAACATGCATATGCCGAAAGCAGTGCCGAATTTACACATAGGCCAAGTAGGCTAGGGACTAGGTCTCCGTGATTTTGGGGCCCCGAAGGAATCTAGCATTAAGTGTCATGTTAATCTCGTTTATTTACAATTACAACCGATAAATTCCTATCATTAATAAACCTGAATATTTTAGATAATGAACTTCAAAGAAATCTCACGGTTTATTAATTTAATATCACGAGGGTCACATTTCTTCATGGGCTCATTCTATCCTTCGTGCCAACTGACCATAAAATCCATCATCCGGCACTGATCGAACGCTTTATTTTGGTATTCTCTACTTCCAATAAAAGTTGGTACAGGGAATTTCGAATCACTCTACATATGTCCACAAATTGCAAATGTTGGTACTGGTTTTTAAAAAGAGTACTGAAAGAGGACACACTGGGAAGTATATGGAACCGCAGTTACGACTGTAACCTCCGTTCCCTCAACTCTGTCTCTCTGTTAAAGCAGACTAGAAACTTTTGGTCTTCAGAACAAATTTTATACTTCAATTGTATGGACAGAAGACGAAACGAAAAGACCAAAACAGTTCACAAATTTATCTAGCCAGCATGACGCCAATATGACCAATATCTTTAAGGTATTTTCATAATAGAAAAAATTTGAAAAGACCGCTATTTAAAACTATATATATATATAATAGCCGGAGAATGAGATGATATATTTGCGCATTCGAATTAATAGGAATAAATATTATCCTTAATATAGTAATTGTATTTATTTTTTAATCGCTTTTTAGCCCGGGAGTTTTTTAATCTCTTAACAAAAATAATCACATCTGCAGAGAATTTACCAGTTTTTCACATAACCAATATGGATATTATAGTTTTCACATAAATATGCAGTTTGACGTTTAGTGTAATTGGAAATACATTATGTGCAATTTCCCTGTACGCCCTTGACTTCTTTTTTTTGGATATAGTAAGTTTGGGTTTGTCAACCTTTTGGCTAGTAAGTGCTCTCTTGTTTTACAACATCGTAAGCGTTAAAAATCAGGATGTTCAAAGTAATAAGCGTATATATTGCAGGTAAACTGGGTAACAAATCTATTTGCTGTAATTTAATTTAAAAGTGCCTATATTAATAATTTAATGAAAATATTATGCAGTCTAGGGCTCCGTATATAACGAGGAGCCTGGGACCAACGAAAATGTTTCTTATATCGAGTCCTCGCTGAACCCGTTTTGGAATTTAAAATTCCAAACTTTGAAAATAATGTTTGTATAAGTAACATATGTGTATGTAATAAACCTACAATGATATTCCGCTTGGAATTCGCTGAAATTTTAACGACCGACACATTATTATTATTGATCTCTTGTGTGGTATCCACATTCCTCCGTACGGCAGTTGGTTAATGGCATTTTGTGTTTAAGCAAGACCAATTGTTTATACATTATAAAAGTTCTGTGTGTGGGAACGACTTTATGTCTGCTCCTAATGGCACAAAAAGAATTCTCATCGAATTCTTGTGCGATAACAGACCAGTGTTTTCTTTTGGACATCAAGCTGATTGGCCATTTTTCCTCGTTCCACCCGGGAAGCGCAAGCCTTACGGCCACCCTTCCCATTGCCCTTCGTGCGTAACAACACACACAGCGCAAGCCTTAATTGCTCAAAGCCATTAAATTGTATTGCGATTTAACATTATACCAAACAAAATCCGTATTTTCCCATAAATTCGGAAACCCGTTACGAATGGACAATGTGTTCTAATGGTTGGGAAAGTGAAATATCCAGAGCGACCATTAACAGTTCAGTAATTGCGTATGTGATGGTCAACGCTTGTTCACAGGCGTGGCATATGAAGATTAGTTCATGAACTAAAGATTTCTCATATTTCACCGTTTCCAAAACCTTTCAGAATAGGTTTTTTTTTTCCCCGTCCATCCTTATTTATATAACGAATCGCAGTTTACAATTAATAATAATAACGACTCGTTGATCAAAAAATTTTGCAGATACCATAAAAAATGAGTGGGAGAATTTTACGGCGCAAGGTCAGTAAGGGTTATACTGCACCGTGGCCTACATTTTTCCGAGGAATCCCGAACTTCTTAAGACGAAGGGAATCAACCCTCGGACTACGGTGAGCGTTAGAGATGAGTTTAGGCTCAAGTTTCGAAGCTCGAGTCCGAAGTCTTGGAATTTGAGCCCGCCCGAGCCCGAAATACTTTGCGGAAATTTGAGCCCGAACCGGAAACTTCAATATAGAAAAGTCTAGCTTTCGGCTTCACTTGCATCCGTCTTATAAATCCGAGCCCGTTTCGGGTCCGGGCTTTGGCTGAGCCTGTCTCATTTGGCGTCAGTCGGTAAGTGTTCTTTATTTGGCACGGTTGGGAGTCATAATTTCACGTTAGGCGAACGCGTTACCACTCCACTTCTGTAGAGCTCTACCATGAAAGGAGATCATATAAAAATAGGTACAGTGGAATCTGGTAAAGTGAATACCTTGGTAAATTGACCACTTGAATAAAATGACCATTTTTGTATAAGAGAAAAGTGGCAGGGACTAAGTCATGACTATACCGAAGTCTGTTGCCTATAATGACCACTTGTCTGTGGTGACTATTGCAGTTCAGTCCCAAAGACAGAGCAGGCTTGAGGTTGACTTTGAACCCGGGCGGCCTGGCAAGGATTGCTTTTTGGTGCCCTCTCCGGCGAAAACAGAAGATTTTCACAGATGTACAGTGAACCATATACACTATATGCCCAAAAGTATCCAGACACTTTGGATTTTTTAATTTTTTTCGAATTTCCACAAAACTACACGGCCATTTGAAGATATATAGAACATGCTTGAATGCACACTTTCCAATAAAGTTTCGGTGACTTGTGCATTTAGGGGACCACCCACATATTGACAAAGTGAAAAAATATATTTGATCACCCTGTATCATAAAAAGCTGGAAATTATTTGTAACTTTCAGAAAATATTTAACCAGCTATGCTTAATGCCTGTGTGCATTTTCGTAAAGCAAACATGTATATTCATGAAGATAGAAACATTTCTTTAAAAAAAAAATTTTGTCACAAGTATTTTGCTTATAATATCCACAATTTTCAGTCAAATTTCACGAAACTTACAGAACATTTGTCAACGTACAAGAAAAATATTATACTTAAATTAGAAATTAATATATTGAATATATGATGAGATATGAGCATTTGAAGAAAATAATTTTTTACTGCGCATGCGCGAAAGATATGAATAAATTTCTTTCATAATTTTGTAGTCAATAGTATAGGGCAACTTAAAAAAAAAGAGTGGAATATCTTGAAAATCTAGAAAGTTATCGACGATATTTTATGTTGCGCCATAAAAATTCAACAAACCAACAAGAAGTCAAAAATGACTATGAAGTGGGACCACCTTTTGTTGCAGTGATGACTGCCACTCTATCTGGGAGGCTATCTACTAGTTTCTGGAATTTTTCAGTGGGAATTGCATGCCATTCTTGCAAAAGAATAGTAGTCAGCTCTTTCACTGATGTGGGCCATTTTGGCCTAGCTCGCAGTCGACGTTCTAATTCATCCCATAGGTGTTCTATGGGATTTAGGTCTGGGCTCTTATCAGGCACGTCCAATTCCTCAACATCCATGTCAGCAAACCAGCTCTATACAGCCCTTTCTGTGTGGATAGGAGCACGATCTTGTTGAAACAAGAATGAACCCACTCCAAACTGTTGTCACAATGTAGACAACATGGAACTGCCTAAAATGTCGAGATAGCCTTCCATCTTCAGAGTTCCCTTCAAAGGAATTAAAGTGCCAAGCTCGAACCATGAGAAACCACCCCAAACCATTATGCTTCCACCATCAAACTTAACTTGCGGCACAATACAGTCAAGTAAAAAGCGTTTACCCAGCATTCTCCACACCCAGACTCTACCATCTGATTGCCAAATAGTGTACCGTGATTCATCGCTCCATAACACTTCACGCCACTGCTGCAGGCTCCATGTTTTGCACACTTTGAATCATTGTAAGCGACGCTTGGCATTGGTTGCGGTAATGCTTGGTTTATATGCAGCTGCTCGGCCATGAAAACCAAGACTTTGCAGTTCCTGACGAACTGTTTTTGTGCTGACGTTGCATCCAGAGGCTTTTTGAAAATCCGCACAATCGGATTTTCCGTCGATTTCATGCGGTTCGCTTTCACAACTCTCTTCAGCACTCTGCGTTCCCTGTCTACTAGACGGAGTGGTCGACCAGGTCGTGGATGCACCGTTGTAGTCCCCGTATGTTCCCACTTTACGATAACATCATTAACGGTGGAACGGGGCACTCGTAACATCACAGAAATCTCACGAACAGATTTTCCACAGCGGTGACAACCAATGACTTCACCACGTTCAAAATCATTTAGCTCGCCCTTTCCTCCCATTTTACTTTTCTAGCTTTGAAATTATAATTGTTAACTCGTCAGACTTCTTTTATACTTGTCTGAGAGCTAGAAATTTGACGTCACTAACAGAATCCACCACGTAGAGGGGTGTCCGGATACTTTTGATCCTTATTTGCATAAATCTGGAATATTTCATTTTCAGAACAGGGGTGTTTGGTAATTTGGAATATGACAATTTGTGGAAAAAACCCTTATCATCTAGCTACTTTCAGAGAATTAGAGAAATACGGCTCACTATATCATCGATAACTTTCTGAATTTTCAAGATATCCCACTGGTATTTTTTTTAAGTTGACCTATACTATTGACTACAAAATTATGAAAGAAAGTTATTCATATCTTTCTCGCATGAGAAGTAAAAATTATTTTCTTCAAATGCTCATATCTCATCGTGTATTCAATATATTAATTTCTAATTTAAGTATAATATTTTTCTTGTACTTTGACAAATGTGAAATTTGACTGAAAATTATGGAAATTATAAGCAAAAAATATGTGACAAAATTTGGGTTTTCTTAAAGAAACGTTTCTATCTTCATGAATATACATGTTTGTTTTACGAAAACGCACACTGGCATTAAGCATAGCTGGTTAAATATTTTCTGAAAGTTACAAATAATTTTCAGCTTTTTATGATACAGGGCTATCAAATATATTTTTTCATTTTGTCCATATGTGGGTGGTCACCTAAATGCATAATTCACCAAAACTTCGTTGGAGAGTGTGCATTCAAACATGTTCTATATAACTCCAAAGTTAGAGAACAATTGGCCGAGTAGTTTTTTAGAAATTCGAAAAAAATCAAAAAACTCCGAAGTGTCCGAATACTTTTGGGCCTATAGTGTACGTACCCTATAAAAGTGGCCAAAAGTCTGAAAGAATTTCTCTAAAGATGTCTCTAAAAATTTCTTTAAACTTGTCTCTTTTTAAAGAGATTTTTTACTATTGGGTCCATTAAAAAAATTTTAACTTGACTTCAGTTTGGCTCCCCCATCCAAACGGGGCCCCTGCCCAAAGATGATCACTTTAGGCAGGTTCTGCTGTATATTGCATTTTTACTTTTTTTTTTATTCAATTTCCTGTAATGGTGTTCCACGAAATTTTGAATCAGTTACGTGAAAATCATATAATACTTCGCAATTTCATGAGTTTTTTTTTATCTTTAATGGTAATTTCCCTTTTATATTATCCAGGATTTTTTTTTTTGGACCAAGGAGTTAATAATGATAAATAAGCGTCATATTAAATTCCACAGTTTATTGAACTCGAGAAAATTGCAAATTATGCTATAAAATTAAAACTTTATTTCCTTGTGAAAGACAAAATGAAATATTCAAACGATGATATTTTGTTTAGATTTTAATGTGAATGCCAATAATATTTGCCACCACATAACAAAAAGGAAATTAAGACAATTTTAACCACAAATCTGGTTCGACATCCTATCTGTGTGTTCCTTTATTCATCTCTTAAGAAACCCAAAGACGAGAGAAAATTCTGGTTCGCACTTACACGTTGTAACAAAATATGTATTAAAAGTCGTCTTGCCTTCTTATGTAATTTTTGATACTCTTCCTGACAACTAAATCAAAATTTAATTAAGAAATCAAAATTTAATCAAGAAGGCGTGCTCAATTTTTGATTTCAAAGAGGTTTCGCATGTATCTTCAATTAAGGAATTCACTTCTAGTTCATTGAACTGTAGCGATTCTTCATTTCCTGTTTGTACACAGTATTGATATGTAATCTACAATTTGTGCATTGGTGAAAAATGTTAATTTAAATATTTTACTAAACCTCCAAAAGGAAGTGATCGAATTGATTAAAAACCAGTCTAGTTGTAAATTTATATGAGACTGATTATTCTAATATTTTCCGAGGGGCAATGCTGGGCCGAGGTCCAGAGTTTTGGAAACACTGTCTTATTGTTTTACAATTAGCAGTACATTTTTCTATTGTTTTCTATTATCAATAATGCTTTTGAATATAAATACTATGTAAAGTCCTATATTTACCATTCATTTTTTATAACGACAAAAACAATTTAAACATTCATATAGATAACTAGTAATAAATGCAGCTTAAAATACTAGAGGGTTTATTTTTGAATCACTCGAAGTGATGTATATACCATAATTTATATCATTTCTATGGTTCTCATATAAAATCAGCACAGAGGTCGCAAGTAGATAATTGTTAATTACCATATAGGTACAATGAATTCAAAAATGGAGTTCTTCTGTATTTAAAAATAATAATATATATATAGTGTTAATGAAAATAAAAATAAGTAGAATATAGCAGTCAAGACACTCCGGGTTAAATGGAGGGACCCTGGTTCGAATCCAGGATGGGGAAAGCGTCTCTTTTTCTCCTACACACACACACACACACACACACACACACACACACACACACACACACAAAACCCACCTCTAGTTTGATTATATTTATACGTTGGTGTCCATAAACACAACGTTATAAACGAAAATAATGTTGTTTTTACTTAAAAATATTTTCGGCGTAATGCTATGTCAGTAGTATGAGCCCCAACCCGAGACAAGCTTTCCCCCGTGTCGACCCCTTATCGTGCGCGGAGCTTCCTCCCCTGTCCCCCCCATTTTTTCCCTCGCGTCTGATCTCCAACATGGTTTTAGAAGAGTGTGCCCCTGGTGTATGAGTATTTAATGAGCGATAAATCCTATATCGCCCTCTGTTAATTAATTAGTAATGGTGCTTTTACATCATTCCTAGAGGAGTGTGGCCCAGTTTTGTGGATTACGTTCCATAGTGCAAAAGTATTTGATTCTTCAAGATTTAAAATTAACCGAGAATATTTTATAAGTTTGCACTATTTAAAGAGCTTTAATAATGTGTACGCCCTCAATTAATTAATTACTAATGACACTCACGCATCATTCCTATAGATATATGGTCCAGTTTTTGGAGTATGGCTACTGATGTACGAGAAGTTGATTCTTTAAGATCTTATAATTAATGGAAATTTTTATAAACTCGCGCGTATTTTTTATGTAATTAAACTTACTTCCACATTAGAGATATTCCAAGATTTTTTTTATTAGGATGTTTATACTGTAATTAATGCAAACTTTTCGGGATTTTATAAAAAATGGTGTTTTTTCCCCTCAGTTTTATATTATATACATTCTGCATCTATACACAGTATTAGTACATATCATAATCCGTTTCTTTTCCTTAAGTTTATGTTGTACTCGTAATATAGCACTAACTATCGGACTCTTGAAAGGCTTGTCCTGTAAACACAATATCACAACGGTTTTTAATTTATTTTCTATTATTCTCATATCCTAGCTACATTTCTCACAAATTAACGAGTTTTAAGAAAGGTTAGATTTTAAAAATAAACGAAGTCTAAATCATATGCTTATTCTTATTTTCCTAATGTTCGAAGGGGAAAAATCGGTACAGTTTTTTTAGGAATTGCTGTATTCTATGATTTAATTAAGGTTTTTATTATCTTTGATGATCGCAAGTTGTTCATTTTTTTCTTTTAAAAAAATTTTTGTTAGTAAGTAAAGTTCTTTCCTCGGTGTATTTTAGAATTTCCCTTTAAGAGTTATTATTATTAATTTATTTGTCAATAAGCATTATTTTTTATGATGGTTGGCTGGTTTTTGTAATTTTCTTTATGGAAGTTTAGCTTATAATTTATCAAAGTCCTTTCTTCCATATATATTGTATGATTTCCCTTTAAGGCTTATTATTATTAATTTATTTGTTAATTAGCAATAGCCTTCATGATAGCTGGCTGATTTTCGCAGGATTCTTGATAAAAGTTTAGCATTTAAGGTAATTCAATTCTTTAACTTTTAGGAATTTTAACTGTGATATGTTCTATGATTTAATTATTAATTATGGTTTTTATTATCTTTGCTGATCGCTAGTTGTTCATTTTTCTCTATTATAAAAATTTTGTTAGTCAGTGAAGTCCTTTTCTCGGTGTAATCTAGGATTTCCTTTTAAGGCTTATTATTATTGTTAATTTATTTTGTTATTCAACACTATCTGTTATGATCAATGGCTGTTTTCGTAAGTTCCTTTATAGAAATTTCGTTAGTAATTTATCAAAGTCCTTTTTTTCCAGATACATTCTACGAATTTCCTTTAAGATTTATCATTATTAAGATGTATTATGTGATTTATTTAAGGTTTTTTATTACCTTTCATGATCGCTAGCTGTTCGTTTTTTCTCTTTCATAAAAATTTTGTTAGTAAGTAAAGTCTTTTTTTTTCGAGGTGTATTCTAAGATTTCCATTTAAGGCTTATTATTGTTAATTTATTTTGTTATTTAACATTATGTTTCATGATAGTTGGCTGATTTTCGGAAGATTCTTTATACAAGTTTAGTATTTAAAGTAATTAAATTCTTTAACTGTTTTAGGAATTTTTGTTGCTGGTATATTATATGATTTATTTAAGGTTTTTATTATCTTTGATGATCGCTTGTTGTTAATTTTTCTCTTTTGTGAAAATTTTGTTTTTAAGGTCCTTCTTTTCTCGATGCATTCTAGGATTCCCCCTTTAAAACTTATTATTATTAATTTATTTTGTTATATTATTATTATTATCTTTCATGATAGTTGGCTGATTTTCATTAATTTCTTTGTAGAAGTTTCGTTAGTAATTTAGTAAAGTCCTTTTTTTCCAGATATATTCTATGATTTCCCTTTAAGACTTATCATTATTAATTTATTTGTTAATTAAACTTATCTTTCGTGATAATTGGCTGATTTCGTAAGATTCTTTATAAAAGTATAGCATTTAAGGCGATTAAGATTTAGAAGCTAAGATGTCTACACATAGGGAGTAAATGTGACGTCATCGGTTTCCTATCTGTTCTGAACTATTACAAAGCCACCTGTGATGTCCCATGACTGAAAAAGCCTTGGAATATTTTTATAGGGCCCTCTTAGAAAAGTTGGACATTGCAGAGATTGCTAGAGTGTCTGTAGCTAATAACACTAAGGTATCCTCTTTGGAGGCCTATGTTAAAACGTTGAGTTTTGTAGATCTCGTTTT
>QLNU02015360.1:59196581-59212423 GCA_006491805.2 Dysdera silvatica
GAGCACCATTACTAATTAATTAACAGAGGGCGATATAGGATTAACGGCTAATTATATACTCATACACCAGGGATACACTCCGAAAACCAGACTGGAGATCAGACGCAAGGGAAAAAATAGGGGGCCTGGATTGAAATCTCAGCGCCTGAAAGGGGATCGACACGGGGGAAAGCTTGTCTCTGTGTTGGGGCTCATACTACTAACAAATATACATTCGTAAAATAGTTCCATTATAAATTATGTCAGTACGTGGCATTATACCGAATTTTCCAATCTACCCTCAGGGAGAACGTTTTCAAGATTGATACGTTTAAAAGCTGATCATAATCTACACTGAGGTTCCTCAAAAGCCGGGCCCCGGCCCAGTACCGGGTCTTGGTATCAATTAACCGGATTCACGAAAGATTCTCCTGGAACTTTTTATTTTAATTTTATAAGCTTTTTTCATAAATAGTTCATAGTGGAAATATTCGGGCAACGAGGAGAATAATAGTCGCGAATGCGTCTGAAAGTTCAGAACCAGAACGCCTGAGTAACGTATACTCTATAACAAAAAAATCGACGCACCAAGAAGTTGTCCGATTGTAATGAAATTTCGTATGTAAAGATATTTTGACCGAACATGCAAATGATTAAAATTTGGTGTCCAATGAATGAATAGCGGGAACTCCAGCGCATCGGAACTGCGCATTCAGCAGGTGTATATAAGGAGCGATTCTCAATATGTGGTCAAAATTTCTGTTGCATTTTGACTGCGGATATCTTACGTCGACTGTAACAATGCCTCGCCGAAAGATTCGTGCTCATTACGAGCATATGTCAGAGTTTGAAAGAGGTCGTGCTATCGGATTGAAAGAGGCTGGTTGGACGAATCGAAGAATCGCTGGACATGTGGGTCGAAGCGATGCGGCGATTGGACGGTGCTGGCAAGAGTGGGTCAACAACGGCAGATGTCAGCGTCGGGACGGCAGCGGTCGACCTAGGGCCACAACAGAACGGGAAGACAGAGCGATTGTCAGAGCAGCTGTCACAGCACCGGATTCGTCGTTATCAACTATCCAACGTGTGGCCCGCACACATGTGTCCAACATGACCCTCTGCAGACGACTGAGAGAGCGGAATTTACGCTCGCGCCGACCGTTACGCCGCTTACCTCTCACGCCTTTACACCGTCAAGTCCGATTACAGTGGTGCCGGGCTCGATCAACTTGGAACTGCGCTGACTGGGGACGTATAGTCTTTAGTGACGAGTCCCGTTTCCAACTGTGTCCTGACGACAACCGCAGACGTGTCTGGAGACGTCCAGGGCAGCGTGGGGATCCTGCCCTTACTATCGCACGCCACACATGCCCACAACAGGGCGTTATGGTCTGGGGTGCCATCTCCTTTGATAGCCGGACCCCTTTGGTGGTCATTTCTGGCACACTTACAGCACAGCGGTACGTAGACGACATTCTACGACCGGTTGTGTTACCGTTCCTTTTGCGACACCCTGGACTTACGTTTCAACAAGACAATGCCCGGCCGCACACGGCACGTGTTGCTATGAATTGTCTTCAAGCTTGCCCAATACTTCCTTGGCAAGCTAGATCTCCTGATCTCTCTCACATTGGGAACATTTGGGATACTATGGGAAGGCGATTGCAACCATCCAGGAATGTTGACGATTTAGCCAGAGAGTTGGAGACAATTTGGCAAGAAATTCCGCAGGACACCATCCGGGATCTTTATCAGTCTATGCCACGCCGGGTGACAGCTTGCATCCAGGCCAGAGGTGGACCAACGCCTTATTGACTTCCTCCCTTTGTAACGGTCAAACTCTGCAATAAATCATTCAATTGTTCTGAAATTTTAATCGTTTCTTTTTCTATGTATGTTCTTCATATCCACTAATTGTTATCGCAATCGAATAATTCCTTCTTGCTGCGTCGATTTTTTTGTTAGAGATTGTATATGCAGCAATTGCCAGTGACCAATCCGTGTACTTTTAATTATATGAGTATTCATGAATGATCGATAATTTTCAGACATCGAAATCTTTTAGCATTTGAGAAAGGGTATAACGCTCATTATGACCTGTCATAAAAAGTGCCAGCAAGCCGATTTCTGTAATGTGCGGTGCATCCTTTGTACTTAAAATCGAAAGGAACGACATCTGTTGGTAATTTTTTTATAATATTGGTAATTTTTTTATATATTTACAGCAATGCCTGATTTATTGAAGGGAGAAAAGGAAAAATTTGTTTTTACTGGGGGACTTTAATATAGACTTATTGAAGGATAACAATACATTCACTAACTTGGGATTTTGCAACATTATAAATTCACCAACGCGCGTTACAGCGAATTCAAGGAGCTTACTAGATTTATGCATAACAAATTCGCATTAACGATTTTCGAGCATTTTGGAATTTGAATTAACAGATCATTTGCCAATATTTGTGCACTGCAAAAAAAATGTTTAAGAAGAAGAAGAAAGAGGAAATAAAGTTTAGAAATTATAAAGAGGCTAATTTACAGAATTTCTAGAAAAGGTTTCAGAAATAATTCGACCGTTTTGGATTTTAATACAATAAATATAAATACACTGTATGAGTCTTTTGTTCATAAATTTCAAAGTCTTTACAATAAATGCTTTCCTTACGTCACAAAGAAAAATTTAAAAAATGTAGAAAAAATTGGATGACGAGAGATATAGTAAAATTTATTAAAGTAAAAACAAAGAATTTACATGTTTTATAAAGAACAAGAAAATAGAAGATTGGAAGCAATTTAAATTGCTTAGAAATAAAGTTAACAAAGAAATAAAATTAGCAAAGAAAATATATTATTATAATATTTTTGAAAATGCAAATATGGAAAAAATATGGGAAAACATCAGGAATATGATAGGAAAGGGGAAGTTAAGAGGAAAAAATAAATTGTACTGAATATTAATAATATAAAAATAGATCAATTGATGCAAATAGTAAATAAGTTTGGCAAACACTTTATTCAGATTCCCCAAATACATATTAATTCAATACTTAATTGCAGGTTAACTTTAAAAATTTTTGATACAAGAAATTAGTAATATATTATATTTAAGACCATATAGACAGTCAAGAAGTAATCAAAGAATTAAATTTATTGGATGTAAAAAAAAGGACCAGGAGAGGATGGATTTCCGCCAAAGTCTATAAAATTCGTTGCAAGGTTTTTGTTAGAACCTCTTGCACTAATTATGAACAAATGCATTGATATTGAGGATATACCACTGGGTATGAAAATTTCAAATATAATACCAGTTTTTAAGTCCGGTTCCAAAGAGGACATAAATAATTATAGACCAATCTCGATACTAAACGTAGTTTCCAAAGTTTTTGGAAAATTAATGTATAAGAGACTAACAGAGTTTAGTGAAGGTTACCAAATACTAAATAATCCACAGTATGGCTACAGGAAGGAAAAAAGCACAGAATTGGCTTTAATGAAAACCATAAATTCCATACAGGACCCACTAAATATAAGCAAGAAGGCTTTGGAATTTTCTGTGACTTCTCAAAGGCATTTGATACTATGAATAGACAAATTTTATTGGAAAAATTAGAGCATTATGGGTTCAGAGGTAAAATTAATAATTTAATGAAAAACTTTTTTTATGAAAGACAGCAGTATATATAAATTGGAGAAACAAAATCAAATATACTTTAACAGCAGACGGGAATACCACATGAATCGATCTTGGGACCTCTTTTATTTTTACTATACGTAAACGACTTAAATAATGTAGACACTTCAGTTGAAGTCATACACTTTGCTGACGATACAACATTACTTTTCCATGAACAATATTTAACATCACTTCAACATAAAGTAAATGAAAAATGGAAAGGTTTCGTGAATGACTACAGGTATGTGCGAATAATTTGAGTCTTAATGGCCATGTTACAAAATTATCGTAAAATAAAAGTTGATAATATCGAAATACGAATAGCCGGTAAAAACACAGAATTAGTAGAAAAGTATAAATTCCTTGGGGTGATTATGCAAAGTAATCTTTCATGTAACGAGCAGATTAAAACTGTCTGTAATAAAATAAGTAGAAATTTGGGCGTAATTCATAGATTGTCCTTTCTGGTCCCAATTAAAGTGTTAATTTTTATATATTATGCCCTCATACATTCATATTTGAACTATTGTAGTGCAGTATGTGGAATGACCATAGCAGGAAACATATCAAAAATTGAGAAAATACAAATGAGATTTTTTAAGTTATTGAGAACATTAAGGGTAAAACAGGAATTGGACCATAATACACATTACAACATGTTATTATTTAACAATATTGCTAAATTCAAAATTTTGCTCCTCTACTACGACAGACTCAAAAAAGATACAAATAATGACTTAATAACTTTAAATTGTCTTTCACATCAATAAAACAGAGATAAAAATAAATTAACAAAAAACTTTGTACGAAATAACTATTTGGCAAGAAACATTAATGTAGTTGGAGCACAATTATGGAACAAATTACCAGTCATCTTGTTTTTCATTTCATGCTTTTTAAAATAAAAGTAAAAGCTGGTTTGTTGATTATAATCTAATTTTTGTTCTGTTTGTGTTTGAATTGACTTCGTTTATTATGAGTTGTATTTTGTTAGGAAGTGATATAGCTACATACCTGAATTTGCATGTGACTTATTGGCTCACTTTTCGTTATTTAGATTTTATATTACATTAACATTATTTTCTACAGTAAAGTAATATATATGATTATTGGAAAATACAAGGAGTAAAAGGAGAAAAATAATAGGAAAGGCGAATGAAACGGCAAATGGTATTGAGGACTAGTCAGATGGTTATAATAATTATCTTTTCCTCACTGCCACAGTCACACACATGGAAAGTAAAGATATTAAAAATATCATTTGTCATATACATATATATTATCTTGTATCTTCCTGCAGAAGAATATATTAAATAAAATCGAAAAATTGTAAAAGATTTATGCAGATGATGTTTACAAAATATTTATACATCCCGTTATTGAAATAAATTGATTTGATCTGCATTGCAAATACTAGTAATCAATCAGCAAGAAAGTGTGTCAGCGAAGTGTAGCCTATATTAATAGGATTGTACTGATAATCTTTATGATTATGTCATAATTAATTACTCATACTGATGATGGTTTAATATATGACCGCTGAAAAATGGAAAAGTATTTAAGAGTAAATTTGTTGCGACCGAACCCTTGTCTTATAAAAAGAGGATTTACATGGGTCGAAGCCTCAAAAAGGTTAAAAAAAACATATACGATCATTTCCTGAAGCTCTGTAATAGAAATATCAACATTTGACTTGAATGCTCTGACTTTTTACAAACTTATTTTGTGTAATAAATTTAGTAATGAATCTATTTATACTTAAACAATAATGGCTGAAATTGCAATATTCTTACGTATATATACTTATGAACAGTATTTAAAATTTTTATAGAGTATGCTTATTGTTCATCTACTTTAATTTTAAAGACTGGGCAATTAGTCTTCTGAGACGGTAAAGACAGCTTAACTTCACCTGGGAATGATAATACGTTTACAAGATAACCACTGATGCGCGTTTAAATCATTACCTTATTCTAACATAAATTTAACTTTATTTTTTTTCTGGTGTTCGACCATATCGTTTTGCAGTGATTTTCCGACTAACCGAGGGGGTTTCACCCAAATTAAAATTGCCACAGGGAAAATTATTCTATTTTTTTATTATTTAATGCAATAAATATTTGCAATCTTTATGTCTATTCGTTGAAAAAATTACTGTATTTTATTTTATGTGTGAAAATACATGTATGAAAGTAATATACCATATCTAAAATATTGCGTGAGGCTCTGGGTAGTTGCCTAATCCAACCTTATGTCGTCTCTGATCTAGCAACTTATTCAAAAATAGAGAATGCCGTGAAGTTTCTTTACACGTTTGAAAAATAATAAAGAATGAATGACGATAAATACGAACTGGTCTTTTATTGTATTGAGTAGTGGTTCAAATTTTCTTTTATATATATATGTGTGTGCGTGCGTGTGGCGCTGCAATATTTTCATTTCAGTTCAAATTCACATCTGGTGATGACACAGTTCGTTATGTGGTTTATAGAAATGAAATCTACAAAGCAGATGCAACGTAAGTTTTAGGGGAACACTAAGGAAGAATAATGTATGAAAATCGCTGCTTCATAATACTGAATATTGGAATCATGGCTGCTATCATAATGGACTATCGTGCAATGTTTGAAAGAAATTCACATGGAATTAATTGAAACATAAACGTGCTATTTGCGATCAATGACCCGCATATTGAAATGTATTATGTACTTGTTTAAAAAGAACTTGGTAACTTTTAGTGTCGAATTTCAAAAGTAGTAAATTTGCGTGCATATATTACTGTTTGCTTTTATTATTTTTTAAAAATGGAAAGAAACTTCCCGGACACCCTGTATATTTCACTATGTTGCGTCCTAAATTCTTGAAAATAGTTATATTTGAGAGCAATAAAACGTACTAAAATCATATTTATAAAACAGCTTTCCTAATTGTATAAAATGACGATTAGACGGTAGCTGTCGTCATTCTACTGAAGAAATATGCTAGTATGCACAGCGAGAAATTGCTTAATAAAAAAATTGGTTTCTTGAAATTCGTACAATGAATAATCTTTTGGATAACTAAACACGTTTCAAGCTTTATTCTACATTTTCAGTTCCATGTGGTCAATTGGGTTCTCAGCTTTCATTCAAGAGATCCAGATTCAATCTTCGATGTGGGGGAAAACAGATGCCAAGTGGTCATAACGGTAGACAATATAATTTCGGGGGTTCAAAAATTTTTACAGCATGTATTGATACAATTACAGCATGCAAGTCCGTAGCCAAGTCCCATTAAAAATTTAGTTTCGGGGGGAACCGGTCCCTAAGATCCCCCCTTTGGATACGTGCATGCAAGCGGTTATGACTTATAACCACCGTCTGTGGGTCCACTGGACTTCGGTTCAACTCCTAATGAGTATAGTTGTGAATAAATGTATTCATTCGGTGGTTATGACAAGTCGTTGCTCCTATCTTAAATGACCCATAGTTCAAGCTTGGGAAGCAAAATGTATAAATAAACAAACCAACATGTACTTTTTTTATATTTAATCAGGAGCCAACTATCCATAATTTTGAGGGAATTTTAAAGATAAACATTTAGTTTATTTTTTGAGTTGGAGAAAATGGCAATTGATTAATATATATTCCGCGTTAGATTATTATAAAAATTGTGTTAAGATTTCACATGTATTCATAAAATACATAAATAAACTAAAATCCATAAAATAATAAACTAAACACCATAAAATGTCATACACACACACACACACACATATATATATAAAAGTTTTCCTCGCCCATTCTTGGCGGAAACAGGCTTTGGGACGGGCAGAGCGCCATGTTCCCAAGCCTCTTTTTACATCACTTCTTAATGTGCCATGTCTAGAAACTTCCTGACAATGTGACACGTGTTTAGGATTGTGGCTTTTTGTATTTCAATGTAGGTGTTTGGGTCAATGTTGAGTATCTCCAAATTCGTCGCAAGCGTTTTTGGTACTATCCCTGTTGCTGAGATGACTAACGGGATGATGAGGATCTTTTCCATACCCCATATATCTCGTACTTCATGTCTGAGATCTTGGTACTTGGTGATTTTCGTTGTGTAGGTTGTCTGTATGTTATTGGTGTTGGGTACTGCTATGTCGATTAAGTACGTGGTCTTATTCGATTTATCGACGAGGGTTATGTCAGGACGGTTATGTGGGACTGTCTTGTCTGTTATGATTGCTCTATCCCAGTAAAGCTTGTGTGTTTCGTTCTCATGCACGGTCTCTGGCTCATATTTGTAGTACGGGCATTTTTCTGTCAGAAAGCCAGCATTCGCTGCCAATTTCTGGTGGACTATTTTCGCTATATTATATATATATATAAGCGAAAATAGCTCAGTGTGGTAACGCGTTCTCCTAGTGCGCCGCTAATCCGGGTTCGACTCCCAGCAGTGCAAAAAGAACGCTTACTCAGAGATCTCATAAAGATCGCACTGCTCACTGTAGTCCGGGGTTTGGTTCCCTAGGCCTTAAGAGGTTCGGATTCCTCGGAAAACAGTAGGTCCCGGCGCAGCATGACCACTGTAGTCTTTGAGCCGTAAAACCAAAAAGAAAGCGAAAACAGAAAGCGAAAGGAATGAACGTGGCGATCAACTCATCGAATTTGCAGAAGCTGAAAACCTTAGCATCATGAATTCATTTTTTAAGAAGAAACCGCAAAGAAAATGGACATGGAAACACCCAAATGGGGGAACTAGTGAAATTGACTATATCCTGGCAAACAAGAAATCAATTATTGAAGATTGCAGTGTACTGAACAGATTTAATACTGGAAGTGATCATCGAATGGTGAGATGTAAAGTGCACTTAAATACTAAATTAGAACGACAGAAGCTCATTAGGAAACAAGTAAGTAAGAGGGTGGATCTAATGAAACTGAAAGTAAATACCGAGGCATTCAAGTTGGAATTAAAAAATCGCTTTTCTGCACTGGAAGGACTTATTGATGAAAGTGATATCTCAGAAGCAAATGAAAACATTGTTAAGACAATAGTTGAAACTGCTGGGGAAATTGGTGGTGTAACCTGTAAAAAGCACAATAGCAAATTATCTGAGAAGACGAAACAGCTCATGAAAAGGCGAAGAGATATGAAGGTGGACAATCGAAATACCAGTTCCAGGATTGAGTACATAGAACTTTGTAAAACTCTGCGCAAAAGCATGAAAGAAGACATAAGAAAATTCAACTGTGAGCTAGTAAGGAAAGCCATTGAAAATAACAAGAGCCTTAGGGTTGTTAAAGGAAGTTTATCTGTTGGGAAGAAACACATCATTGCATTAAAAGGAGAGGATGGCACCGTAACAAGAAATAGGGAAGAAATACTTAGAAGAGTTGAAGAATTCTACAAAAATCTATACGAAAGTAACAGTGGATTAAACGAAGACATTGAAATAGTCGAAGGAACAGCTCCTAAAATCTTAAAAGAAGAAGTTTCATTTGCAATAAAAAGTATGAAGAAAGGAAGAGCCCCTGGTGATGATGGTATTACATTAGATATCCTAAAAGAAGCTGGAGAATATGTAGAAGACATACTTGCAAAATTCTTTACCAAATGTCTTAACAGCGGTAACATACCAAACCAATGGGATTCTGCAACAGTAATTCTTTTGCATAAAAAAGGTGATAAAGAGGATTTGAAAAATTACCGACCAATTAGCTTGTTACCTGCTATTTATAAAATCTTCACAAAAGTGCTAACACATCGCCTGCAGAAAAAATTAGATGCAGCTCAACCAAGAGAACAAGCTGGATTTCGAAGTGGATTCAGTACAGTGGACCATATTCAAGTATTAAGAGAATTAATTGAAAGAACACATGAATATGAACTTCCATTGTGTGTGGCATTTATTGACTATGAGAAGGCCTTTGACTCTATTAAAACATCAGCAGTCATCAACTCTTTAAGATCAACAGACATTGAGGATGTGTACATTGACATGGTGAAACGTGTGTATAAAAATGCAAGTGCAAAATTTCGGTTACATAAAGATACCAAAACTATCAAAATTGGTAAAGGTGTGAGGCAGGGAGATACCATTTCTCCAAAACTTTTTACTTCAGCTTTACAGATGATTTTTCAGCAGATAAATTGGAATAACAAGGGAATAAAAATAAATGGTGAATATTTAAATCATTTGCGGTTTGCTGATGACATTGTTATTTTTTCAACGAACCCATTAGAACTCCAAGACATGGTACAGGAGCTCTCAACTAGAAGTAAAGAAGTTGGACTCAAGATGAACCTACAAAAAACTAAGATCATGTTCAATAATTTCGTAGAGGAAACAAAAATACAAGTTGACAACATTGAGCTAGAAATTGCTGATTCATATATTTACCTTGGCCAGCTGATTTCAATGGATGGCAACATTATGAAAGAACTCAACAGACGTATTAAACTTGGCTGGAGTGCATTTGGAAGAAACAGTTTTATCCTGAAGGGGAAATTGCCTTTGTGTCTAAAAAGAAAGGTCTTCAACCAGTGTGTATTGCCAGTCCTCTCTTATGGATCAGAGACATGGAGTCTAACAGTTGGAGCAATACGAAAGTTACAGACAACGCAAAGGAGCATGGAGAGGTGCATGCTTGGAATAACTAGGAGAGATCGAAAAAGAAACACTTGGGTGAGAGAGCAAACTAGAGTAGAGGACATCATTGTTAAAGTAAAAGGGCTGAAATGGCGATGGGCTGGGCATATTGCAAGAAGAACTGATCAACGATGGACAACAGAAATTCTGAACTGGATTCCAAGAGACCACCGAAGACCTAGAAAACGTCCTCAAACTAGATGGGTGGATGAAATAAGAAAACAGGTTGGGGTGACGTGGAAGCGAATTGCTCAGGATAGACTTGTGTGGAAAGCATTTGGAGAGACCTTCATCCAGCAGTGGATAGATAATGGTTGAATATGATGATGATGATGATATATATATATATATATATATATATATATATATATATACACACACAAATATATATATATACACATCATCATATGTAGTAGTATCATCATATGTAGTGTAGTATCATCATATGTAGTGTAGTATCATCATATGTAATGTAGAAATTAAATTCAAACTCGTAGCTAAAAATATAGCACATGATCAGTCAAAGGCAGTTTTGAAAGTGTCGCCACATGTTACAAACCAAGCAATACCAGATATCCAAAAGGAGTAATGAACAGGTGCTTCCATCTATATTTGAGAACTGCGATTAGATGTATTTAATTGCAATGATTATTCTTTATAAGAAACATTTAAGATTTCTTTCTAGGGATGAAATTTGCAAATGTTCTATTTATATAGTTCATTGGAAAACCATTTAAAACCAAACATTTTTTAAAAGATCTTAAGCCTTCAGAAATGGCTTCAACTCTATTTGAAAGCACTTTCTGTCTGGAGAGTTCACCTAAAATCAAATTTTTTATAACATGTTTTCTGAGACATGTGTCATATTGCAAGTACTGAACAAAAGCAAATAAAAATTGTTTTCTTTTATCGCATATTTGAAAGACAAATCTATTATTTTCATTGATAGTAATAAGTAAATCTGAAAAGTGAACTCGAATTCTAGATACAGAGGTATCTTTCAGTGTTAATCCTGAGGGATAAAATTCAAGGTCCAATTGAAGCTCCATACCATAAGCTATAAAGATTATATCACCTATATATCTGCCAAAAAATAGATCCGTTCTTGGTGAAGACAAACTTTCATATTTATGTAAGTATAAATCTGCAGCTACAGAAGAATACACTCCCCCTTAAGAAAGCCCTCTTACCTGTTTATAATAACCAGTGCCATTATATACCATATTATAGTTAAGACAGAAGTTTAGTAGTTTTACAAACGAGATTTTGTCAATTGATTTTATATCATACTCTGTAAATAATTCTAATAACACACGATATAGCTCTCTTAAATTGATTTGGTTAAATAGATCCTCAAAATCAAAGCACTTAATGAAAGTGGGATTCCTATCACTGGAGTTCAAAGTCTTTAAAAGTTGAAAACTATTTTTAAAAATAAAGGTATTTAAGGAAATTTTAACATAAATCTTTTTAGAGATATTGAGAGATTTTTTTAAATTAATATTGTTAAATTCAATATTGGGTAAGCCAAAAACACTCTCTGTTCTCTCTAATATCTTAAAGAAAATAGGGAGTATAGAGGCTGGTCTATAATTATTCAAAACACTTTTATAGTCTTTCTAAAAACTGAAACAACCCTAGCAGTTTTTAATGTCATAATAATAATAATAATACCATTATCAAATATTTCATTTATTAAAATAGTTAGTGGTTTGGAAATCTCAAATCTATATTCTTTAAAAACTTTTATGTGTAGACCAAGTGGATCAATGCATTTTTATTTTTTAGTTTCGATATTACAATTGGTAGTCCCATTTCATTTGTATTACTCAAATATATACTGTGCAGTATTTTATCACCCATATAATTTAATAAATTGGAACCAACAGGAATCTCCTTACGAACCTCATTAATAATTCTAATAAAAATATCATTAAAACCATTCGCAATATCCTCTGCCTCATCCAATTAATCATTCCCTAATTTAATCATTGAAACACTCGATCTCTCTTTCTGAGTTTTTCTACTTAAAATATTTATATATTTCCATTTAGTTTTACAATCATAATTTAATATTTTATTAATACAAAAATTCTTTTTCACATTATTCAAGTTACTTAAAATCTCCTTTTTCAAGATCTTAAATTGAGTATAATTTAACGGATTTTGTGTTCTCACATATATAGAAAATAATTTGTTTCTGTTTTATTTTTAATTTAATCTTTTTATTTCCCCATAAATTAAACTTTTTAATTAACTTTATTTTCTTCTAAGTAAAAACCATATTAATACATAAATATTCATAAAACTTTATTCTAGTTCATCAAATACATTTATACAATATTTAAAACAAATTACACACAAACGCAGTTTAATTTGAGCTGGAGATACATTTTTACAATTGTTTCGGTGGAAAATCAAGCGTCCACCATCGTCAGAAAATTCGTCCAAACTGATTTGTTGCCACTAAATCAAAAACGAAAAAGTGAAAAAGGCGAAACAGGTAACATAACAAAAAGCCTGATTTGTGTCGCCATCTATTGTGCAGAATGCTAAGTAAAAGGAAAAGGAACAATTATTGTTGGAAGAAGAAATTATGTTGATTGAAAGAGAGGTTTGTAACAAGAGGGGGGAAAAATTGTTCTCAACCGGCTCGTTGACTATTGTACAGGAATTACTGAAGATATGAAAGGCCTCGAAAAAATTGAGATCTGAGGGTGAACGGACTTTTTCAATTATTTTTGCATCGGCAAAACAGAAACGATGGCCATGTTTCCATGAGTGTTTTGCAATGGCCGATTTTTCAAAATCTTGTTTGTGAACGTACGATTGGTGCTCTTTGAGTCTGAAACGCAGGGCTCTACGTGTTTGGCCAACGTAGGACAATCCGCATTCACAGTCTATTTTATAAATGCCAAAATTATTGTGGTCAGGAATCTGGTCTTTTAGTTGGGTAACACCAAGTTTGTTACCTGGCTTGAAAATAACGCGGAAATTAAATTTGCGGAGGATGGAGGAGATTCTAGATGAAAGATTTGGCACAAACGGAATGCAGATTGTTTCTTTGGTGGGAGCCGTTTCTTGGCACAAAGTGGATGTGAACTTGGGAACTCTGGATAGTTTCTTTACTGCAAGGTTGATCACTGACGGATGATATCCCCGGTTTGAGGCGATGTTTTGCAAATGTGTAAGCTCTTTGGAGAGCGCTTGTTCAGAAGAAAACAATTTCAGAGCACGGGAGGTAAGCCAATGGAAAGTGCACATCTTTTGGGATTGTGGGTGTGCGGATTTGGCATGTGGTGGTAGGCAAATAGCACCCGGTTTGTGATGGATGCTGGTTTTGTAACCGGTCTCCGTTCGCGTAACCATCACATCCAAAAAGGCCAATTTCGAGTTTTTCTCCTCCTCGAAGGTGAACCAGATACAGGTGTCTACTGCGTTCAAAATTCCGACTGTCAGTGCAAGATTTACATTCGGATCAGTCAAGATCGCGAAAACATCGTCAACGTTTCTGATCCAGCAATCGAAGGAGAGAAGGTCCATAATCTTTGTTTCAACGTAGTGCATATATATATTCGCAAGTAAGGGAGAGAGGGGGTTTCCCATGGCAAGGCCATCCATCTGTTTAAAAAACTTATTTTGGTATGAAAAAACTGTATTATTAACACACAGATCGGTGAGATGTAAAAGTTCATGAAGTTCGAAATCTGAGTAATGGAACTCCCTCATACGGTTAGCCAAAGCGTCAAGAGCTCCCTTTAACGGTACAGAAGTGAATAAACTTTTCACGTCAAAAGAAATGATTTTTGAAGAAAAGGTGGTGCAGTTTTTAAGGCGCGTGGTAAATTCAAACGAGTTTTTGACTGTAAAGAAATTGTTTTCAAGTAGATGGGAAAAACAATGCACCAGATGTTTTGAAAGAGCATATGTGGCTGTGCCAATACTTGAAACAATCGGTCGGAAGGGTATGTTGGCTTTATGTATTTTTGGCAGAGCGTACAATCGGGCGACATTAGCTATGGATGGTGTAATGACTTTCTTAGTACGAACATCAATAACGGAACTATTGTGAATGGCTTTCTTGGTTCTTTGCATCTGAACGGACGACGGATCTTTTTTAACGATTGTATAAGGACCATCTTTTAACAATTTGTCTACACCATCAGTGTATTGTTGCCGGTCGATTAGTACCACTTGTCCACCTTTATCTGCTTTGGTAATGATTAAGTCCTTGTTACTATGAAG
Organism: Dysdera silvatica; assembly: GCA_006491805.2. Lineage (NCBI taxonomy): Eukaryota > Metazoa > Arthropoda > Arachnida > Araneae > Dysderidae > Dysdera > Dysdera silvatica. Next base: position 59,211,095 of record QLNU02015360.1, read on the forward strand.
GTTCCGCAAGTCACGTAAATCGTTGGAGGATAAGTTGCCTGTAGGCTTGTTGTTGGCAGACAGCGCTTCCGTAATGCAATGTCGAAAAACAGTTTTTTGCTCCGGACTGATTTTGCTGAATTTCAGGGATTTTTCAATGGGAGCAATAATTTTTGTAGGGTGAATAATCTTTGATACTGCAAAATTGGAGTTGAGGGACAGCAGTTGAAGTTGATGGTCAGAAATAGGTGCTTTAGAAAAATTGAGTACTCCAAACTGCTTTTGAAGTGGAGAGCTGGTGTTCGGAAATGTGATTAAATTCGAAAATTTCTTATCTAAAACAGTTTGTTGTTTTTCGGAAATGTAATGACACCTATCAGCAGTTTTTTGATCCCAGGTTTGGAAGTTGGAAGCAAATTTGGCTAATTTTAAATGGAGATCATACAGTTCCTTTTCAATCCTTGCGATCTTGCACCAAACTTGTTTGATGACGGCCCTGAGAATAGCCATTTTAAATTGAAATGAAATTTCTCTCACATTTATACAAGTATCCAATTTGTCAATCCAATCTAGAGACAAAATTTCATTAATTTAAAATATTTAATCTAAATAAATATATTTCATGCGTGTAAATTATTTTTACGAAACGGGAAAAATATTTATTGTTTATGTAACAAAAAGTACCTCAAATCTAAAAATTTCTATTAATTACGTATCTTGTTTAATAAATTAATTTGATATTATTCTCACTCATTCATTTCTCCCACCAAAACTGCAAGATTCTAGCGACATCCTTACTATTATGTTAACCGCAGCGATATTTAAATTAAAGTGGGTTATGTATTTAGAAAACTTAAGGAGAGGATAAAGAATTTATCAAAATTCTAAACCTTGACGTTAATTTCTATGTGGTAGATATGTATTTAGTTATATTTTCAGCAAATTGATTTCTGTAAATTTTAAACCGTTATTTAGCCAAATGTATTAAAATTATTTTCACCGTTACTATTGCTGAGTTAATAGGAAATGTATACTTGCAGACTTGACATGACTTAATGGACGTTGATTAAAATATATTAAATGATAACATTTTAGTAAACAGCAGGCAAAATTCCTTTCACTATGCAATCAAGATTAAAATAATTGTAATTTCCAGATCTGAGACACTATATCGAATCTAGGTATATCTAACTCCAAAACGGAGTAACTCCTAAGTCTACACGAAATTTTCATTTACAATTACAGAAACCATAAGCCTAAATATATATATTTCACTACTATGCGGAAACAACATTATGAGTATCTCATGCTAAATTCAATAGTGGTTACCTAGGGTTAGATTAACCATTA
>QLNU02015360.1:59221935-59232162 GCA_006491805.2 Dysdera silvatica
GCAAAATTTAAATTACGTACATCACGTTAATAAAATTATATCATTAACCGTTCCTTTGAGTTTATTACGGAGCTCAGTCTATAACAATTAAGAGAGAAGCAAAAATAATTGGACGAAGATGCTAACGCAATTATTTGTTGGAGAATTCAGGAAATATTTTGCTTTGGTATTTTATGATGGGTCGGTATTATCACTTGATTTCCCTCCAGATATGCTGCCAGTGCATTCACTATTGTACTAAACCAGTAAGAAAAAATTAACAAAAACTATAGCCACTGTTACACTAATACTCCGCTACCTGAAAAGGGGAGCAGTTTTGAAACAAAATCCAATTGGGCAATATGGTGGATTTGTGAAAGAGATTAGGGAAACCATTTGCCACCAAAGTTGTGTAAGCAGCACATGTGTGCATAAAATGCAAGTGATAAATTACGGTTATATGAGAACTCCAATGATACCAATGGAAATCTATATTGTAAAGGAACGCAACAGGCGTAGTGAAAAGCCTTGAGTGGATTCTGAAGAATCAGTTTTATCTTGAATGAGAAATTTCCTTCGTGTCTAAGAAGAAAGATTTTTAAACAGTGTGTATCGCCAGTCATTTTTTATAAATCAGAAGTATGAAATCTAATGAAAAGAGCAATACGGAAATTGCAAACAACTCAAAGGTTGATGGAGAAGTAAAATACTTATACGAGTGGGAAAAGAAGGATAGAAGACATCATTGTCAAAGTAAAAAGGCTGAAATGGCAATGGACTATCACCAACCTAAGAAATATCCTCAAACCAGATGGATGGATGGATGGCAGAAATGAGAAAACGGAGTGTAGTAATATGGAAATGCATTTCTCAAAACTGAGACCTGTTTGTTAGAGGGTGGGCTGTTGGTAGTTGGAACTTTATCAAACAGTGGATACATGATGGTTGTATATGATGATGTATATTTGTGTAACAAGGACATTCATATTTGGACTAAAATATAAAAAAGAAAATCGCCAAAAAAATCATACTTTGAAAAGTATTTATTGTAGACATTTCTGGTTTGTGCCGTTATAAAAAAAAATGTCAGCGTTTTTACTAGATATAATTATCTTAATAAAGGTGAATGCATTCATCCTTGGTGGCACGATAAATATTAAGACGGTAGTTGACCTCCACGTTGCTTGAAGCATATTTAATTGTTAACTTTAGTCTTGGAATTCATTATGCGGACTTTTAAGTAAGGAAGATCGTTGATCTTGATCTAGTAGATTCCGGACATAATCCCACAGCAAATATTCCTTGAAGTTAAAACTGGTGACCAAGGCTGCCAAGCCATAGATCCGCGTCTGCTGATCCATTTCCGAGATATCTCGTGATACAAGATGATACCTAACAATGTGGCGTGTTGGACATCTTTAAAAGATACCATCCTAAACGCTGCGATATGACACAAATATAATAAATACCTTCCTATATATAATTTCATCATTTTGGATACTTTTCATCCGGGTACCGTTTATTGCAATTCCTGGTGACCTTTAGAAATTGAAGGATGACAATTCCTGTATAAAACTTTCTGGAGATGCAAGAATTCTAATGTGCTAAGCTGTTGATGCGGAAACGAAGAGCACATCTTTAGTCATATAAGCCGACAGTGGGGTATTGTGGTTGGAGCTCTAATTTTCAGATCTATAAAACTGCAAAATCTGCTGTGATTCTTTCTCTGGAGTCTCAGAAAAGTGCGAAGAGATATAATGTTCAGAATCTTGAAAATCGCTAATTACTATATTTTTGGTAAGATAATTATTAACAATATCATAATCGCGTAGTTTTTAATTCGATGTTCCCAGAATGCTCAGCGAACTGTCTGGGAGGAGAGATCAACGCGATTGCTTGACTGCCGAACCACAATGCAAGTCTAAATATCTAATTATAGCGGGATTTAAACGCGAGCCCACTGAATACAATCATGTGAGCTTTACATTAGGACAGATGGGGAGTGCAGTCTCCCATTCTATTCAGTTTGTGTGTATTTTTACGATGCAAGGATGAAAAGGTCATGCTGTACCGGGACATACAGTTTTCCGAGGATTCCGAATCTCTGTTACCAATGGAACCAAACCCCGGACTATAGTGGACAAGAAAAAGCACGCTTTCTACGAAACCATTTGGAGTCGTACCCGAGTTAATGGCACTATAGAGGAATGCGCTACACCATTAAGCCAGTGTAGGGCAGTTGACTCACGTTTTCCCGAGGAGTTCTGATTCCTTAGGCCTACGGAAATTGGGACCTCAATATGCAATTAAGCGGTAAGCGATCTTTATTTATTTATTTATTTTATGGATTGTTTGTTTGCACCGTTCGAAGTCGGATTCGGATTAACGGGGCGCTAGATAAAAACGTTACTACTGCCCCACTACAGGGTTCATATTTTGTTCAGTAATACGTTCTTAATTTAGATACCAGGGGTGGCCAAATGCGGCGCTTTGCTGAGTTAAGTGCGGCTCCCATTGAAAATTTAAATCCCTTTTTTTATTATTTCATAACTTTTTTCACAAACCTTGTTAAATTGACTGAGATATGAAGATCATTTTTGCGTAGGATCTTAAGTACAAAATATTTAATAATTTTACACGAGTAAAAGCAAATATGATTAATATCGAAGAAGAAAAGTTAGACGAATGTAAAGAAAAATCGAAAGAATTGCAAGCACATTTCAAATATAGGTTTGAAGATTTGGAAAGTCTGAAATCTACATTTGCGTATTTTGTGAACCCATTTATTTGTGCTATATCGAAGATGGATTTTGCATTTCTGAAAGAATACTTGTTGAAAATGCGGCTGGGAAATGGGAGTTATTAGATATAAAAGAGGATCAGGCATTGCAAATGCAGCACAAATCTACTTCTATAATTGAATTCTGGGAACTAGTGCCAGAATTAAAATACCCTTACTTAAAGAAATCTTCTTGCTGTATAATTTCAATTTTTGGTACAACATATTGCTGTGAATCTTTGTATTCCACAATGCAGTTCATGAATTTGAAATATCATTCACATTCACCTTACATAATTGCTGGCAGCTTTAACAAACTTTTTGCCGATTTTCAAAGATTAGGCAAAAGCTCTTCATTAAATGTTATACTTTTTAATAATACATTGTTATTGTACTTCATTTTTATTATTAAAATTTTGAAATAATTATTTTGTATTTCCTTTCTCTTAATTATATTTTCTTATATATATACTTTACATAGAACTTAAGACTTTGGTACAATATGTAACCATATTAATTAAATTTGTGTATTTAATACTATGTAACTACGGTGCGGTTTTTATAGTACATGAAAAACGGAATGCGGCTCTCATTAACCTCATGCACACCCCTACCATATACTCTTACGATTTCAAAATCCCAACTAAAACAAATTATAAAACTTTATACTTTAAAATATCATTAAAATATTAGTTAATCTCTATTCGATTGAACGTAAAAGAGTAAGTCAATAAAGTAACAAACATTGTGGATTCTTTTACTAAATTTGATATATAGCCAGATTCCTACTATTTCCGTTAAAAGAAGGTTAAAACGGTTTGAATATTTCAGCTTCCTTTGCATTTATAGAGCTTCCATCATTAACTAATTACGGAAAACAATAAGTGATGTCATCCCTATCAAAATTAATGAGATTTAATACTTAAATAAAAATTAAGTAAAAAGTAAAATTCTTCTATTTGTTTAGTAACTATTATAACCAGTAGCGTTGAATTTATATATGCATTATTACATTAATATCAACATCTATTAAATGTTTCGTATATTTTACGGCATTCCATTGGTATTTCTACGAAAGTATTCGTATCAAAATTATTTTTTTTAAAAAATTGTAAAAAATTAAAACAAAGAAAATCTAAGAACTTTTCCCTTTAACCTCCCCTTTCCACATCCTTTGAAGGAAATTTCTACAGAGAACAGGATACATCGCGGAATTAAAAATAAAAATATGACATGGTGTAAATGTTCCCAAAAGCGTCTACACATAATTGAAAAAAAAGGTATGAAACAAAAATTATTTTTTTCATTCTATAAATCCACAGGTCACGAATACAATACAATCATAAATGATGAAAGTATTTACAATTGACTGGAACCTATACATGCTTTGATTTCTGCGGCATATTGCGTAGTTATTTTAAGCCATATTACGAAATTTGTCTCCTTACGTCAAGGATATGGACACTAAGGAATATGTTAGTTAACTGCCGTTCTACTAATGACTGCATCTTTCGTTAATTTTAATTAACTGCCCGAATGAAAATTACACGCTTGGGATATGAACTCATCTTTTCTGACCATGTCTGCTTGGCTGACGTAACACGAGAAGAAGAATCGATAGAATAGCTTTTAACATATTTTTGACGTTAGTCACAAGTAATTAAATCTTCCAAAGGTAATCATCCAATTTTCCGATTTAAATAGCGGCGAATGATTTAATAATTGGAAGATTTCAAAAGCACGATCGTGCATTAGTGAAAATTTGGTTATTATTCGAGTAACGGCATTCATTGGGGTTAATTAGTATTTATAAAACATGGAGAGAGTGCATATGATACGACAGAAAAAAGACAGTATGGTGCTACAAGCATTTACGCTCAAATTAGAAGCATACGGTTCTTCAAGCATTTGAATACGAATGAGAAGAGTGAAAGAGAAAATTCTTTGCAACGCAGGAGAGTGCTTTTGCATAAATTGTGATTAAAGTCTAGCCTATCGACAAGTATAGCGAATTTCAGCAAGTGGTAAGCAAGAAAATGGTAGTCAACGATGACGTTTATTAACCATTCTTCTTCGATGTAACCTTTCCACAGAACCACATATTAACTAGCCACCAACGAGATAACCACTGGAGAAAATAACTCATTTCACACCATTTCTTGTAGTTGGTACGCCAGCTGTGTTCTTAAAAGAAGTAGCTGGATATTTTCCTGTATTCCAATTTCAAACAGGAAAACAATGAAAACATTTACTTAAACTTTAAGTCATCAGCTGAGAATTCACACAAGTGCTGTTGCACGAAATGTTTTGATACAAATATCAGTTTGAAAGAACGTTGAATTGGAATTAAAAAGATGTCGGAGTCATCTATTTTAAGCAAGTCAATCTATCATTATGAAGGCATTGAGATAATATTTTTCATCTACCCTTGAAAATACGCGGTATTTAACATATACTTTTAGTTATTGAAATGTTGTATAAATAATAAGCACAGACAAGTAGACATGAGTAGAGAAGGGCCATAACTATTCCTACACCTTTTCCTGTTCATTATTATAGCATCACTATAATTGATGCTTCCCATCAATCGGAAGCTCATATTATAGCATCACTTTAATTGATGCTTCCCATCACGGGAAGCTCATCATTAAGACTCAGGTGTCGCTTTTTTATATCTGGGAGACATCGCGCGTTGCCTATAAATTTCAATATTTTTACCTAAATAAGCTAAATTAGCATGAATGCGTTTCTATGTAATTCTATAATGTACATGGTATTTCTTTTTGATCACACAAAACCCTTATATTTTTAAAATTATATATATGCTTGTGAGATACACCACGCGTGATCTCGTTACAATGTTTTTATTTTCATGTGAAATGACCAATTAAAAGTTGTCCATGTTGCAAATAATGAAAAGTGCGTTAAAATTTACTGTTATCATATTATGAAGCTCCTATACTTTAAAGTGTAATGATATGAATTTTAAAAAAAACAAGTCTCTCTCAGGTAAACTCTCTGTAAACTTTTTATAGGGCGTCCGTTCCCAATGGTTAATGAAAGCTACATGATGCTTCCCTCCCACACAGCGCTATATAGGCTCAGGGCTGTACGATTTTATGTCCCCCAGGCATAGGTGTAGAGTTATATATAACCCCCCAATAATTTAAAATAAATTGCAATTTTACGTGTATCGCGATGTATAATTAGGATTTTTGGCATTTACAATTTTTACAATTTTTACTAAAAGGGAGAAGCTTAAAAGTGTTTCTCTTCGGTCAATGTATTATAATGCATAAATGTATATGATATGTACTTGCCTCCTCCCAAAAGCCTACGAAGAAAGTTCGTAAGGGGGTGTTACGGACTCAATGCCTCCCACCACCCCCAATAGTTTTGAGAACTGTACGTTGCCACCCACATGATTGGAAGAGCTTGGTGTTATATAAGCTGAGGCGTTATTTTAACTTTGTTTATTTACAAAGGTTGAGGAATTTTTATAAATTGATAAACATGTATTTTGAACATAATTTTTTTGGCCTTCAAATAAAAAACATCCGATTTACTGACTGAATATTTGCCAGGGCTAGATTTTTAAGGGGCCCATTCTGTCTTTCTAAACCATGACCTAGAGAAACTTTACTAGAGCCAGGTTCTCGTAACCCTTCCCAAAAGCGAACAAGTATTCAAGTCCGTAGTGGGCCGTTATTTAGAAGTCTAACTACATTAAATATTTATTGACCTTTATTCAGCTTACGTTTAAATTTGAAAGGACGATGCCAGATGTCTATGGGATTTTGCCTACGGCGTTCCACAACAAATCAGACGCCATTCGACGCGTCTCACTGAGTAGATAAAATGTGTCAATGCAATGGGCGCAAAGCTGTCAGATCATGCAGTCACGAGTTATAGGTCATAGAAGGTCATCGCAAGAGGAGGATCTCATACTCAGACTGGCTGGAAACTTAGCTAGAGATCCTTCCCATAGGGTGACCTTCTATGACCTGTAACTCGTGACTGCATGTCCATTGACATTTTTTATCTACTCACAAGGGAACCCCTTTTGCTGTTCACTGCACTTTGAGATCAGACCTATGGGAGATGATAGTGCTTGACTTCCTGATCACAAATATGTAATCATTTGTCTGCTAAAATATGACAATTATTTGAAGTCCAAAAATGACACTTTTACGCCAGGTTTGATATTTTTTAATCGCACTGTATGTGAGCAAAAACAGGTTTGAAGTCGGTAAGATTATGAAGGATCATCGTATTTAACGGATAAAAATAAAAAATTATGTCTCAGCTAATTTAAACAGTATAAAAAAATTAATATGAAAAATGAACTTTTAGCATAGATATTTGGCGAATTTGGCGACAATTTTGAAGAGTTGGCGGGACATTTAAGTTTCGCATTCCACTAGCTATATAAACTCGTCCGCAAGTGTAACGTCAATATAGTTGTACGAGTTTCCGATTGTGAGAAAATGAAAAATATAGTGAACATAATTCAATCCGTTTTGAATTTGGTCGTTAATAAATACGAGCCCTGCGGTGGCGCAGTGTGGTAACGCGTTCTCCTATTGCGCGGCTAATCCGGGTTCGACTCCCAGCAGTGCAAAAAGAACGCTTACTCAGAGATCTCATAAAGATCGCACTGCTCACTGTAGTCCGGGGTTTGGTTCCCTAGGCCTTAAGAGGTTCGGATTCCTCGGAAAACAGTAGGTCCCGGCGCAGCATGACCACTGTAGTCTTTGAGCCGTAAAACCAAAAAACAAACAAGCAATAATAAATACGACACGCTTCCGTCGTTAATAACTGACCAAGAACTTAAGGAAAGTCGGGAAGTATTGTCGAAAATCGAAAACATAATTTTTAATAACAATGTCAGTGAAAATATCAGTTTAGATTTTGAAGACAATTGTGATTTCCGTATCGACGAAGAAAGTGATATTAGTATAGTCGGTGACGAATATTATAACTGTACTGTAAAGGGCGATCAATTGGCAAATGAATTCAGTTTAGAAAATATGCAAACAATTGTTCAGTATTTTGACAGTTGTCAAAAAAATAAATTCCAGAAAACAAACAGTAGATATCCAACAGTAAAATACCCTACTTATATTTCGAGGTTTAGAAAATATATATCAAATATGGGCACAAATATAGAAAAGTATAAAATAATAAAAAATGAAATGTTAGCCAGATTTACAAAAGCTAGGGAAAATTATTTACCTGTTCATGATACAAATTTGAAAAGATGGGCGATCCTGAAATCCCAAGAGTTAGGATTTGAGGGTTTTAAATGTTCCAATAATTTTATAGAAAACTTTAAGGGCCAGAGCAAAATAGTTGCGCGGAAAGTAATAAAATATGTTACTCGAATATACACACAGAGTATGGGGAATATAGAAGATAGTGCCATAGAATTTATTTTGCATACGAGAAATGTTACTGCTAATATTATAATCCCCCAACAGATTTTTAACTCTGATCAAAGTGGTTTTAATTATTTTCTTCCAAATCAAAGGCAGCTATCGCATAAAGGTGAAAAACAGACATTTTCTTTAATAGGGTCTGATTTTGGTACAACACACATACAAAAACGCCAATCATATCAATGAATGGGGAACTGACAGGGGAAAATGTTACTTTGTTTAAGAGAAGCTGAGGAAACATTTGGCCCGACTGTTCAACGATTAACAACGTTTCAAAACGAATTTATTTCAACCTTCAAACTTATATATTACATGCTCCAAGTCGGAAAAAATGGACAAAATCAAAATGAGAAAGTGGGTAGAATGTTGTATGAAACCCATCATGTCTCCTCCTTCCTGTGTTTTACTAGACTCATGGACAGGTAGTACAGACCCAAACACTTATTAAGATTTTCCGGAAAATTGTATATCCTTGCAAATACCTCCCCACCCCAAAAAAAGCAACATCCCTCATACAACCGCTGGATGTTTATTTCTTTCGACAATATAAAAAATTTGTAAAAAAATAACCAATAGAATAACAATCGATGAAATGGATATTGACATAGACATCGAAATGAGATAATAAAAATGCATTCTTTGGTCCACAATCAATTACAGTTTAAAAAATATCGCTTTATATTACAATATGTTTGGTTTAGGTGCTGTTATAGCAATCATGATCTCGGAAAATTAAAAAATGTTGAGGAAATTTCTTTTGAAATTGAATACAACAATTGTAGCCGAGATAATTGCAAAAATCTGTCATTCTTAAAATGGGCCCATTGTAATCAATTTCCTTGCTTCACTCGTTTTTTTGTACTGTATCACTTTTACGACATTCCTGAGATGTACACAGTTTTTCTCATTTTTAAATAAAGAGCATAATTCAACAATTAATCCACAATTTATGGTTACATAACTTCATGAAATAAAATACATTTCATGAAATTTTGTTCACATTTTTTCTAATTACAATAAATGCATTTTCAAATAGCCTACTATTAAGTTTTGTTCACAATTTTTTTAAATTCCATGGTTGCAACAGCATGTGATATGCAATGACCACATCCAGGTTGGGTTAAATATAGCAACTTTTCATTATTCATACACGTCATTTATTCATACTCATATATTCATACATCTCATATATGGATACTCATATATTCATACATTTCATTTATTCTTACTCACATATTCACACATCTTGTATATGAATACTCATATATTCATTCATTCATGCATACATTTCATTTATTCATACTCATGTATGCATGGTTCTATATAGTTATGTGTTTCTTTTCCTTATGAGATAATATTTTGGAAAAAGAAATGTAAAAGAAACTTGACATGGGCTGCGATAATACGAAATAACTACCTCGAACGAAAACCTGGAGTAGCCTTCAAAATTGTCCTCAATTTCGCCAAGTATCTATTCTAAAAGTTCATTTTTCATATTAATTTTTTTACACGGTTTGGATTAGTTGAGACATAATTTTTTTTTATCCGTTAAATACGATGATTCTTCATAATTTTACAGACTTCAAACCTGTTTTTGCTCACATACAGTGCGATTAAAAAATATCAAACCTGGCGAAAAAAGTGTCATTTTTGGACTTCAAATATTCATAAAAAATTGTCATATCATTTTAGCAGACAAATGATTACATATTCGTTATCAGGAAGTCAAGCACTATCATCTCCTGTAGGTCTGATCTCAAAGTGCAGTGAACAGCGAAAGGGGTTCCCTTGTTAGTTACGTAAAAGTTTAGTTTTGACTGCTATTGTGACACTGGACAACGCCATTGATCGAATACGTGAACATCCCTGTTATCAGACAAAATTAATCGAATTTTTTTCTACATATGTACTTTATTTGTTTATGTTCTTTTATTTCAAGCCTAAGTTGGGGCTTTTTAGGATACATATAGGTGCATATTCCGTACTTACTTTATATAATTCGCATTATGCTCATGGATATATACTCTTTTA
>QLNU02015360.1:59241192-59257935 GCA_006491805.2 Dysdera silvatica
ATGTTAAGTTTGAGTCGCAAACGTTATTCCTCGAGTTGAACTGTGATTTGTATAAGCAGGTATTTTCAATTTACCATGCTATCAGAAAACAACGAAAACAACCACGTATCCTGGATAAGCCTATTTTATAAAATCTGCGTTATATAGTTATTCTCGTTTGGTTATCTGATAACCATATCAGAGAAGACTACCATACATCAGTAACAGAGTGGTTAAATAAACCTTGCGGGGTATACTAATATTTTGCGAATTACTTTTATTACAAGCAAAATCCCAAATTCCCGTCAAATTTAAATAACTTAGAATGTTTTCCGAATAACATAAACTACTTTCAACAAGAATATTTCTTTTATCACGTTGTACTCACTTAAACGAGGTTCGACTACATATCGTAGAAGTACAAAAGAATGTACGTACTTTCGTTAATAAACAGCATTTGTTTTATACTCTCTCACTGATATTTGATTTTCATTTTATGCGAGCACGCGAACTACAGCACTTATAGTTTTTCCAGTCATACACGCATGCATTACAATGAGTTTCTAACGAGCATTAATACGGAATGTCGGGAATACTATTTTTTACTTTGACAGGATTTACTTCTATCTATTTCCCACACTTTTTGGCTCGGACTACAACTCTTTTCAAGAATATGGTGAATCAAAATACTTAAGATTCGAACTACAAAGTTCTACTGCTACTACTACTAAAAAAAGAAATGAAAAAATATCGTGTATTATAATAAATTATATCGATTTAATCCCTCACAAATTTCCGCTCATATGTAGAAGGTCACGATTTGGCATTTTTCTACATGGCAATGCATTTCATAAAATGCCGAAAAGAAATACGTTTTTCACTAAAATCGATCCATACACCGCGAGAATCATAAACTAAAGGTTTACTACGAAGTTTCATGAAAATTTATCGAGAACTGGTACGCGAAATAAAACTTATTGTGTGATTTTAGTAAAATAAAAAGTTATTGAGTTTTGTTTACCAAAAAAGACATCCATATCTCTCAGGTACATTTTCTTTTTCTATTGAGGTAATAATTCGTTTGATGTTAAGCTACATCAGAGCGGTATCGTAATTTGGATTGGTTTATAGAATGCCAATTTACTAACTTTCGGAAGAAACGAACTCTTCGTTTGTACGTGTGCATTTTTATGGTTTAGTAGAATACAGTATTTCATAATAAGGCATTGAGAACGAACAATATTGGTGAGTTTATTGATTGGGTTTGAAGTACTCAAAATTAAATAATTAATAATATTATCACTTGTCTTTTATTAATTATCAACCCATCTCAACAATGCACTTATACCGAGGTCCGTAGCTAGACGCTTATTACGGGGGGTGTCAGAAAGCTGCATGGGGCTTACAATTCGTAAACGATTCAATGTATTGTATTAATATGTTTAATAATATTAAATAAATTTCTTAACGAAAATTTTGTATCGAAAGCTTATAAATTTTAGTATAGCTATCTATAATTCCCCCTATCCTTAATACAAAGTACACCCTATAACAAAAAAAATCGACGCACCAAGAAGGAGTTGTCCGATTGCGATAAAAATTGGTGGATGTAAAGAACATACATAGAAAAAGAAACGATTAAAATTTCAGAACAATTGAATGATTTATTGCAGAGTTTGACCGTTACAAAGGGAGGAAGTCAATAAGGCGTTGGTCCACCTCTGGCCTGGATGCAAGCTGTCACCCGGCGTGGCATAGACTGATAAAGATCCCGGATGGTGTCCTGCGGAATTTCTTGCCAAATTGTCTCCAACTGTCGGGCTAAATCGTCAACATTCCGGGATGGTTGCAATCGCCTTCCCATAGCGTCCCAAATGTGCTCTATGGGAGAGAGATCAGGAGACCTAGCTTGCCAAGGAAGTGTTGGGCAAGCTTGAAGACAATTCATAGCAACACGTGCCGTGTGCGGCCGGGCATTGTCTTGTTGAAACGTAAGTCCAGGGTGTCGCAAAAGGAACGGTAACACAACCGGTCGTAGAATGTCGTCTACGTACCGCTGTGCTGTAAGTGTGCCAGAAATGACCACCAAAGGGGTCCGGCTATCAAAGGAGATGGCACCCCCTGACCATAACGCCCTGTTGTGGGCATGTGTGGCGTGCGATAGTAAGGGCAGGATCCCCACGCTGCCCTGGACGTCTCCAGACACGTCTGCGGTTGTCGTCAGGACACAGTTGGAAACGGGACTCGTCACTAAAGACTATACGTCCCCAGTCAGCGCAGTTCCAAGTTGATCGAGCCCGGCACCACTGTAATCGGACTTGACGGTGTAAAGGCGTGAGAGGTAAGCGGCGTAACGGTCGGCGCGAGCGTAAATTCCGCTCTCTCAGTCGTCTGCAGAGGGTCATGTTGGACACATGTGTGCGGTCCACACTTTTGATAGTTGATAACGACGAATCCGGTGCTGTGACAGCTGCTCTGACAATCGCTCTGTCTTCCCGCCTTGTTGTGCCCCTAGGTCGACCGCTGCCGTCCCGACGCTGACATCTGCCGTTGTTGACCCACTCTTGCCAGCACCGTCCAATCGCCGCATCGCTTCGACCCACATGTCCAGCGATTCTTCGATTCGTCCAACCAGCCTCTTTCAATCCGATAGCACGACCTCTTTCAAACTCTCTGACATATGCTCGTAATGAGCACGAATCTTTCGGCGAGGCATTGTTACAGTCGACGTAAGATATCCGCAGTCAAAATGCAACAGAAATTTTGACCACATATTGAGAATCGCTCCTTATATACACCTGCTGAATGCGCAGTTCCGATGCGCTGGAGTTCCCGCTATTCATTCATTGGACACCAAATTTTAATCATTTGCATGTTCGGTCAAAATGTCTTTGCATACGAAATTTCATTACAATCGGACAACTCTTTCTTGGTGAGTGGATTTTTTTGTTATAGAGTGTATATGGAGATTCAAACCTTTATAAAAAACATCACATACACAAGATCTACGGTAGAAAGTTGTTTCGAATACATTTTTAACGTCAAAGAACAATTCCCATTGTCATGTACAATTTCGTACAAAATAAAAAATTTAAAATAAAATTCTACAATATTTGATTTTGAGAAAAAAATATTCCAGGGGGCTCACTACATTTCCAGGGGGTGCTCAGCCCCTTATAGCCGCAGCCTGGCTACTGCTCTGCTTGTACCATTTGAAATAAAGCCATGATTGGCTCATTTGTTTACTTTATTTGTAAGGTAAGATTAATCAAGAGAACGTGATTGGTCGGGAAATTTTGCCAGCACTTTGTATTGCTTATAAGTTGTCCATTCTTTTCAATGAAATGGCACAACCGTATCCAATAAACACAACGTATTATTTTCCAAGCTGATATACATTGGTCACGTAACGATAACAGCCCAGAAACAGATAATGGAAAAACAAGTTATTACAACGAAATGCTAAGCAGGGCCGTTTGAAGAAATGGTTCACCAATTCTGCAATTATTCGACTAACACTAGAAAATGCATTTATAGGTTTGCTTTTCCATTCTTACAAAAATGATTGAAATTGGATTCTAGAATTGAAAGTAACAGATAAAATAATGATAAGGTTGTAAATGTAATTTAGTTTTAAAATTATAGTATAATAAATTTCCCCACGAAAACTCACAAAATTCTCGCCCCGGAGGCTTTCTTGTGTTGACCATATTTGGCAATTGTGTTATCCCTGCGGAGGGTAATAATACCTTAACACCTTTACATACGGAGAAAGAGAGCGTTGTTTCCTGTCCTCATTCGTCTAGCGGTCCAAGACACTCCGGGCTAAACGGAGGGACCCTGGTTCGAATCCAGGATGGGGAAAGCGTCTCTTTTTCTCCAAAATTACATAAGCTCTAGTTTGAGCTGTAATTAAAACGTGGGTGGCAAAAATTATAGTATAATAAATGTAATTTACTTAAATTAACAATTAATTTTAATGAGATATCAACTTAAAGTAGATTAAAACTGACTTGTAGTTTCTGAAATACTAGCTATCAGTAAGCAAGATCGTTTAGATTTAACTGCAGTGCATGAGTATTCAATAATACACACTAATTCAAAGTAAAAGATGTCTATAATTAAACATAATCTTTGCAGTATATAGTAACAAACATTTTTTTGGCAGATCTGTGCCATGCTTAGTATATATAGAAACCAAATTAAGAGAAAATTTTAAGTAAAAAAGTAAAATTTAAGTAGAAAGAAATGAAAAGCAGCTGGTTCATCATTGTTAAGAAAGATAAAAAATCACAGAATAATTTAGTCAGTTTAATGGCGACACACTGCAACCTTTTTTATAAACTAACTGCACCAATAAAATGTGTGTAATGTTTGTGTGCTTCTATTACAATAATTTAACTAACAAAGCATCATCTTTTAAGTTCAGAGTCATCGGGCGTTACCTTTTCCTTCGTATTACGGCTTTATCTACAAATAAGATATGATGTGAACAAAACTATATTTGCATATATTTTCAAAGATTGTCGCTGCACCATTTCTTCAACTGGATGCAACTTTTGTCAGTTTTTTAATAAATCCCTCCTCCTCGATCTGTTTTCTATATACACCAAGTTTTGCACAGACGTGCCTAATAGTTATTTTCTTCGATTTTCTACACAGGTTACGTTTAATTGTGGACGCTCTGTAGTTACATAATTCTGAATATTAAGCTTTAGGCACGCATGTCACCATGGAAACAATTAATGGTAACTGAAAATAGAAACCAATTCATGGAAATGAAAGAAACAGTGGCACTTCTTACACAATATTCACACTTCTTACACAACATACACACTTCTTACACAATATACACACTTCTTACACAATATACACACTTCTTACACAATATACACACTTCTTACACAACATACACACTTCCTACAAAATATATATACTTCTTACAGAATATACACAATTCTTACACAATACCAGTGAACAATGTAAGTGTATCACGCAATATTAAAAACAGAAAGGTTGGAAAACGCTAAATAATGCATGCAGAACACGAGCGATATACAAAATGGGAGGAAAATATATGGGTATGCTATACATATAAGTAAAGCATAATTATCTAGAAATTATGAAGTTATTAAGCTTAAGTTACCTAAAGACATTGCAGAATAGTAATAAGGCAAAACACAAAGGTTAAAAGATATGATAAATGAACAAAACTACTAAGTTAATCATCAGAATTTGATAAATATGTTTTAGTACTTAATTTACAAACTCAGGTTTTTCTTCCTCACTCAATAAAGAAATACAACGGTTGACATATCTGTACGTTATATACACTAACACAGCAAAAGTATGCGAAAGCCACTTTGAAAATTCACGAATAAAATTTAAAATAACTTTTGCCCCCAAATTCGATTATGATTTCTATTTGAATTAATATACCAGCGTCCACCCAGATTTCATACTGTCCGTTGTTACAGTTTCTTAAATGAGGCATTGAATTAACATAAAATTATAATGCTCTTCACGATTAAACTTTCAAAAATGCGTCAAAATTATCAAAGCAACACGACTGTAATATACGATTTATATGATACGTTACCCATATCAGGAAGAACCTCGTAACAGCTACAGTTTCTGCTCTCCTCCATTTCTAACCTAATCCACAGTCGACATCTATAATCTCAAAACTGTCGTCAAAAATATCACGTAACAGAATGTATCACCGAACTGTAAATATAGGTAGAATAAATTTATTCTTTATTCTTATTATTCTCATTTAAACGTCGTAGAGTTCTAAGACTGAGTTACTGGGGAATGCAGAGCCTTCTAAATTCTGAAACCCATTGAATTTATATGTTCATAGAAATAATTTTTGAAAGCGTTATATATTTATTTATCAATATATATATATATATATATATATATATATATATCAATTGGTCATCACGTATGGACGGTTATATAGGAGATCGCCATTGTAGCTTAACTAAATTTTCATATGAATTAAGATTGACCCTGCATAAACATAGTAGTATCCAATCTATATTGAATCAGTTTATTAACGATTAAAATACGAAAATGAGACAAGGATTTATCAACGGAGGACTAATATTACACTACAATATTTTAACATGTTTTTAACGTTTTTCAATTCTTTCATTACTACCTACTCCGGTAAATGCCCAAATGTTATTACAACTGGGTAGATGAGGTAACATGGTTCCATTCGTTATATGAAGAGATTGAACTATTATTGGAATTCAACGATCCTCTATGTTAAGCCACTGATGGCGCGAGCAAAGCCAACTTCATGTAACTTCTTCCTTGGTAGTGGAACTAACATACTAACACGTTAACCAAAGTTTTCATAAGCTTATAAGAAGACTTAAGATAACAAATGTGCGTGATTAATTCAGTTAGAGGAACAGTCCTTTGAGCAAATCGAAAAATAATGCCTGATACGGATTTGGTTCAAAGCAGGTTCATAATTCTTGTTGGACTTTTTCTATAGATCTAGAATTTTTAGTTTAATTCCCTAGATGAGAGTAATTGGGATTCCTTGAAAAACTGTAAGTCCTGGCGCAGCGTGACCTCAACTGACCTTGCGCCATCAAACATAAACAACTCAATCCAAGAGTTCTGTAATGAACTCCACTTTACACGCTTCAACATCCTTGCCACTAGATCACCATGGCGATATAATTTTTGTGGTTGCATTTTTCATAATCAACAACAATACAAATTTGATTATATGTTCATACATTTATATTTTACTGTTTGGCAACAGTGCTTTATAAATGTTTGCCAAAGTCTTGGCACAGATCAGTCCCTGGTTTTCCATCAACCAACGTGCATGTTCAATCAGAGGCTCCACAACAAAATGGCGTATGTTAATTATTAGCACTTCGTATCCCTTTCTTTCGAATAATCGTATGTACTTTAAAATAGCTATTTCCAAAAATAGTTATTTCCAATATGCGATTTAAAATATATGGGAAATAAAATTAAAATATATGGGTAACAAACCGCTCAAAGTTGTCTGATTGCTTTTATTATATTTATGTCAAGCGGTGTTACCTACTCAACATATATGGGAAAGTAAAGAATCGCAATCACGTTTCTCCCCATAGTCCTGCTGGACAGAAAGATTTGTAAGCACCTTTTTTCTGGAATCATGTCTTAAGTCACCGCTTCGTTTTATTAGTCAGCACCTAGCATACAGGCTTTGTAAAGGATATGCTTCGATTAGCTAGCTGTGTCTGGGAAAGTTCAGGAAATAGAAGACACGATTAAGAAAAGGCTAATTGACTAAGAAATTGATTAAAAAAGAGATAATAAACAGACTGTTATATTAACCAGAACCGATTTTGAAGCTGAATGGGTCAAAATAAAACGGAAAATATACAATGCGAAACTTGCTTATAATATAATATAAATGCATAAAATGAATACTCCATCCGTATCCTCCATCCTTTATATAACTTTTACATCCTGTATATCTCTCTAATATAACTGGCACCAGTTCTAGAAATACTCATTATATATTGCCATGCAAGTATACTATCTACGTAAAGCAACATACTTATTCTATATTCGTTTTCTAAATTGAGTTCCCAATTACAGAAACCTAATAACTGTTCAAAATTTTTCTTGTAAGATGAAAAACATTTTGTGGACTTGCTCTTGATGTATTCGGATCATTTTTATTAATTTCTGACGGCAGATGTTTCATTAGTTTCAGAAACATACGTGTTTTTATTATTTTATTAGCATCATTGTGTGGGGATTGTCATTAAATAAATTTTAAAGACTGGACTTATTTTTTTCCGATTAAGATTCGGAGTAAAGGCATTAGAAGGCAAATTAAGAATAAAACTTAAAAGTTATTACGACCAAGTTAACACACTTTTATTACATAGCATAAATCAAGAAATGCTAACCACAAGAGCGTTCTGCGCTATTGAGTCAAGATTAGTATAGAGCAGGGGTGGGGAAGCTGCGGCCTTCTGAGGACCATATGTGCGGCCTTTGGGTTGAATCCAAATTTTGCTCAAGATTACTAAACAACTATATTGGTAGTAAGAAATGCCACAAAGTATATGCATGTTAATTAGAACATTAGCTGTTTTGTAAGTGGTCTGATATCTTTGTATATATTAAAAAATGGACACATATATTTTTGTATCTCCAGTATCTACCTGTTGTATTAGTTTCTCTCTTAAGTCATCAGAAAGCGAATACGAACATTTTTGCCGAAAACATTGAACAAGTCTCTACTAAAATAATAAAAACAAGCAAGTGAAACAAACACCTAAGGTCGATATTTAAATTTAGCGGGTTTCAATTAACATTAATTCGCGGCCCTCTAATTCGCGACCCTCTAATTCGCGACCCTCTAATTCGCGACCCTCTAACTGGCGTCCCTCTAATGCTCCACTCTCTAATTCGCGACGCTCTAATTCTCAAGTAACTCGGTAGGTTTTCAGCGTTAACAACAGCCATCATTATTGCATTTACGGAAGACCTTTACCTTACCCTTTTTATTGCGTATAGACAGGCAGACAGAAAAACCAAAAGCAATAGCGGGTTCAATATCTATTGAAACCCGTTAAGAACAAGTGCAGTTGTCCATTTTGCTTAAATGGAGTTCGAATAATCGGGCTTCTGCTATATATTTAATCAGTGGCATAAGAGAGGAGGATCTCGTGGGGGCTCAATCACACATTGGGCGACAAAGCACAGTGTTCCATTTATCCCCAAGTCACATGATCTCTTAAACAACTACTTGAGGCCCCATAATTTTTTAATTGATTCGCCCCTGTATCTAATTGAAATTATTTGAATGAGACCTCCGATTATAACTAACTTAATGCGGCCTTTCAATATGAAAAGGAACCCCCACCTCTGGTATAGAGCCTTGTAGCAGTATTAGTTTTGAAGTCCAAAATATTAACGCATTTATCATATTTTCACTTTTGCTCGAAATATGCAGTTTCTATTTCTCTGGCTTAACTTTTCACTGAGTTGTCATCTAAAGGTTTTGAAAAGGATTGCAAAATGATTATGCTTACATGTGTGCAGGCCGTTTTATTTCGAAATATTTTTCGCTTGCCCTTTTTTTTTTGGTGGGGGGCGAATATTCTCTAGATTCAGAAACTGGTGGATTATTGATTAGGTTCACATTTTCTATACATTTTGAGCTTTGATTAAATTATTTTCGATTCCACAGGCTGACTTATAATTATGATATGGTGTTCCTAAATAGTAAATTATTTGCTTTAGGCACAATCTTATGTCTCAATATTTTCTAAAACAGAAATGTGCCTATTTTAACACGTCAATTACAGAGGATACAGTATATGACGCATATATTTCAACGCGTCTGTTTCAGTATGTTAATTTTAGAGTGTATATTTCAGCCTGATGATTTCAGCATGTCTGCTTCAACATGTTGTGGATACAGTGAGTAAATTTTAAAATGTAAATGCAGTTTTCTACAAATTCTAACAAGATTTAGTTGAATGCTGCTTATTTAGTGAAATAATGATTGTGATTGTAACGTGTATTGAATTAGGTACTATAATTAAAAATTTCTTAATTAGTAATAATTTTAACTACTTGAAAATCACAATAAATTATTTATATGATTTTACTTTTAATTTAACTTTGTATGCAGTTTTCATATTTATGGTATAAAACTCACATGAAAACAACAAAATTCCGTTGGCATTTATTATCTTATGCTCGCTTTTAAATAGCTATCTATGATTATGCTTCATTTTAATTTAAAATTAATGTATCAAATCAAAACTGTTCGCGAAAACATCCCTTTCTACAATAAGCGCAAATAAATACTCATTAACGTCACTTAATTTTCTAAAATTACTTCTTAAAACGTTTTAATCTTACTGGTATGACACTTCATGACTCCCACTTGAAATACGACGGTTTTATTTCAAATTTGAACAGTAATTTAGTATAGAATCTCAATTATAGGCGTTTCTATTACTTTAATATGCAATAAACTAAGGACGGTAAAAATCAAAATAATAATTATTGTCGCATCATATGCGATTTTTGGATCTTAAGAAAATATCGTAACTTTGTTTTTACCCTTTAAGCGTTAAGCATAATTTTTTCTGCAATGCATATATTATAAGGTTCGAGATATTAATTTTTTTCTTAACTGAAAATTAGTTATTTTTTAATATGTAGAGTGGGCGACATTAAACAGGGTATATATTTTCGTATATTTTTCTAACAGTTATTTTCCTTTTGTTTTCAGCGGTCACATCATTTTTATTTTCTTAACGTTTTCTTCTTTCGATCGAAATTCATTTTCCTTCACCCTTCTTTAAACCACACTGCTTGCAAAAATTAAAATTTCGTCATAAACTAAAAAAAAATATTTTTTAATGTCAAATAAGTTATTCTTTCTTTGTGTGTCTTAAATTTTGAATTTCAAGAGTGATTTTAACAAAATTCTAGAACCGTTTAAATATAGCGCTCAATTTCTTTGCAGCTTTTTTATTTTATGTTCTCGTTTTTGATAAATTTTCCAGACCGCATCAAAAGGTTAAAGCCAAATTAATGCAATATGCATTAAATTTTTCAAAGAGTCAGCCTATCGCAATAATTAAGAATGTAATGGAGGATTGTCCATATTGTCTATCTGGAAATACTCTGTTTCCTTCATTATATAAAAACATGTCTCTGCTTGTTTTTCATTGCTTCCTCGATGTAAAAAAAATTAAGTTTTGGATAATGTGATGTGAAGTGGGTCCAGTACAGTCCCCTTAAACATTCTAAACATTGGTTGTCTACCATTGACGCATGCATCGAAGTCAGAATTGCATCCATAAAGTT
The DNA here is from genome assembly GCA_006491805.2 of Dysdera silvatica. Taxonomy (NCBI): domain Eukaryota; kingdom Metazoa; phylum Arthropoda; class Arachnida; order Araneae; family Dysderidae; genus Dysdera; species Dysdera silvatica. The sequence goes on from QLNU02015360.1 coordinate 59,252,038, forward strand.
ATGCTATGTGTATGATGGACAACACATGGTGTTGTTCATTATGAACTCCTACAACGGGACTGAACGAACGGTCACCTCTATAGCGTACTGCGACCAACTGAAACGTGTACATCAAGAATTGAAAAAAAAAATGATGCAGTACTAATCAAGAGAAAAGGAGTCCTTCTTCTACACGATGGTGTCTGTACCCACACCGTTTCATTGACCAGTACCACTGTTAAACAACTTGGATGGGAGATTTTATGTCATCCAATATGCTCACCCGATATTTTGTCTTGACGTTGTCATTCGACAAGCATTTACGTGAACATGACTTCTCAAACTTGATGAGTTGTACACTAACCTTTGGAACTTTTTCTCTTGTCATGGTCAAACATTTTATCGCAGTGGTATATGTTGACAACACGTTGAAAGAACTCTGTTGATACCCATGGTAATTATTTTGATGAATAAATTGTTTTTCTACTACATATGTGTTGTACTTTGTCTCAGTTTCCAAATGCGGCAATTACTTTTCTGGTTACCTGGTAGTTGAAACTGCATTAATGGGATAAAAGTATACAGGTCAAAGCAGGAGGGCAGCTTAGTTGCTCGTATGAATAATATGAGCATCGTAATAGCTTCTTCACAGATTATATACCGTAACGAAACAGCAAAATCGGTTAGATTTGTTCGTCTGTGAGAAGCGCGCTAATGAGTACCCTTCTCATGCATTCTGGAAAAGCCCAATACCTTGATTATCAATGAAATTTAAATCAGTTAGACATCGAGTTACGCAGTTGTCTCTTAAATTTTTGGAGTGTACGCTATTTTTATAACGGAATGTATTTTATCGATATTCAAATCTTATTTTGATTATACTCGAAATTTCTGTATAACAATAATGAAAATATCATTTATAAAATCGAAAATTTAACTGTTTAGTGATCTGTGTAACACATATTCAAATTCGTTATCGTTTTATTTAGCAATTGATACTTAAATCATTTATTTATTATAAATAATAGTTTTTGATATTTCGTGTCCTCATTCAATAAAATATTCTCTTCTGTGAGCTATGCAAACTTTTGTTACTATTTGTTCATTTGAATATAGTCCATTAATTTAGTTGTCATGCATTCATTTTAATAGACAGAGCGAGAGAGAAACAGAGAGAGGTATAGCACTTGTTTGCCTTACGTTCAATGGCATTCAGTGAGATGGTTTCTAAGCACTCAGTTCTCAACAATGTTTCATCAATTATGGGAAACGAAAGAACAACCTTTTTATAAAAAGCGATAAAGAAACAACATGAGAAATTCTCTAAATGGTTAGTGAAGAAACGATACTTGGTACAAAACGTGAATTTTTTTTCAATTCGCAGACATTTATTGTTTCCATAAATTGTTTTTTTGATAAAAGCGCCACCTATCAAGTTGTAATAAGTTTTCAGAAGTAAACGTAAGTTAAATATATATAAAACTTCAAACTAAAATGATATTTTCTTATGCATTTGAATTTGATTTAGCCATATATATACATTCATTGTTTTCATTTGAGTTTCTGTATATTCATATTTATGTGGAAAATTCTGTGCGCCCAAAATCCTATTTTTGGGCTTTAGTTTTGGCTCAGTTTTTCGATAGAGTACGCTTTTATTATAATGCTGTTTCGATTTAAATAGAAAATAGTATATTTCTAAGTAGGTATACAAGCGCAGATTATTATTTTACGTTATAATGAAATTTTGGATAATTTATTTAATAATATGATATATATATACGGGTATATTATATACATATATATATGTAATAAAAATAAATGGTGAATATTTAAATCATCTGCGGTTTGCTGATGACATTGTTATTTTTTCAACGAACCCATCAGAACTCCAAGACATGGTACAGGAGCTCTCAACTAGAAGTAAAGAAGTTGGACTCAAGATGAACCTACAAAAAACTAAGATCATGTTCAATAATTTCGTAGAGGAAACAAAAATACAAGTTGACAACATTGAGCTAGAAATTGCTGATTCATATATTTACCTTGGCCAGCTGATTTCAATGGATGGCAACATTATGAAAGAACTCAACAGACGTATTAAACTTGGCTGGAGTGCATTTGGAAGAAACAGTTTTATCCTGAAGGGGAAATTGCCTTTGTGTCTAAAAAGAAAGGTCTTCAACCAGTGTGTATTGCCAGTCCTCTCTTATGGATCAGAGACATGGAGTCTAACAGTTGGAGCAATACGAAAGTTACAGACAACGCAAAGGAGCATGGAGAGGTGCATGCTTGGAATAACTAGGAGAGATCGAAAAAGAAACACTTGGGTGAGAGAGCAAACTAGAGTAGAGGACATCATTGTTAAAGTAAAAGGGCTGAAATGGCGATGGGCTGGGCATATTGCAAGAAGAACTGATCAACGATGGACAACAGAAATTCTGAACTGGATTCCAAGAGACCACCGAAGACCTAGAAAACGTCCTCAAACTAGATGGGTGGATGAAATAAGAAAACAGGTTGGGGTGACGTGGAAGCGAATTGCTCAGGATAGACTTGTGTGGAAAGCATTTGGAGAGACCTTCATCCAGCAGTGGATAGATAATGGTTGAATATGATGATGATGATATATATATATAATAACTATTCAACAATTTCAGTTAATTTCCCTATCAAGAACTTCGTAGAAAATTCGTTAAATTTCTTAAGAATTATTAATAATTTATTAAATGGTAAATGAGCCATAAATTTTCGAATAAAAAAAATACAGATTAGTTTATAATATAATTTGATTACCTTTGTGTAAGCATTTGCGATTGATTGAACTTTTGTTACGCAAGGACATGAGAGGTCATTCTGCGCCAAACAAGGTGAAGTAAAGATTTACCCCAGTTATTACTTAGCCGCCTCGTAGAGAAATAAGGAAGGATATCATAATATACACAAAAGTTGAACATAAAAACTTTAATATCTTCTACGTTTATGATGACGAAGATTTGTTTGTTTTTGTTTTATGGCGCAAGGACAGCAAATGTCATGCCACACGGGGACCTACAGTTTTCCGAGGAATCCGAACCTCTTGAGATATAAGAAACCAATCCTCGGACTACAGTAAGCAGCTAGTCGGTAAGCGTTTTGGTTTTGGCACCTTTAGGATCGAAACCATTGTTAACAGCGTGCTAGGCATACGCGTTAATATTGCATCACGAACGAATCGGATAACGAGGGAGCTTACTGAACATTAATATCTCAATAATATTTAACGTATTCAATAAATAAGACCTATTCAAAGGGTCCAACAACAAGTTAAATGGCTTATTAGCAAAACTACGTTATCTGATACCTTCCTCTTCGAATTTTCCATCTGTTTGAAAAAAGTTTTATATATTGCTCCAATAAAATTTCCGAATGTCAGATTTATTCGAGCGAATGCATGCTTAGCTAAAATGCTTGCGTTTCGTATCAAGGCATAGCCGTAGGCAGAAATCCAGGTTTTTCTGGCAAAGAAACTCTGAAGTAATCGCTGACAATTTTGGTCCACTTTGCCTTTGATCATTCTGCCAAATACGAAGAATTTTCAGTCGCCATTTTGTACGTAAATGGTCTCTTGGAGCAAAAGCCTGGAGAATAAGACCATTGCCTTAACGGCAACGAGAAACATCAAGGGAAATAGTTTAAGCGAGACCAAAACGAAAGGACGGATCATAGATTATTCACCAATATACTTTGATTTGTTTACTTTTTACAAAGCAGTGACTGAACCATCCCATTTTTGAAGCAAAAGTTTCAGATTATACAGTAGAAGTTTTTTTTACAACGAATACCGATATAATCAAAAATCCATTATTATGAAATTAAGACCAATCCCCTTTTTAAATGCCGTTAAAATATTTTATTATAATTTCTTATTTAATTTTCCGCCTAATAAATGCGATCTGGTTATTTGGAATGAAGCCTTACACATATAGAAGGAGATAACACGGCAGCAGGCGTTTAAAGAAACCTCCTAAAAAAACAGACTTGTTTTTACATCCTGGAGTAAAAAGTATGATCCCCAACGCATGGAACGCAATTTTTCTTTTTCAAATTTAAATTTTTCTCCAAATAAATGCGGTCTGAGTCTGCGAAATGAAGCGATACACACATTAAAAGGGAAAAACATTTAATAGCGCGTATTTTAAGAAACAGTGTCAGTAAAGCCGGCGTTTGCTTTCAGCACAGGGTAGCAAGTACGATTCCCGACGTGGGAAGACATTTTCTTTTCTTTTTTTCGAATTTCAATTTTCCGCCTAATAAATGCAGATGTTTCTTGAAATGAAGCGATACACACATTAAAAGTGAAAGAAAGTTTAAGAGCTGTCATTTTAAGGGGCAGTGTCTGCGAAATCGTCTTTTACTTTCAACATAGAGTAGAAAGTACTATTTTCGACATGGGAACGTGCTTTTCTTTTAATTTTAATTTTCTGCCTAATAAACGCCGTCTGGTTCTATGAAATGAAGTGATACACTTATAGAAGGGGTTGGGGGTAAACATTCAAGAACCAGCATTTTAAGGAACAGCGGCAGTAAACAAAAACTTTTTCCCACACAGGGTAGCAAGTACGATTCCCGACATGCACACATTTCCCGACGAACACATTTTTTTTTTTAATTTTAATTTTCTTTATAATAAATTCAGCCATGTTCACTGAAATGAAACGGTAAACATATTAAAAGGGAAGAACATTTCAAAAGCAGGCAGTTTAAACCACGAGGACGCGCGCAGTGTGTTTCACACCCCACAACTTACAATTTGTGAAAAAGAAACGCCCACCCTTGCTTCTGAAACTGGCCAAACTCTTTCCTGTTGCCTTCAAAGTCACGATCTTTTTGGGTAGGGCGACAAAGAGAAAATTCCACTTATTGTTCCCTGTAAAATTGGACGTTTTTAATGAAATAATGCTATATAATCAGATGGGGTGCAAAGCACCCCGCGCGCGTTCTCGCGTTCCTCTAACCGGCGCGCCTTCTCGCGGGTTAAGAAACAACCTGATTAACAGTTTAGTTCTTGCATCACTGAGTATAAAGTTAGATTCCGAGACGCTGAGGCACTCTTTCTCTTTTTCAAATTTTAATTCTCCGTCTAATAAACACAAACCGGTTCTATGTAATGAAGTAATAAACATATAGAAAGGGAAAAAACATTCAAGAACATGCATTTCGATAAGCAGTGTCGATAGATCAACTACTTGCTTTCAACATAAGGTAATAAGTACAATTCCTCACATAACAACGCACATTTCTTCTTTTTTTTTAAATTTTAATTTTCAGCCTAATAAATGCATTCTTGTAATTTGGAGTGAAGCCACACAGATACAGGGTTTGTCCCAAAAGTTCCCGGAATGATTTTTTTTAAAATCATTTATTCAATATCAGTTTACAATCTTTTCAGAACTTTTCAAAGTATTCTCCCCCTGCTTCGATGCACCGTTGCCAACGCTTCACCCAATCATTGAAGGCGCCCTGGAAGTCGTCAACGGGAATCTCCTTCAGTGAGGTCGTCGCGGCTGCTTTTACCGCCTCCAGCGTCCCATGCCGAGTTCCTTTCAGGGTTCTTTTGATCCTTGGGAACAAAAAGAAATCCGCTGGTGCCAGATCGGGGCTGTACGGCGGCTGGGGCAGCGTTGCCACACCCATTTTGGCCAGCAACTCGGAGACAATGAGCGCGGTGTGGGTTGACGCGTTGTCATGGTGCAAGATCCAATTGTCGCGAATTTCGTTTCGGACGCGTCGAACCCTGTTGCGCAACCGTTTGAGCACTTCACAGTAAAACTCCTTGTTGACTGTTTGTCCTTGTGGCACGAATTCACTGTGAACTACACCTTTTCTGTCAAAAAACACAATGAGCATTGCCTTGATTCGCGATTTGCTCATCCTTGC
>QLNU02015360.1:59258035-59288764 GCA_006491805.2 Dysdera silvatica
CGGGAAAAAAGCAGACTAAAAGTTTGCTTGACGAGTTCAGGCCACCCCTCAGATAATAAATTATTTAAATACATAACCACATTGGATAAAACCATAAATACTGGGAAAACAACGAGATGTTACACAATATAAATTGACAAACTGAATAAAGAAATAAATTAAGCGTTGATATTTAAAGTGCAATAAAATAAATATTGAACTGTAAAAAAAAATACAATAGAAGACGTAAAGCGCTGACATGTAGGACACAGAAAATGGAATTAAATATTAGCATGTGGATAGTAAGTATTTTTTTTATAGAAGACTTAAACTTATGCTCGCTGTTAATGTTAGTAAGATTTGTCGGGAGAAGATTCCAAACCACGGGACCTTGGGAGTCGATATGATCGTATAAGTAATGAGAGGTGGATTGCAATGTGATAAGGCTTCTGCCGGATCTGGAGGGATAGCGATCATTACGTGAACGAATCTGAATAATATTAAAGTGAAAGCCTTTGTGAATACGTTTGAACATGAGAAGGGTAATTCGGGACTGAGCAAGTAGAGAAAAGGGTAATATGGCAAAAGAAGCCTATAGGTTGGTTCTATCATTGGTAATCTTTGAAGTCATAATTTTTAATATATGTAATTGAATTTGTTCAATTTTACAAATATTATATTAAGTTGTTTTTCACCAAACGTTACAGCAATAGGTGAGGTGAGATTGTACTAGGGAAAAATAAACGGAACTGATAGCTATGATAGGAAGGCATTCGCGAATTCTTCGAAGAAGCCCAAGAGCCCTCGTTGCCTTAGATATAACATTTTCACAGTGAGGGGTCCAGGAGAGTTTATGATGTAATGATATCCCCAAGAATTTGTGAGTAGATGCGAAAGGAATATTGTGATTATTTAATGTAATAGAAGAAGGAAAATTATGTGAATGCTTATTATGGAATAAAACACAGTAATTGTTCGAGTCATTGATCTAAAGTTTGTTAAATTGAAACCAATTAAGAACTTTAGCTGTCTGTAATTGAACGATTGATATTAGTTGATCAAGGTCATAGTGAGAGGCAGAGAAGTAAGTATCATCAGCATAGATTGTAGGACTACCATGGGTGAAGACCTAGAAAATATCATTAATGTAAACAAGGAACAAGAGTGGACCAGGTATGGAACCCTGAGGAACCCCTAAATAATTAACCATGATGTCAGACCTAATTCCATTCAGAAAAACATATTGTTTACGATTAGTCAAGAGATGTGCGAGAAGATCAAGGCATGGGCCCCTAATACCAATATCATGAAGTTTAAGAAAAAGAATGTCATGTGGAATTGAATCGAATGCTTTAGAGACATCAAAAAAGACGCCAATCGAAAAAAGGACGAGAACTAAATGCTTGCCTCATTGGGTTTAGAAAATTTATAAGGGAAAATTCCGTGGATTTGTTGGCAAGAAATCCGAACTGTGATTGGTGAATGAAAGAAAAATTAGAAATGAAATCAATCGACCTTCTAAAGAGAAGATGTGCAAATATTTTGGGAAAATTGAAATTATAGAGATTGGGCGATAATTTGAAGGATCAGTAGTACGATCACCTTTTTTAAAAATGGAGATAATCTTGGTGACTTTAAATTATTCAGGAACTTGTGATTTATTTCAAATAAATGAAATAGGTGCGATAATGGCGCAAAGAGTAAGCTGGCAACGAATACCATGGAGCATCTAGGATGCAAATCAGCACTATCTGGCGAACCGTGAACCTCAATGCGTTTGAATGAGGACAGTACGTCCACCTCAGAAAATGGGGATAACAAAAATGAAGAATTAAAATTTAATAAATGTCTATAACAGTCAAAGGGAGCATGAGTGAAGGAAGAATAAATGTCACTGTGAGTTTGTTAGGAGCGATTTAACAAGTTGCAGGTATCCAGTGGGACATTAACCAAAGTATCATTGAGCTTGAGTTCGATGACATTTAATTGTTGCCTGGGGTTTTTACCTGCAAGAGATCTGAGGTAATTCCATATTTTCTTAGAATCGTTAGAAGAGCATATGTCGAAATAGAAGGATCGCTTGGCCCTCACAATTTCTCTGTTAAGTTTGTTTCTGAATCTACGAAAGATATGTAAGTCAATTAAATTTCTTGAAGAAATGAATTTTGCGTACCGTCGACTTTTGGTCTTTATTTTTCTGCGAATAGCAATTGTCATCAAACAGTTTTTATTTTTGTTTATGTTGAGGGCGGACTCGCTTGGGAAAAATTTTGTAATAAAGAGAGAATACTGAAGAATAGAAATTATTGTGGGATGATTCAGGATCATTATGAATAAAGAGACTAGGTAAGTTGATTAATTGAAGCTCGAAGAAAAATTTCTCAAGTGAAGACTTAGAAAATGTCCGATATAATAAATAAGTAGGAGATCCAGAAGACACGTGTTCAATGAAGGAAGAAGAGTGAGCCATATGGGATGATGATCACTAATTCAGTAGTGGTGTAGGCTGATGAGCAGAATCCAGCGAAAAATTTAAAAGACAAAGGTCGATCATAATTTGAGAGTGTGCAGTGATACGGGTAAGGAAGTCACTGATATTATAAATCATGTAGGATTCAATTAAGGTTTTAAGTTGAAGGAGATTTGAGGAGGGAGGGAGATAACCATTCAATGTTAAAATCACCAATACATATGAAGTTGATATGATTTGTTGTAAAATATAGAAAAAGTGATTCGAGAACATCGAAAAATTTTTTGACATCTCCTGCGGGAGGACGACATATTAGTGCTAGTGAGTAAGTACCAAGATCAAGACATTAATTCGCAAAAATCCTAAATATGATAGTCTTTTGCTTTAAACGCAGTGTAGTGTGTACAAATCCCGAAATAGGAAAGAAATCTTTCTTTCTTTCTTTTTTTTTCAAATTTTCATTCTCCATCTATTAATTACAGTAAGATTATTTGGAACAATGAGATACACGTACAGAAAGATAAAAACTTTAAACAGCGAGCATTTCGATAAATAGCTTCGGTAAAACAACCTTTTTCTTGCAACACATGGAAGTAAGAACGAGTTGCCACAAGAAAAGCCTTTTTCTTCTTTTCAAGTTTTAATTTTCTGTACCTAATATATGCATTGCCGTTCTATGAAATCAAGCGATGCAGCTATAGAAAGAAAAAACATGTTCAAATGACGGAGTTTATAAACCTCGTCAATAAAACATAATTGCTTTATATCACGGCGTAGCAAATACTAACCCCCAACGATGGAACGCATTTTTCTTTTTAAATTTTAATTTTTTCCTAATGAATGCAGACTGGGTCTGTTAAACGTAGCGATACTCATATAAAAAAGGAAAAAAGTTTAAACGCAGGAATTTTAAGAAAAAGTGTCAGTAAAACCGGCTTTTGCTTTCAACACGGGGGTAAAAAGTACGATTTCGGATTTGGAAACGCATTTTTTTTTTTCAAATTTTAATTTTCGCATAATGAATAGTCTTGTTCTTTGTAATGAAGCGATATACATACTGAAAGGGAAAAAACGTTTAAGTGCGGTTATTTTAAGGTACTATGTCTGTGAAATCCTCTTTTACTTCTAAACATAGGGTAAAAAGTACTTTTCCCGACGAGGGAAAGCACTTTTTTAATTTTCATTTTACGCCTAATAAACGCTGTCTGGTTTTGTGAAATGAAGCGATATACTTATAGGGGGCAAGAGCCGACATTACAAAAACAACGTCGGTAAAGCAGCCTTTTTCTTATAGCGCAGGGTAGAAAGTACGATTTTCGACATGGGAACGCAATTATTTTCAAATTTTAATTTTCTAGATAATAAATGTAGCTCGGTCCAATGTAATGCAGCGATAAACATATTGAAAGGGAAAAAACGTTCACAAGCAGGCAATCTCAATAAAATACGTTATTTCTTTCATCACTGGGTAGAAAGTGTAATGGTATTTTACCAGAATCACTGTAAATGTCAATCCAACTGGGGCATTTGAACTCAACTAAAAATTATACAAATAAGTTATAGAGAGCACTTCGTGCTCCCGGGAAGCGAGATTTGAATTTCCATAACACTTTTAGCATTAGGACCGATTTAAACAATCTGATTGGCTAACGATGACATCACTTATAGGTTTGCTACGCAATTTTGGTCGCCAATGTAACAGGCACCAAAAGATCAACCACTTCAGAGTTCGTAATCGTCCTTTACGTAAATCAGATTTTAATCACGGGAGAATTTCAGGACCGCAATCGTCAATAATACTCCCAATTTATTTTTAATATTACCATGAGTTGATTTTTTTTCTTTGATTTAAACTTAAAATTAAATAAATGGTTAGAAATCTTTAAAACAAAACAATATTTTTGAAATATTGTGCTGCTAGCTTATATTTTTATAGAAAAATCATCTTTTGCCTCAATTTTTGAGTAGATGGCGGCTGAAATTTTAAAGAAAAGGATAGATCATATCGAGTGCGCCGAGTAGTAACCCCGTATTTAAGAAATAAAAAAGTATCTCCCTTGATTCCTGGAATTGCTTTCCTTGATTGAAATTGAAAATTAGTATTTTCGAAATACAGTAAAATCTCCCTAAGGCGACCATCGTCGGTTCCGTGAAAAAGAGGTCGCTCAGAGAAGTGGTCTCCGAATGGAGCTAAATTTAGAATTGGGTCTATGGAGGGGGGAAGGAAATCCATTTCCAGAAAAGATGGTCGTTAAGGGAGATGGTCGCAGAATAGAGGTGATCGTTAAGAGAGAGATTTCTGTATGTAATTGAAAATTATTTCCGAGTTGTTTTGTATTTATGGAAAATGCATATTCGGCAATTTTCACGATGACCGCAATTCCCCAAAAACCATGAAAAAAAACACAACGGGGTTTTGTTTTTCATGTAAAAACCCGGGTATTTGCCAACCCTGTTTGCCCTGCATCCAAGTTAAGTCTATATGAATCCATTATTTAATAACTCATTAAATGATTTGAATAGTTAGAAAATACATTACTTTTAAAAACGTTTGCTCAATTACATTTCTTATTTATTTATATAAATCGAACACTACGCAGATTAAATTAAACAACAATTTTAATCAACGTTTTTTGGCGTAGTGATGCCAGCGCTGATGTTATGGCGTGGTTAGATCTAACCACGCCATAACATCGGCGCTGGTATCACTACGCCAAAAATCGTTGATAAAAATTGTTGTTTAATTTACATTTCTTATATTTGAGAATCTGCAGGAAGCACCAGGTTTTGACAATGACATCACTTTCTTTTGTAATTATCAACGGTTCTTTTGGCTCACATACAATCCTAATTTCGCCAAAAAAAATAACGCCAATTCTTTTCGACGAGAATTATTTTGATCTTGGAGGAGGAGGAGGAGGATTGTGCAAGGATTGCATTGGGAAGGGTGGCCGCGGGGGGCGGCGCTGTAATCCCAGACAGGACGCTTGAACAGCGTAATCAGCCGCCGAGGCGGCTGAGGGGGAGATGGATTGCCGATCAACACGGCATTTTCGATCTTGGAACCCGGCCGCAAATCATTTGCTCAGCCAATCAGCTTGCTTAAATAAGTCTTGATGCTAAAAGTGTTATCGAAATTCAAATCTCGCTCCCGGGAAGTCTCATTGCGGTAATGACATAATAGAAGTGCATAAAAATTGTTGTTAATCATTGTGTAAAGGGAAACTAAAAGCAACTAAGATTAGGAACTACGATGTCGACTGTAGGTATGGTATTAGCTCTGTGAGCTATGGACCAATTGGTAGGCACTTTGGAATAATAACTTAAATTCAACGTAGATAAAGGTACCTTCCTTGCGATTTCATATTCGAAAGGTCAAGAGATAAACTGGAAATTAGTTTAACCTTATTAGCCTTCATAACTACTTTCGAAGAACCTGCTTATTGACGAGGCTGTCATATGCACTGGAGTTACCGGACTATTAGACTACTAGCATTGTTTTTCTACTCTACGTGGACGTTTATACGTTAGAAAGCAGAACTGCGTATTCCAAGTGTGCTTATCTGGCTCAAGAGCTTTCTTCGGCGGCGTTGTAAACGTTAAGTACTTTTAAAGTATTATTTTGCAGCTAATTTTAGCGATTTAGTACTAATTAATTATTAATGGTAATTGAATATGAACGTTGATTAATTGAAAGGTCCTAATAAAAATTTTGGGCGTATTATAGTGTTAATTGCTGTCGAAGAGTTCAAATAACTGCTAGGTTGTAATTTAATGACTGTTTATAATCTAGTTGAACTAATATCGTGTTTGTTTGTAATTAATTGGGTTTAAATTTCTATTGTTACCGTTGAACGAGTACGCATTAAGTTGCAATAGAATTATAGTATTGTAAAAGTCTGCTGAACCTAAGCGTATTCAAAGTGTAATTTCAGATAGTTAAAGGCCTGATACGTGAAATGGAACTGATTTGATTGGGTATCAGAATTTATTGTCAGCTTAAAGTGACGTGCTCGTATTTCAAGAACAAGCGATGAGCCGTTGAGCTCAGTTTAGGAAATTTTAAATAATATTTAAAATTCTTGTTTGCATATATTCAGTTATTTACCTTGTTGAATTTCTAACTGTAATTACAATTGTTTTAATGCCTATGCTGTGGGAAGATGCGCCGCTTATTTTAGGTTCACCGTGCTTGCGAACTTAACCTTTAGTTATTCTGCAACGAATCCTTGACTTGTGTAAATACTTCAAATACACTGAATAAATGTATTGATGTGTCAAAGAATTTTTGGTTGCTGTTTGTATCTGATCGTCTTTGCCCTTGATATTTGATAACATTTATGTGATGCTTTACGGCTTAACTTTAATTCTAAGTCGATTGTGAAAAACATTACCAAAAGTTAGATCCCTGAACGTTAGAGCACACTTTTTCTTTTTCGAATTTTAATCATCCGCCTAATAAACGCAATCTTTGTCAAAACTAGTTTTGTGAAATGAAGCGATACATATATAGAAAGGGTAAAAAAAGGTTCAAGATCAGGCATTTCGATAAACAGTGACGATAAATCAATCTTTCGCTTTCAGCATAGGGCAATAAGTACGATTCTCGACATGGGAACACATTTTTCTATTTTTTTTTTTTCAAATTTTAACGAAGGAAATTTTTGAAAATCCCGTTATAATGAAAAATTTATTTAAGATCCAAAAGTTTTTTCTTCAATGTCATTAAAATGGCACTTTAAATGTTAAGAGCTCAAAACGCAAAAAGTAAAGTGTCAGTTTTTGAAGGGGGAATAACGATGAAAGAACAAGTGGCATTTAAACCGGCCTTTTCTATCCTTTGACAATATTTTCTGTCTAATTCGCTTGTTTTCCAACGTACTAGTTTCTCTTACTTTCTTTTCAGGTTGGGTATATGACAACCTACTGCTGTATAGAATGCTAAGAGGTTGCAGTGAAAGTAATATTCACCGTCTATTCTTATATTTTCTGCGTTCGGTGTCATTCACGACTTTTCTTCGTTCCAATTTCTTCGGTAATGGTATGGTTAAAGTGAAACCACAGTTTTCTTTGAAAAAAAAAGCCATTTCTGGGATCCGTAAAGAATTGTAGAACGTGGCCAAAAAAATGACACTCCCTTGTCAATTTTATCTACATTTTAACAGCCATTACAAGCATTTATATTACTTTCAGCTATGAATTCACGTGTACAAACAAAAATCACGTATTTTCTGCAGTTGTATAAATAAACGTTAATCTTTAAAATTCTATTTTTTTTTCACTAAATTATTCTGGGTAAATTTATTTATTTCTCCACCAAAATCATATCTGGCTAGGGACGGAAATTCCTTATATGCTATGCTTACGTGAGCAGGTTATGTAATATTAATAAATTAATCCGAATTCTGTTACAATGAAACTCTTTTCTATAACGACATAATTTAGCGGTTTCGTGTAACTCGTTATTACGAGAATCTACTGCATTTAATGTTTAATAGGAAAATAAATTTATCACTAAATTCAACTACAAGTTTAAAAATCTTTTCACTTTGAAACTACGCTAAAACCCACTCAAAATGCAAGTTATTAAATAAGGTGCCTCGAAAATAAAGTATTGTATAATTACATGACATACAAATTTTTAAATTCATCATTATATAATTATATTAAATATTTTCACCCGCATTTGGATTATTAATATTCGAAGAATTTCGTTTTTGGATTGTGTTCTTCTGCCTTGCTAATATACAGTATGCAAGAGTTACTTGATGTCATAATTTTTGGAAGGGCAGTTATTGGTATTTCACTTTTCTCTATAGTTTCGATTTGTAGCGAATTAGATAATGCAGAGAACATTTTAAATGTCTTGGGATGTTTATAATTAATTGTGTTTACGTGACAGAATCCTAACACTCTATTATGATCAAATACATTCTATTTCTGTGCTGGTATTTTTGTTCAAAATGTGGTGATGCAATAGTTTACTACGTAGCTATATTAGTGTGGCTATTAATTTAATATAATTTAATTTAATAGTAAGAATTTTATTTTGAACATTTTATGAAATAATTAAATACGTAAATAACTGTTTAAGGAGCCTTGCAGATAACCACTGTTGCATTGTGTGCGCAAACGCTGGTGTACAAAACCTAAAACCAATATTATTTCTAAAGTTTACATCCACAAAGTCGTACAAAAAATTTTGGCTATTGCCTTAACTGTGAATGTTTGGTAAAAAGCTGGTAAAAATGCAATTTTTCGAATCGTGCTTTACATGGGCTGCGTAATAACATGTAAATTGCTGAAAGATAAAAATGTGTCAAAATAATAAAATCTTAAAAATACAAAATTAAATTATCTTGAAAATATAAAATCTGGGGTAAAATCTGAGGTAAAATCGTATTTGAGGTAAAATTTGGACCTAAAGGAAGACAGTTACGAATTTGAATTTCTCACGGGAAGTTAACAAAATGATATTACGTGGAAAATAGTTATTGTAAACCTGGAAAAAAGCCGCAGAGTAAGTAATATTGCCAGAAAGCTTGGAATCGTGCATGGTATAATATTCAAGTTCTGGGCAGCATTTTAAACCAATGAAATGTGTTCCAGACGCATATCGTAAGGTCGCTCTCGTTCTTCTGGGAAATATAAGGAAATGTTTTTAGTTGTAATAGCCAGGGCTGTCCTGAAGAAAATTATTGAGAGTATGCGGTGCTGTCTTAATTAAAGAGTATTGTAATTGCGGGGTTACTGGACTTGGTGATGTCACAGTGCCACACTGACTGGCATTTGATTGCTTGTCTATTGCCCATCCAAGCCCAAGGTGGCAGTTGCTACTTTCATCAGTTTTTCATTCCTCTCCTGGTCGTACGCAGGATATTATTTTGAGGCTTGGGGAGGTTCAGTTGAAACTTACCCAAAAATCAGCAAATACAAAAATTTTCTTGAGACCTGGAGATTATGCGGCGCTTACTCGGTATTTTTCAAAATTTCTTGAGAGTACGTGGCACACACAGCGCGTACCCTTTGGGTATTTGGGTAGGTCTGCTTGAGAGTCGCTCTTCACTCACTCCAGCACGTAAGTCGGGTATCTCGACAGACTGTGGCAAAGCCTCTCCGACGTATAAGCTGTATATTTGAAGGCTCTGTGGCCCTCTACATAGAGTTAAACGTAACACACGTTTTCAGTTTTCATAACCATATAAATTAGGTAAGTCATCAACGGGCTTATGTACTGTTTGCAAATGGAAGTCACTCAGTTATTGTTCAGATTTAGGAGTCTGGAGTGACAGTGATTCTGCATACTATCATAAGCCTCATCTATGAGCCCAATGAAACTTCTCCCTTTTTTTGGGATAGAAGACGCCATTGGGGAATATTAAATGAGCAATACCTCAATCATCCGTGTTTTACTGATGCCATTGTTATTTTTTGAATAGACTCTAAAACATGGTACATGAGCTTACAACTAAAAGTAGAGACGATGGACTCAAAAATGTAAGCATGCAAAAGATTAAAATCATTACTTAATTCAATAATTTCAGAGACGAAGCAAAAATACAGGTTGACGACATTAAGCTAGAAATTGGCGATTCGCACAATAATCTTTGAAAACTGATATTAATGGAAAGTAACATCATAAAGGAAATCCACAGATGTATTCAATTTTGTTAATGTGCGTTCGGGAAGAAGTTTTATTTTCAAGGAATTATCTTTGTGTCTAAAAAAATGGTTTCTGAACACAAATTCCTTGCGCCGTATAAAACACAAACAAAAAGGCAATATGGAAATCGCAAATCTCTCAAAGCGGATGGATAGGTGCATGCTCTCTTAGAACAACTAGAAGAGATCGAAAATGAAATACATGAGTGAAAGAACAAACAAGAATAGCTGACACCATTGTTAAAGTAAGAAAGTTGAAAGGGCGATGATCCTAGGATATTGCATGAAGAGCTGACTGAAGATGGACAACTGAAATTCTCAACTGGATTATAAAAGACATTAAATGACATATGCAATGTCCTTAGATCAGATAAAATAAGAGAATAGATTGAGCTAATATGAAAAGGAATTGCTCAAAACACCGGTGTAGAGAGCACTTGAAGGAATATTCATCCAGCAATGAATAGATAATAGTTGAATTCTGATGATGCTGCATATAAATCCTTTGCACTCTACTTTGGAAATAAGATATAATCTATAAATTAGCCTAAGAAATATCGGACACAAATCATATTAAGAAAAGTGTTGAGTGTTTCATTAAACAAAGAAGTGTAAGTCTCCTTCTCAGTATGCAAATATGAATATGGTTTGGGTTAATTGATATATTACACAAATTTATTTGTATAAATACACAGTTAATAACACTTGATCTACTGTGGAGTTTGTAAGATTCCTACCGATTCATAGTCCGGGCATTGACTCTGTACGAATCAACGGTTTGGCTCCCTTGAAAATTCGTAGGTTCTAATACAACAGCATCTTAGCTATCTTTGAAAATCGAAATTTTTTAATATCTGTAAAATATTTCCATCACTGAGAAAACACACGACGTTTTAGTATTAAATATACTACCTACATATAAAATGTAGGTGCTATGAATATCTAAATTACTTTCATCGCTTATTTATGAAGCAGTTTGGCTGTTATTGTACTTGTTTTAAACCTAGGTTTCATTCCGGAAAAGAGAGGTGATTTAATTTTCGGTATATATTTAGAGTCATTTTATAACTGATCCAATATGTTAATTTTTCTCTATATTGATTCTCTGTGCCCTGTTCCTACCTGATGTTTTTATATAAATTTACCATGTCTTTTTGTACATTCGCAATGTCCTTTTTACATTTACTACGTCTTTTTGTACATTTATCATGTATTTTTTGTACATTTACCACGTTTTTTGTACATTTACCATGTCTGTTTGTACATTTACCATGTTTTTTGTACATTTTCCATGCCTTTTTGTACATTTACCTACCAAGTCCTTTTGTACGTTTACCACGTATTCAATATTCATTAAATTCATACGTTTTATAGTTTCATCGAAATACGCCAATGCAAATAAAAGTTTGGAATTTTTATTTCTGCCATCAAAAACGTGTATTTTTAAACCTTCACATGAAAAACCTGACACAATTAACGGCATTTCCAATCAACGTTGTTTGATAATTGTAACGTTTCTCTTATGATGCTTCTCAATATGATGGTCTAATACATGATGATTATACTAAAGGCGTATTATTTTTAATTTTCTCTTTACTAAGCGTATTTACTCTGGTTTAAAACCTCCATGCAGTCACTATTTTATCATATACTTACTTGTATGCCTTAATTTATATTAATGTAATGACATAATACTGAGTTAGTTTGTCCTGAATATTGATAAATATTGTATTTTTTTACCAAAACTCTGGTGCATCTTTGTGGTCAAGTGTGTTTGACCCTCACCTTTAGGCGGCTGGGTCTGAATTCCATTTACCTTATTTTTTTATGAATTTACGGAGGTCAAATTAAATCGTCTGTGCCGTCTTCGACAACCGATAGCACAGATTCGAGACGTAAAATATATATCTAAGCAAAAGAAAAGCCTATAATTTTTACAAGGTTAAAATATACCCACACCGTGCGTTTCTTATTCATAGGTATGCATCGCGTTTAAGATGTAGTATAACGTTCTAGAGTAATTTATTTAAATATCATAAGAAAACAATGTAGTTTACAAATAATAAACTCTCCATTTGTATTTTATGTTCTTTTTTAATGATTTTTTTATGTAAACAAACAAAAATTAAATGCCATATGTGAAAGAAACGAGAAAAAGATATATGATAATAATATTTGGAAAATTTATTAAAACAGATCTCATACTAGCAATTGACCAAACAAACATTAGAAGATTCAAACAATTCTTTAGTGTTCCCATAATTCAAGAAAAATTCTTTACAACCACTTTCGGAGCTTTTGGTTACAGAAAACTCCAAAGTTTTATAACGACCAATGGATAAATTTTCTAACAAACAAAAACTGGTAATTGTAAAGGCATATTCGCGAATGCAAACATCAAAAAATCACAATATACGTGGTCTTCAATTTCAACAACGTATATATGTTTGTATATATATGTATATATATATACAATTAACCAATTGATAGGTAAGTATAGGTATGTATATATATAGGTATATCTATATAGTAGTTTTAAAGAGAGGCACGATTTTCTGTGGTTTGTCTTCTAGTTCTCCAGCACAATTAGGTGCAGAGAGATATGAGATTATCTATGGTTTAATATATATGTATATTTAAGAAAATATTTACCACACAACGCTGTACTACAATTTAATTCCTTTATTCCATTTATTGTTTGGTCATTCTAGCTTTTAAGACAGTCAAGGCTTTAAAAAATATATGTCTAATAGTTTTTCAGAAATAGACAGCAATCGTTTGTTCCCTGACATGTATCTAAGGCCTCTGTCACAACAAAACTGACATCGAATCTATTTCAATAAATTGTCTCTAAATATTTTACAACGTTTAAAGAATGAAATATAATAATAAAAAATCTCATGTTCTAATATATATTCTAAATGAACTTTCTTAAGCTTTAGGTACATGATTGAAAATCATTTTGAAATTGTGTTTCTGGTTAAAATTCTTAGGATTCTCTTGTATATTTGCACGAATTAAGTTTTAACGCATTATTCTTTAAAAATTATTTATATTATCTGTTCAAATGTTTCATAATAGGTAATATTTCTCTTGTTGTTGCCTTCCAACACTAAGTTTTTACACAGTACGTCTATTAACATTTTAAATTATCAGTTTTAAACTTGAAACAGGTAGTTTAATCCTTTACTACTTTAGAGATAAATATTACCACTAAAGTTAACTGTTAAAGCTGCCTGGACTGGTATAAAATAAAAATATCGAATTTATTACATCGTATTTCGTGACTGCGCTTTGTTACAGTTCCCGAGAAACGCAAAGCATACAGGTATTAATTTTTGTGCTCGAAATTGATTAAATAAATGTTTTATGTCTATTTAACACTAAATACTCAGAATATCACCTACGGAGTCATTTACATATCACATAAACGCTTTCTTTCGCGATTGCACCCTTAATTGTACGTTTCAACGAATTATAAATACCGTTTCTGTTCAAACAAGACACATCATAGACATATATCCATGGATGATTGGGCACAGTGGTACTTTTAATTACTGTACTATTATAATGTAAAGAACGAACGATTGCTGGTAAACGTTTATGCTTCTTTGTCAAAAAAAATCTTTCTTTCCTTTTCATCTCTAACATGAAAGACTCCTGAGATATCCTTTTTATAAGGATTGTTATGTGTGTCTGCATAGGATAGTGGAGGAATCCTTTTCTGGCTACAGAATCTAAATAAAATTAAGTATTCCGTATATTAGAGCACAAAAATAAATTTAATGTAAATTTGTATAAAGTGCGCACACCATCAGAAATTGTTGCATACAGAAATGAAAACTAAAATGATAGTAAACGATAAAATTAAATCACAGTGGTATACACGGTGTGGAGTTCAGATTGCTGGATAATTTCTACTATCATGCATTAGTTATTGCTCAATTCCAGATAATACTTTTAATTTTAGTGGGATTGTTTTTCGAAGTAATTTATCTTTCACAGAGGACATAGGTTTATCAATTTTAAACAGCTCTTTCAGTAGAATTGGTCGACAAATTTCCACTGAAATATACCATATATTAACATCGAAGGTGTCTGTTCAAAATCATCCTGTGGCTTTCATGTGAACATGGTGATTTGAAATGGAACTGATGGATTTGGAAGAATGGGATTTTAGAGTTTCTTAAAAAAAGAAACATAATATACATGGAGAACATCTGCAATTTTTTCATTAAATTCCATACTTATTCAAGAATCCCTTCATTCCCAAAATTGGGGTGCCGTAATACTTTTTTAAATAAATAGATGTATATGCTTAAAGAAGCTGCTAATTATAGCAAAGGGGGGAAGTAATATCGTGAATAATAATAATGGGGTGTCTCCGAAACCTTCTTAAATTACTATTTGCTAATTGGTATGTTGATATCCTAAGAATCGTCTAGATAACCATATTAAAATAAATTGTTAAAGGTAATTTTTTATAAATAAAGTCTTTGAAAATCTATATCTAATTGGTATGTTAATATCCTAAGAATCCCCTAGATGCCAATATTATAATAAATTGTTAAAATATTTTTTATAATTAAAGTCTTTGTACATTATGTATCTTTATATTTAGAATATTTAATCGCTCCATGATTGATTTTCCTTCCCTTACACAAATTCCCACCGCCCGTTCATATTATTGGCGTTGTTGACAGTTTTTCCCATAGTACATTTTTTGGAATAAAGGTGCTTTTGTTATATTCGCATTATGGCTATATATCAAATATAATAGGGAAAGATCAAAATATGCTCTTAACTATGTGAGAACACGTATATAAATATTGTACAATGTAAAGTAGACGAAGCACACGAGAAAGCAAGCAGAAAACTTTTTAAGGGCAGTGACGATTCTTCATACACGAAAAGAGTTGATTTCGTGTATTCCTATACGAACGATTTTAGCTTTACAAGGTTTGAGGCAACAACCATATTGCAATATTCATTAAATGAAGTCACAAATAATCTTACATAAAGAAAATAAATGCCAGGTGAGTTTGTTCTTTTTATTGTTTTTTTTTTTTCAAAACAAAAATGCATGTATACTGAACAAGAGCTGCTGCACTATGCCAGTGGGCAATATGAGTTGACATCCGTCTGTTTTCAATTGGATTTTGATCGATTGGCATTGTTGTTCGAGCTGGTTCCTATCTTTTGTAGATACCCTCCCTTTTTCTTTCTCTCATTTGTGTAAACCCCTTAACTAGAATTCTTTAAACAAGTAAACTTAGAGAACATTTATCTTCTTTCTTCGGTTTTGCAGATAGTTACTTGCAAAGGAGCATTTTTTTTTAAATATTTCAGTTAGAATATATAATTTGTTAATTTCAAAATCCCTTAATATCATTGTGTTTCAAATTTTTCATAAAGTATATATTTATTAGAGAAGTTTATTGGCAATTACCATGCATAATCTGGCAAAATACATAAAGTAATATTATTTTAAAAACGTAGTTAAATTAAGGAGTAACAAATTATAATTAACAAGGAATTAATCTGCAGGAAATCACCTTTTAATCTGAACCTTTGGTAAGAAAATTATTTCCGTGCAAAAAATTCAATATTCGAATCTTATTTTAAATTCTGAAATGTTTCAGGTCCTTTCAGATCATTTTCCTAATCAAATACAGCACGTTTTGCAATCTTTTTCTTGAATTCCCACTCTCTTGATGGTGGAATAAAATTGGAAGAGTTAGCGTTGAAAAATATTACTAGCAAACGTTCAGGAGTCTTTCATGTTAAAATATCTGTTTGGGAATCGAGTTTACTTACCCGTGTCTTCGTATGTTTTGTAATAGAAACTGAGGACTTTGTACTACAATGTACCGTTCAAGAACATTATTAGAAAATACTTTCAAATAGTCTCCTAAAAGATGAAGAAAGTATTAAATATATCACTAGATACTAAAACTATATACTTGACAGGTAAATTCTGAAAAGTTAGTAAAGAGTTCAATTACTCACTTAATAAGACTAAATTGGACTAAATTTAAGGTTAAAAGAGAAACAGGCATATTAAACAGTCGAATAATGAATTTAGAATTCTAAAACCATAAAAAGGCACAGTTTTCTTTAAAACGATTAGAAATAGGTCGCTCTCTATATGGTAAGACATTTGTTCATACTTATTAAAATATATTTACAACATAAAAGTAAACAGTTTGGTTTTCACTGAAACATACGCTATAGTTTAAACATGAACTTTATCGGTAAGGCATCCTGAAACAATGTGCTCTTGTCAAAAATTTATGGATATTTTGAATCTTCACGTGTATGACTCTTCATAGTTTAACGGCACATAACATCACGTTCCAACGAAGAAGAATGTATGCGATAATATATAAAATTAAATTGAGTTTACAGAAAACTCTTCAGAAATATATAATGTGATAGTTGTTTAACATGCCCGTTCTGAATTATATCAAGAATACGTAGAAATAAATTTTGTCGTATGTCGCCTAAAAAAATAATACTTTCATAATATAATTTCATAAAGGAATAACTTAGAAATTTTGACAAATAAAGTAGAGTAATCTCTCACCTAAATGTATTTATCCGAAGAAATTCTAGTTTTCATTATATATAATGAAACATGTTAAGGAAATTAAATGCATTGACAAAAAGAAAGGCGATTTTGTAACACAAGATACCTTATCGTCTATTTTTACAACATATACATATATACTTGTTTATTCCATTCCGACGACATCGTGTGAACCAGTGCGTTCCAATTAAATATTACACACAAATATATATATATAGATGTGTATATACTTAGATTATACAAGATTTGCTTGATAGTGTTACAGGAAAATCTAGACCAGTGGTGGCAAATACTTCGCTGAATGCATCTGAAACGACATCACAAAGAGTTATCAATCACTGTACAAAAGGCAGCAATGTTTATAATAGCACTGTAGAATTCCACATGAAAATATAAATTATCACATTCCGAACGTTGAAGTCTGAAAATGGTGGATACTTATAAAAAGATAAAGCGCCAAATAGGCCAAACATTTCTTTACCTTGGCGCCATTTTCAACAGGAATCGTAAGATATTCCCAAAGATTATCGAATATTCTGCAAGAGCCACAAGATAACAGAAAATGGAATGTAGATAATATCAACATACACATTATACTCTGAAACAGGTGAATAAATAAGGATTCCATTGCAAACTTGAGAAAAGATTTCCTGTAAAGAGTTCGAGCTATAATGGTGACGTAGTATATGCATACGTGATGACGTGGCACGTATCTTTGTGAACAGTCTTTTAATAGTCAAGGAACGTATTTGGTTTCTTCAAATCATAACATTGTGAGAAACGATATTTTGCTTACCTTTCTGAAAAGTAGTTGTTTTGCCCTTTAATGGCGCTGTATTACTTTTATTCACGGATGACTCAAGGCTCGGCACTGGCAGATTAAATAATAAACAGTTTTCTATTATATGTTGCGACTGGAAGTTTCCAATACGAGGAAACTCATGAATTGAATATTATAGGATAGCTCACATTTAAAGGAGATGTTCATGAAAATACTGTAAATTGGTATTATAATAATAGTAGACATTAAGCTAAAATGAACCTACAACGACACACTGTTAACTTACTGTAAAAGTTATTAATGAAATTATAGTTTATGCACATGAAACTGCATGATTTTATTTTAGAAATTGTAATTATGAGATTTGTCAATAGTAATGGATTTTGCAGACACAGAATAAGTGAAATAATCGAAGTTTTCCTCTATTCTTAATTCCTTATGGGGTTGACCTTTATATGGTTCGATTTAGTGTGAAAATGTTATTCCACGCAACACTTCGTATATTCGCTTGTTACCATTATAAAATATTACAAAAATTACATGACACTGACTTTTTTTTCTGAAACATGGTTTTCCCGCAAAAATTCTTGAAGGCCTGACTAAAACTTTTTCCAGTCAATTTGTTAGGAATAATAAGAAAACTGATTTTAAGTCACATTGTCCTTATTGCATTATCAGATAATGGCTCGATGCATAAAAGAACAATCTAGCACTTCTCCATTTTCAGACAATAGTCATCGACTGACAACATCAGTGAACGTTTGGCTCTGTTGGACATAGATCTGACACGTCAGTCTTTAAAGGCAACATTTGTAACCATTGGTCTAGATTTCTGAAAAGTTATACTACACACGTCTCCAACGATAGTAAAAATGTGAGAAAGTAAGCGTTTTGAGACGTGCTGGCAATTGTGAATCCGGTTTTGTGCTTAAGTGATAATTTTGTCGGCAATGCATTATAAAGAATACGGGGCTTACACTAAAATCACTGCAAATCCTTCAGCTGGTGAATTACAAGAAGTATTTAGGAACCTCCACTCTGACATGTTTTAAATTGTTGATTATAAGCATTTGAAAGTTAACAATGAGAAGAGGTAATATAACGTTAGCATCTGAAAAAAGTGATCCGCAAAACCAGTGAGCAATTCAGCAACATAGACTACGTGGTATCATCTTATCTGTGATTCAAGGATCGCTGTGTCATATTCTATTATGCAGAAGACAGATTTTGAAGGTCCTATCAACCAGTAAATCTTTGAAAAGTATTTGCTTGGATCCTAATGAACTATTATTATTTGTACTCGTATACGATTTTCGATAGCAGTTTAAATGTTTTTAAAAGTTTTGTGACATACCGAGGTTCTCTCGTTTCTCAGAATTCCATGATCAATGATATATAGGATTGAAATAATTTAATGCACGTAACTTTTACCATCACGTCGCGTAACTAACTGCCATCCAGTGCACATGTAAAGAAATATGTGCCAACTTTGACATCGTGTCTGAAATTTTAAAGGTAAGTTACTAAGAATTAAATGCCCTGATAGAGGACTCATCTCTACGAATGTTCTTCTAATTTCGTTAACACGAGTATTCGCGAGAATTTTTAAACAAATTGATGTTACGAATTCAGTAATGTCTATTGTGTCATCTACCATGGTTTTAATTCATATCTCTCTTGCAGATCATCCTTAATTTTCTGAAACTGTATTAACATTTGATATTCCCGCTTAATTGTCATTCCTAATAAGAAAAATTGAGATTTCTAATCACATTGTATGGCCCCTACATGAAAGTTCCATAAATGTTATACGATATTATAATTAATTACGCGAAGGCGTTGCCCATTAAAGGACTCATCAGGAAGAATATACAGTAAGAGCTGACTGCGGATGAAACGAGAGCATTATAAATTTCGAAAGAGGTTAAACATTTTCACCAGAATATAATTATATACAACATGAATTATACACTGTAAAAAGTTTTGGTAAAATACATCACCTGTACACTTGCCACCTTACACTTATTGCACTTACTGAACTGTAAGCGTTTTTTTAAAGATATTTCGCCGTATACAAATGTCACAGATGAAAAATCAATGTTTTAGTGTTGTTTAATTTTTCCGCAGTATTTTATAATTTCACATAGATGTTCTTCATGATTAGCAGGATATATATATATATATATATACAGTAGAGTCTCGTTAATCCGAATTAATCGGGGCCGAGACCTGTTCGAATTAACAAATTTTTGGATTAACCGAAATCTCTACTACAGGATTTACTGTAAGCTATATTTTTTATATATGTGTGTGTTTTGGTGATCACGCGTAACAGACAACAGACGACGGGCGGGCGACCAAAAAGTTCCCTTCCTTTTATGGAGAAATTTCGATTAATTGGCAACACGCACTACTCTGTTTGTTTACGTATTTTCAGTCAGCTTCCGTTGAGGCTGACTGAAAGAAAAAATCAGATTAACCGAATAACCGAATTACTGTAGTTCAGATTAACGAGAATCTACTGTATAAAATCTATATATATATATATATATATTTCTGTGATACTCTGATATGCAAGCATATTCCATATTCTGCGCAAACAAATGACAGTGAAGTTGACTCAGTACGTATTTCACGTTTTGGTAATGATAGAAAGAGAAATGCCATAATGCACATCTATAAGTCAATACATATAAAAATTTTAGATATTCCACAAAGTGGAGGAATATGTCTACTACATACGCTAGGTTTTGTTCCCTTATTTTAATACACCAGTAAAAAATATACCTTCTATTTAAAGATTATAATGGTTTCATTCGAACCCACAGCCAGCCATAACAAGAGACGAACAAGACTATGATCTTCATACATAATATAGATGTGTTAAACATCTAGGCAAAAGTTCGCAGCATTTGCTTATTATATACATAGTGTTTTTAGAGAAATGCTACTTTCAGATATGCGTGCTTTCAGATCAACTCCTCATCATTACACCAGTTGAACGTTGAGTGCGTGTAGTCACAATGTTCGCTTTCATCGCAAGAATTAATGACATTCACTTTTAGATATGATACTATGAGGTCCAAATTCAAATAGTGTTGAACATGTGTAAAATGCTTCATCATCACTGCTTAAGAGATATGTTGAATTACTTGCAGAGTGATGTGTTTCACATCGTCTGAAAAGTTAATGTTTTGTTTCCAAGAAGTGAGTCTATCTAATTATCTAGCATTAAAACGGTTTATGGTGTTTCGAATAAAATAAAGAAAACCAAATTATTTTTTTAAAAAAGTATTTTTTTAAGTAGAATTTAGCTGAAACTTGGACAGTTTCAACAGGAGTTCAATGTTCGCTCTTTGGGTAAAGGCATTTTTTGGATGGAATTTAAATTTGTCCCATGCATTTTCGTCGAACAACCATTGACAAATCTATTGTTTATCAATAAAATCGTGACACAAAACCGTACATGAAATGAAAGTTTGACTATACATATTTAATGCCTTGAAAACCTGTTGAAAACGTTAATATTCAACGAGAAAGCAGAAGTTTCAAAACGTGGATTTAGAGTGTAAAGTTTGCATGCGTAATAACTCTATGGCTATTGGGCTAGTATCTGAACAATTGCATCGCTAATCAAATTTTAATTGCAGTGTGAGGGCAAAAATATTATGAAACTTTTAATTATAATAATAATTTTCCAGATAATTAGCAATGAGTTTAATGCTTCGTGTAAATTACGAGATATATCAATTGTGATGAAGAGAGAAAGAACAACCAATTTTATGATTTTCTGCTCATATTAAACAAAAATATATAACAAATTAGCATGGAAATTGTGAAAAATTATTCTATTAATTTTGTGAATCTATGGCATTAATCTACGAAATATAAATTGTGATGTAGAATGGAATGTAGTGTCAGTGTATTTCTCACAGGTGAAAATTGGTATCTCCACATAAGGACCGAAAGGACGAACATTTTGAAAATTATATTTGCTATTTGTAATTTACTATTTACATTGAAAGTATAGCAGATAACAAGTGTTTTATCATACACGTGCATTTGAATCTAAAAATATCGTAAATCAATTTTATACCAGCAGATAGAAAATACCAGACTTCGATTAAAAAATTTGATTTTTGAAACAAATAAATTTTAAACGAACATTGCTTTTAATATTAGAATAGAAGTAAATTTTGTTATAGTATTTTTCATTACATGAACAGTAAATGAAAATAGTTTTGTCCCATTTCGACTCATAACCGTTTTGATAGCAATCCGTACAGGAACATGCTCCGCAAAAGCATTCCTTTCTCATATTTTAAATAGACAAGATACGCTTTCAATTTAATAATATGAGGATTTGGATCCTACAACTTTCGAAATATGTCACATTTCATTGTTGAATGTCATAAAGGTAAATGTTCGTCAGATTGTCTTTTAAATTTTACCAAACACGTCGAAAGATGAAATTAGCTACTTGATGCTGTGGAAAAGTAAAGAAAGCAAAAGCACCAAGTGGCTAATCTGGATTTACCATCAAAATAATTTTCAAAATCGTCTGTTCTTTATTACTGAATATTCAGATCTATCCACTGATTGAAAATAAAAAAATCCTAATAATTTCGTGTCAAGTGAAATACAAAAGTGTCATGTAATTAACTCTACATGCGATTGACGAAATCGCAAGTATGGAGTGTGAAGAAGAAAAAAAATACATCTTCATCCGCATAGATTGATAGCATGCATAAAGTATTCCAAGGGTGAATTAATAACAATTGCTGCACAGCAGCAATCTTACTTAACAGTAGCGATTAGATCCTCGCGATTTAACCCAATCCAACCATATGTAAAATTATTTGCAACATACAACCATTCGCAAGATAAGCAATTTGTTCTTTCAAGGCTGGTAGTGCTTCAATTACAATTGCTACAAAGGACACTTGCAGTGTGTAGGCAAGGAACGTGAACACTGCATTGGAATCAAAATTCCATCGTTCGTAAGTTCTGTGTATCTGTAATCTTCTACCCGGATGACAATACACCCTTAGTAGTGTAATGTAGGAAACATGAAAAGGTGTTTGTTGAAAGTTTACTTCATATTTTGTCATAGTGTTGTGGACAAATTATGAAGTCAAGGAGATACACCATTCGTCTTTCGACAGCAAAACATCTAGAAGAGTGGAATCCATGGACACCAAATAGGTAAGCGGTTACACATCTCCACAGGCATCAAATAGGGCCACTTTAGTTACGTATTTAACTCCGTTTAATAAATTCATGCTGAGCTTTCCCCTTGTGGGAGGTCGCTTAGCCACCGACATCGATTAACGCCCCTCGAAGAAATTCTTGCCTAAAGCGTGTCAAAAACTTTCTAGAAAAATCTAAAAAGTCGCTTCAGGAAGAACTCTGTCGCTTAATTTATGCGGTCGAATGAGGGCTTCGATGTCGGTGAAGGTGGCATTATAATGTTGATATCCTAACCATACTGCCTTGGCCGCCAGCACCACTGGAGTTCGGGGCAGGATTGTGGTCCGTATGATGAGTGTCCGACTGAGGCAATGTGACTACCGTGGTTACAGCTGCAGTAGTAGCGCTGCTACCAGCCGGCGGACTGGATACGGCTGTGGTCACGCCTCCAGGAATTGGATTGCTCAAACTTCCGCGATGGTAAGTGCCAGTGTTAGACGTAGTAGTGTGCTGTTCTCCTCCGATAGAAGTTCTGTTTTGTAAGCGTACTTGAATATCATTCAGTTCTTCTTCATGTTCCATCACTGCGGTTCCTGCGTGTTGCTGTTAAAAATAATAAAGAGAACATAGTGAAATTAAAACTGTAAAGCTCTACTCAAATATTGGTTAAAATATCATCTGAACATTCATTTATTTGTCAGAATAAAATGGTATTGTCTGCAAAAAAAATGGCTTCAACAACATACTTTATATTCTGCTAAAATTTAAAATGAAATTGATTCGAGATTGAGCTGGCTTATCTTGCATTTCTAAAATATATTTTCCGTACTTAAAGTATGTAGGTTTTAGTGCAGGGACTTGCGACAAAAGGAAATCCACAAATGTTCTTAAGAAACTGACAAATTTACACCGAGCAAATTTCACCGCACGGTGTCGCTTTCGCTAAAAATTTGTAAAATACATATCTATAAAACATTAAATAAAAATGGTTTAAGGGTAAGAAAATATTTGTTATGGCGTATAGAATTGAAACGGAGCATATTGGTATACCATGGATAAAGGTGATCTCTTTCACCCGTACCAATATTTGTATCCTCACAACGCTGACATATTTCTTTCAGATAGTTTTTAATATTTTAATATATAGTCATATTGCAATCATTTTTGTAATAGGATAATAACCTCAGTGTGAATATAACATTTATTAATCTTACGTTTTATGAATTTAACAGCTTAGTAATGGCAATGGACAGGTAATATATTTTGTAATTTGCCAGGCAATTGACTATTTTGCTTCTTAACGTTGATCGCATTAGCGATAGTCTTGTGCTTAATTGAATATGCAGGCGCCCAGAAGTATGTTACATTTTTGTTTTTTGCATGATATCCGGATTTCCTCCAAGAATTATCATGTCAGCTTTCGTTATTAGTCCAAATGGCTTTCCGCAAACCTTTCGTTCGATGTCGTCCAGCGATATTTGTTATTTCTTTCTTTCCTTTACTCTACGGCAAAAGCAATATTAGTTTAAATTAAAAATACACATAACACGAATTGGCCTAAATTTACTCATCGCTTTCGCTGTGTTTCAACTACTAGAAATTGAACCAATTGAAGTTTAAGGAACACATTTTTTAACAGAAAAATAGATAAGTGCATACTACTACAGTCGAAACCGCATATATGCAAATGGACGCGGCAACGAAATCCTATGCATATAAGCGGGTTTCGCATATAAGCGGGTTTTACATAAAAGAGGTATTTTCTGCACTATAGCGTGGAAATAATTTGCTCATTAAATTTTTATCGAATTTTATTATTAAATTAGATATTCTTATTTCTAATTTTATAAATCATACACATTTATTTCAATATTTATAATGCACAGTACTATTACTCTATTAATAAAAATAACAGGAAGTAATGTAGTACTTACACAAACACATGTACAGTATTAATGAAAAAAGAACGCATGGATTTTCCGATGACTTATTAAAGGTTTGATCTATTAAAGTATTAACGTTTTTATACAATAATTTTTGCCACCCACGTATTTATTAGCTCAAACTAGAGCTTATTTGTTTTGGAGAAAAAGAGACGCTTTCCCCATCCTGGATTCGAACCAGGGTCCCTCCGTGTTTAGTCGGAGGTCAAGATACTCAGCGGGTACAAACGGAGGACCTGGTTCGAATCAAGGATGAAAAACATCTTTCTCCAAAACAACCGCTCTTTGAGCTATAATCATTACGTGGGTGGCAAAAATTATTGTATAATAAATTCCCCCACGAAAACTCACAAAAATCTCGCCCCGGAGGCTTTCTTGTGTTGACCATATTTGGCAATTGTGTTATCCCTGCGGAGGGTAATAATACCTTAACATTAACGTTTTTCATATCAAATTGTTTGGCGCCGTTATGAAAACAAATTTTGATGTTGATTCCGAGAGCAGGAATGTTGTGTATATGTCTGTATATGCAATTTATTATACATATGACTTGTCTAATGTAATATATAAACATGTCTTTACAGATTGTGTGCATTGTATGTCTCCTGTGATAAATAAAAGTCTATTTATTTATTATTATTATTAGAAAGCGGGGGAACCGTAAACAAAGCCATAAATAAGCTGGCAAATGAAACGTTAACAAGGGTTGACAGCCATTTCCGATGGGGAAAGACAATCCTTAAAAATAAGGGCTGCCAGCTACATATTTACTTTGGATGAATATTTGTTTTGCATATATCCGGTTTAAATTCAATAATAAAACATTTATTTGGTTTCAAAAATACTTGCATACATGCAATTTTTGTATGTATAAAATTGAAATTAAGCGGGTTTAGATAACATTAAAAAGATACAAGAAAATTTGAGGCTCGATATTTTTTGCATATATGCGATTTTCGCATATATATATATGCGAGTTGCATATACGCGGTTTCGACTGTAATGTAATTTAAACCTTAATACAATAGCACAGTGATGTATTAGAAAACCTTCAATGCGCAGGTAATGGAGTTCGGAGTGTACGAATAAATTAGACAGTTAAAGCAAATAATTTTTTTGTATATATTAGTTCCAATTAAAGATGAAATAATACGTTAACAAATATAATTATTCGATAACACAGATTGATGCGGTGCATCTTGCAATGCATACAACTTGCCAAATGCAAGTAAAATAACTTGCATTTGGCAAAAAAAATCTTATTTTATTAGCAATTTTATAGCTGAGTGATATTTAGCCACATAGTGAGAAACCAAGCGTTGCATGTTTAAATAAGTTGTGCTTTAACATTAGAATAATTCATTAAAAAATTATCACACAAAATAAAATTATATCATGCGAGTATTATGTTACTGTGAGATATGAAACATACATATTCGTGCATTAAAGTAATAGCAAAGCATGGTCTGAAAGTGAATGAGAGATTCTGGTTGGGAAATACTTTACGAACTGTTTGGGTTGACTAACAAAATGGGGAAAGCAAAAAAATTGAACGTTGATGAAAATCTAATACTGTCTACAAGATGTGGGGAGAAGTGCATTATATTTAGTGCTTAAAATGCAATTCCGGACGTGAATTTTGCGTGCGATTTTACCTATATTTTTTTGCACTCTGTAAGTTTTGTATGATATCAAATGAACTGAATTTAATCAATATATATATATATATATATGAAATAATCAGGTTATTAATATATATACTTATATTTCGTGAAAAATATTTAATATGCCTTACTATATTACTTTTTTAAGAAGTATAATTATAGCAGCTGGCTTTAGTGTATAATTTTTCTCTCATTTTTATTTGTGTTCATGAAATAATTTTTGAAATTTATGAAATCCCTCGTAACTCACGTAGTAAATATAGTTTTTTTCACTACCACTTAAACTTCGATATAAATTTTCATTTTGCTGAATAGTATATGTGGAAAATTTGAGTTGTAATCTATTAATGCTTGAATAACCAAGGGATCTAAATATTATCTGTGTAATCAATACTATTATACAATATAGATTTCCGTACAATATATTTTGTAATTTCGTGTACGTAAACTATATTATTGAACTTTTAGAAATTTGAGGATCTCATGAGTGCCATAGAGTATTCATATTACCCAACTATATCATAAAAAAATTACTTTTCAATTAATAATTTTCTTGCTTAATCGTTCAAATGTTAGAAGTACAAAATGTATTACACATCTGCATTCTCAGTATTGCGATCGTTATATTTTGTTTTAAATACAATTTAAACTACTTTGTAATATATTTCACCTTTTAACGCGTATTTTATATTTGCATATTGACCAGTTCACGTATAGGCCAAGTAAATCCAGGCTAAATCCCCGCGATTTTGCGCCCGCTACTGGCTTGGTGTTATTTCAGTTTAAGCGTTATTTTAATCTTATTTATTTCCAAATATCCGAATAATTTTCATTATGTCAATATTTCTGAATATTGAAGACCATGGATTTAAAAAAAAAATCATAATTTATTCACTAAACATCGTAAGAGCTACATCCTTTTATGTGCCCATTCTATCATTACAACCTAGCACTCATAAAAACCTTAATTCGACAGTGTTGGTAAGATGAGGTCTTCTGATGTTATTTCTTCTCCTCACTATTCTCAGCATATTGCTACCCGCAGTTATATGTTAACTAAAAACAAGACACTGGTATTTTTATATGTTCATAAAATTCTTTCCATTACTTGCCTTTCATTGAAAAGTACTTTTATAACTTTATTCAAAGGATAAATAACTAACAAATGTTTCCTTTCATGGTAGTAAAATTTACCACGATTGAAGCTAATTTTATTATAATCTAAATGTACATAAAATCAGTAATTAAATCTTTTTATCCGAAGGTCTTTCTAATTTTGAAATTTTTATGATTTACCCTCTTCTGCTAAGAATTCCATGACTTGATTACGTATAGTTAAATGAATATACAAAAAAAAAAGGAAGAAGTTTTCGAATTTGTTGTAATTAAAATAAAGTGTCAGTTGGCGAATAAGTTATACGATTCGAAAATTTACGTCCATATCATGTATTTTCAAATTATAGAAAGTTCTGGTATTCGACAATTTAATTTAAAAAAATTACGTCGCCAATTGTTGCAATTCTTTATCACTACGAAAAAAATCAATCATACCAAAAAAAAAAAAAAAAAAAGAAAATACATATATAACACGAACTGTAAAAGCGCTAGGAAGTCCCAGCAAGAGACTAACGTTTGCCTTGCTATAAATCCAGCTACTAAGGGTTGATGTGCTGATGGCCAAGAGAACTATGTAAAAGTTATAAATATAGAGATATCAAGTAAGTTGCTTCATTTACGAAGCAACTTTATCGCAAAAAATATGACAAGATTTGTAGTTTGTATCCGTTTTTAACATAGGAAAAGATCAGCTGATAATAAAGCATTTAACTTTCCAGATATATAACTCTCTGAAATTAACTTTATCATAATGTGATTTCTTTTCGATTTGTTATTGTTTTTCCTTGGTTATTTTAAGCTCAGTTTAATATGTAATTTAACTTGGATGGTTTCTTTGGCCAGTGACTTGAGAACTGTGAAACAGAAGCCATCTTGAATTTGAAACCAGTCTGTTGAAGAATATGCTAGGAAAGTACGTCAAATGGATAATTCCTCAGTTAATAGGAGACGCTAAGTAGTTGTTTATCTTTGCTTATCTCCTTTGGTCTTCTTCCAACCAAATGTATAACTTCTAGCAGCAAAACAAACAAACACGAAAAACCTTCATGGCGGATCTGAAAATACTGGTGGTTTTCTTCTTCCCATCTGTTTAAAAAAAGACCTCCGTAGCCAAGTTTAGCAGACACAACATATAAAAAAAGTTTAGCAAAAGACAAAGTGGTCCAAACTCAAGCATGTCTAGTAGACCACATGAAGAAAAGCGGAAAGTCGAGAAAGTTGCGAACACAGAGGGTGCAAAACAAGTACATACCAAAAGCTGTGTCAGCTGAAGCATAAGGAGAAAACTGTGTTGCAGCTTTTGTGAAAGTGTCGTAGCGAACTTCAAGATTTTACTTACTTCTTTATAACTCATATATTTACTGCTGTCTTACTCTTCTTGGCGACAACACCCCTAATAAATAAGTAGGATTTTAATCATTCCAAACACTTTGATTTTGCCAAAATAAAATAGGATACATACTGCTTATTTTCGCCGACTGCTTTTCCCTACATTTATCTAAATTGATAAAATTTATATTTAAATTTATGTTCATCAGAGTATGTACTTTATTTCGACTTAATATTCTTTTAAATACATTTAAAATTGTATTTTGTGTTTGAAAATACTGGAGGCTCTCTGATAATATGAACATTTTTAAAATTATTTCTTCCCATGTTGACATCTTCTGGGCTCTAGAAACAAAACAGCACAAAACGCATATTGAAATTTGCATTAATATGTAACCAGGATAAACAAAGACTTCAAAATCAATCTCATCGAAGTCACTCACTTAAGATACTATAAATTAGAATATTATAATTGCATCTTCTTGTAATGCGATAATTAGTTTTCTTCATGGGAGGTACCTTTTGCAAATATTAGTAAATCTTACGTATAATGCCCATCACAAAGCCATGTGATCCTAAACCCTTTCCTTC
This sequence comes from Dysdera silvatica, assembly GCA_006491805.2. Lineage (NCBI taxonomy): Eukaryota > Metazoa > Arthropoda > Arachnida > Araneae > Dysderidae > Dysdera > Dysdera silvatica. The sequence continues at coordinate 59,287,350 of QLNU02015360.1, forward strand.
CAGTCTCTCAAGTTTGCAAAATGTTTACAACTTATGTGTTCATAATAATGACACCTGTTTTTTTATGATTATGTCTAGTTAAATTTAGAAAGCTTAACTAACCATTGGCTAATCATTAACCATGTTTGAGAAATGATTTGTGAAATTGGTGGTTTGAAAATGGAAGGTTTTTATTCCTTAGCAATTATCTAATAGTGTAATATAATGTATAAATAACGTAAATGTGCGAAATTTCTTAAAAATTTGCTCCATTTAGTGTTCAGTTGGTTTATTTTCTTTTGCGAGTCCATTATAACTAAACTTATGCTGAAGTATTTGATATATCTGGCAACGAGTCTAAAATATGTTAAAATATATTATAAACCATGTAGAGTACTATTCGCTGTTTCAGAAAATCTAGATCTGAAGGCCTTCTGAATGAAGCTCTACAATATATCACGAAATGGTACGTGTTCGGAATTCCAGTTCGGAATTCTCTTATATCCCTAGTGGGATCTTGAAGACGGATTGCTACAAGTTCCCGTGTCTTCAGACACAAGACGCATTCAATCTGTCGCATATTTCCTTTCATTACTTGTGCCCCTACAATATATATACACTGGCGGAAAGTAAAATCCAAACACCAATAAGTAATGAGTTTAGAGGAATGAAATTTAGGCAAAGCAGTTGTCTAGGTAACATATTTATTTGATTAAAGTTTCAAGGTTACCGGTAAAAGTATGCGCAAGAAGATCCATTTCAAATGCGAAATGGTGGTACATTAATAACCGCTGTAGTTGCCACGAGTTTGAATGCAAGCATGCAAATGTGCATGCATTGTGTCGTACAGGTGCCGTATGTTATTTTGTGGTATGGAGTTCAATGCCTATTGCACTTGGTCAGTCAAATCAGCAATGCTTAATGCTGGTTGTGGATGATTTGTCTTCCAATAATGTCCCATATGTGCTTGATGGGAGAAAGATCTGGTGATCTGGTAAGCCAAGGTGATATGTCGACACTCCGTAGAGCACGTTGGGCGACAGCAGCGGTATGAGGACGAGCGTTATCCTGTTGGAAAACACCCCCTTGAATACTGCTCATGAATGGCAACGCAACCGGTTCAATCACCAGTCTGACGTACAAATTTGCTGTCAAGGTGCTTGGGATAACGATGAGAGTGATCCTGCTGTCATAGGAAATCGCTCCCTAGACCGTAACTCCTGGTGTAGGTCCAGTGTGTCTATACCACAGACAGCTTGGTTCCAAGCGTTCATCTGTCCTCCTTCTTACCAATATACGACCATCAATGACACCAAGACAGAAACGGCTCTCATCTGAAAACACAACAGATCTCCACTCCGCCCTCCAATGAGCTCTAGCTTGACACCACTGACGTCGCAGATGGCAGTGATTCGGAGTTAGTGGCATGAACGCTA
>QLNU02015360.1:59288864-59316198 GCA_006491805.2 Dysdera silvatica
CATTCTCAAATATTTCGTTAAGAACATACAAAAGTGCTAGATGTTTAATGATTCCGTTTCTAGTTATTGAACGACGTAGAAATGGTTGTCTAAAACCTGTATTTTCCTTTGTTAATTTTTTTTTTAAATATACATGTATCTAACTATGATGTTGAGATTCAAGTTTAAAAATATTGAGTTAGCTTTCCCATAGATATTTAGATTCTATACTACTGAATTAATTTATGAATTTTTCTATAATCAAATTGTATTACACCTATCATATCGATAGTTTAGTTTCTCATAGTTCGTACTTTTTCTAACGTATGGTATATGTAATTGATTTTGATTAATATAGGGACACAACTTTTTCATGGTTGTAATTGATATTTATGGAATTGTGAATTTGAAATCCAATATGCTTAGACTTTTTTAAAATTAATTATTTGGAGAGTATATTATTTTAACTACTAACAGCCTCTCTACATGTATCTTTTTTTTATTATTCTAATCTACTGAGTTTGGAGAGCTGCAAGTGCATTGATGTTCGCTGAACTGGGAGGTGCAATAAGCAGATACCATAATCGATACTTACATGGTAGGACTTTTTGCTGCATCTTCTGCCACAACAGCTTTGTAGCAAAATGTTCTCATGCGACGAATAGGAAGGCAATGGAGACATTGGTGGTGTGGACGATGGCCTGTTTGGCTGACCATTGTACGGCACTTCGAGTTCCACAAACTCTCGGTCCTGAAACAGAAAGTTAGCTCTGAAGTTAAAAAAAAATTATATTATTATTTATTATCTCAATGTACTATGAGCTAAATTCTTTTCTAATTGATATTAAAAACTTACTGTGGTTTTCTCCAAGCAACGCAGTAAGTGGTGATGTTGCAGTTCGAAGATGTCCTCTTGATAGTCTTCTATATCAGGATCTTGGCCGCTATCCTGAGCAGCCATTCGTGCTTCGACTGCTTTCTTTTTACTCACGAAAGCTGCTCCTGTTGTAGCTTTAGCTATCCGGATACGAGCCATTCTCGCTTTCTGAAAGAAAACATAACTGTTTAACGCCTGAAACAAGTAGAATAACTTGCTCATTCACTCTTAGAAGTCCCACATCAATTACAATTAAACTATTCAAACTCACATTTGGTCAAAAGACCGTACTATATAAAAATACCAGTTGGAATCCAAATTTTACAAAACAATTGCTATTTTTACTGCTGATATATAGTCTGGAGTTTGGTTCCCAAAGTGACATAGATTGGTAACCTTCAAAAACCATAGGACCTGGCTGTCTGCGCTATGAATTACAAATACACATAGGCTACATTTTTCCAAGATTTTTGTCTCATCAATAATTTTTGCTTAGCTTAGATTATTAATAAACCATTAGAACATGTGTTTTTGCAAAAGTTAGGGCATTTAGACAATTTTAATTCATCTAAAATTGAGAAAAATGAGATCAAAATGTACTTTACGTGAATGGATTATTATAATAAATATTCATTGCACGCTATTAACATAGGTATGAACATATTGTATAAGTGTAGTGCATACAATATCTACCAGCATATTTTTGGTAAAAGGAAATTATTTTGACATATATTTTATTATTTTATATCTTCCAAAAATTTTTATGGTAACATTTGATTTGGTTATGTGTGATCGTAAATTTCCGGATAATGATTAAAGTCTTATTACGAATCCCGATAACATGAAACGCATATATAGAAAAGAAACCTATCTTTGTAGGTACAACTTCTCCCGTGATGTGTTTTTATCTTGATTAGTACCTACTATACATAATTACGCATTTAGTATTTTCTTTTTCAAAATAGAAAGATGACTTTAATAACAGTTAAAACTTGGCTATTCATTCTATTAAAAAAACTATTTGTATACGTATATAAATCATAACATGTAAAATAATGAAATGAGCATAAAGAATGGCATCCGGAAGGTAGAATTACTTTGACTGCATTTTGCAAATTATCCTTTCATTTTTCAAATGATTAACTAAATAATTGTTAATTACAGAAGCACTTGGCTTTTACAGTATTCTGAATAATTTATGGGAACAAAACATATACGTAGAATAGAATTTCGATAAATCGAACTTCAATGAGCCGGAATTTGCTCTAAGTCAAAGAGAATAGTAAAAAATTACGAGAAAACAAACGCAAATATAACAGGGTTTCGTGTTGGGAAGCTATACATACCACTGTAGTGTAAAGATGATGTTTCAGGAATAAAAGGTTGTGAATCATCCAACCTCATTGAATCTTCTTACAAGAAACTCTAGGAGTCTCTATGAGGTTATTACTGATCCAACCTCACTGAACCTCCTTACAAGAAACCCTAGGAGTCTCTAAGAAGTTGTTGATGATCCAACCTCATTGAACTTCCTTACAAGAAATCCCAGGAGTCTCTATGAGTTTGTTGATGATCCAACTTTATTGAACCTCCTTACAAGAAACCCTAGGAGTCTCTATGAGGTTGTTGATGATCCAACCTCATTGGATCTCCTTACAAGAAACTCTAGAAGTCTCTTCATCAAAACTCGCACCGCTTCATGAATATAGGTTTTCCAAAGTAGAACAGCCCCTTTCAACCGGACAATATTCCACTTCATCGTTCCCAACTGATTGGGAGAACATTCACCGTAGTTTACCACTCTGAAAAGTAGCCCAGGTAATTCTCCAGATTTGTATCCTTTTAAGCATTTGTTGGGACAAAGTGGAATGTAAGTTCAAGCGCAAAATCAACCAGTAAGAAATTTAGACGACCTTTGACTGGTAATTTTGAATTCGCGACCGGAATTCCATTTCAACGTCTCAAAGCCATCAAGGATTCTATGCGTCGGGCCCTGCGGTCGTGAAGTGGTAACGCGTTCTCCTAGCGTGTTGTTAAACCGGGTTCGAGCCTCAATGATATCAAAAACGAAGAACGTTTACCGACTGATTGTAGACCGGGGTTTGGCTTCCTAGGCCTAAAGAGGCTTGGATTCCTCAGAAAAATATAGGCTCTTTGCCGTATGGTGGCGAAATGGTAATGTGCTCGCCTATCGTATCATTAACTCGGATTCGATCTAATCGCATCGTGGAACTCTTTCAATTTCTCTACCAACTGTAGCCCGAGGTGTAGTTCCCTTTGCAGCAGAGGTTCGAATTTCTCGAAAAACAGTAGGTCCCGGTGCAATAGAAAGAACAGTTGCCTTCTTTACGTTGAAAAAACACAAGCAAAAAATCTGTACCTCGACATATTGTTGCTTCTCTAAGACCAACGTTGGGCCCACCAATTACTAACCAGGTACGTATAATGAAATTTAATAAATGTACATATGTGAATGTGTGTGTGTAAGAAAATAAATGTGGTGTTTGAATGTACTAACCTGAATTTTCTCTCTTTAAAATGCAGCGAGAACAATTTTAATGGATGGAAAATTCGTACCACCTGCTTCAAGAGCGTTTCTTTTTCTACGATTCAAAGCCATGTTTTCTATTCGAAACTGCGAGATTTAATAAGGGAGAAAATGGCGTGAGAAAAATTAAACCATGTTTGGTGAAAAATAAAGTATTCGTGATTTAGCGGCTAGCAAACAAGGCCGTAATTCGTTTTAAGGTGCTTTAATTAGTAATTTATTCTCGATCGCTCTAATCAAATTGAAGTAAAAGACCTTCAAAAATCAGATTAGAAAGTCAGCTAAAGTGCTTTTAAGGAAATTTGTCACCGATTGCTGAAGGTGGATAATGAAAGATCTTTTATATCGCCTTTTTCAAATAAAATACGAACACTAGTTTAGTTGTAAGTCTAGTGGATGCTCGTCAAGTAGAAATGTGGTAGTGTTAAAAATGGATTGTACCTTAAACTATGTTAGTTTTTTGAAATAACACATGTCAATATGACAAATTTATAAAACAATTAAATATTCCAGTTATTTTATACATAAAATACATTCTCTTCTCTTTTAATCTGTTGGTCGGTGTGTATAAGTATCACACCCTATAAATTACATGGAGTAGTACCCTATTACATAGAATTTTCTCACCTCCATGGATATTTTTATATTGAATCATATGAAATTTTATAAATTCATATTCCCTTCGCCTTGGGAAAAATTATCCATTGCTGTGCTTAATTTTTCAATGTAAAATCGCCATTTGTATTGAGATATCTGCATGCATCGAGCGTAATCATGTATTATATACCACAGCTTCACTTAAACAAGTTGCAATGACATACTTGCATGCAAAGCCGTGGGACTAGGGGGGCTTAGCCCTCGTCTTCCTCCAGAAAATATATTTTCTCAAAATAAATCCGAATTTCATGTTAAATTTTTGTCTTGTATAAAATTGTACATGACAATGCAAATTGTTTTTTGACTTTGAAATGTACTTAAAATATTTTTTTCTGGTAGATCTTGTGTACATAATGTTTTTTTACAGGGATTAAAATCTTCATTTACTTTATGATAAGGATGAAGGGAATTATATTGAGTAGTATACTAAAATTTATAAGTTTTCAATGCAAAATTTACTTTAAGAAATGTATTTGTTAACGTTAAATAGATTAGTCTGCTTATATGTATATTTAGTATTATTAAATATATTAATAAAATACATCAAAATATTTACGAATTTTAAACCCCTCCTGCAGATTTCTGAGTCCCCCTCTAACAAGCCTATAGCTACGGGCCTGCTTGCAGGATATAAAAGCTAGTTCTGTTTGAAAGTTTATTTTATTCTTCTGGATTTACAAGAGTTCCAATTCTACACCAGGTCTTTAAGAAATCTATTAAGTTCTCAAGAAGTCTACTGAGTCCCCAAGAAGTCTATTAAATCCTCAAGAAGTCTACAAGAAATCTACCATGTTCTTAGGCCTATAATGTGTCGACTATGTCTACAAAAAGTTTCTTAGGAAATATTATACCATGGGAAATGAATTATTGAGGTAGTTTTCAACTTGTGCGTCACGGCGTCTCAAGATGCCGCAGAAACTATTTTCATCACGAAAATAAAATTTCGCTCAATGTTAGAATACTAAGGATGCAGTGAATCAAAAAGCCGGTTGGGAACCACTAAATCAGACCAGTGTATGTAATAAATTATGTGATGATAGCTGCATAATATTAGAACGCAAATAACAAATTATAGACAACGCACTGAATTAAATAATAAAACAGTAAAACAACGTTTTTTGTGCGTATAATCAAATTTAATGCTTAGAAATAACTAAAAACTCGATGTATTTGGAGCCAGGCAATGTGCTGGGCCCGAAATACATTGCGTTTTTAGTTATTTTTAATTATTAAAATTCATTATACACAATAGAAACGTTATTTTACTGTTTTATTAATTATTAGTACCTAGTTACACCAGCATTATGAGCAAGTATTACTTATAAATGTATTTTATTCAAATATCTATTATAATAATTGTGATGTGCGCGTTGGAAAATGCATATTAACTAAAGACATGAAATTGTGTTTTTAATATATGTAAATGTTCCTTTTGTCTTAAGATCGAAAAATGAACACTTTTTAATGTACCAATGATTAAAAGCAATGTCAAGCTCTCCATGGTATCCAAAGTTACCTATTAAGCAGTTTTAGAGCCTGGAACTAAAAAAAAAACAAAAACGTAAAAATATTTAATTTACCCAGCTGAGAGTGTACTAATATTGGATGCATCTCGTCTAGGTGACTTGTTCTCTTTTACCAGACAAGGGGATAGGAATCGCATGAAAAATAAGCTTGCCCTTTAGACAAAGTGTGTTCTCTAGTACTTATGCAGACAAAACAGTGCGAAAATGTAAGTGAGAGAGTTTAAAACTTTTTTTACTTCCTTTACTTGAAAAATTTCCTTTTAAAAAGCTAATTAAGTACTATAGCCATCTCGTTTCGTGGGCTTTACAATAAATACTGATATTTGTGTATATGGATCTTATATTAAAGGAACAGATAGAAGTAATATTTTTCAAACATTTCATATTATGAATACCATAGCATGTTTTTTGCCAGCATATATATATATATATAGGGAGAAAAATAGATCTAAATGAATATCTTGAGGCTATAACATTGTATTTAACATATTCTTGAATATTTCAGAGTGAACTGTTCCATTTTGAATAGAGAAATTAGAACGAAGATAATGATTAATCAATTTGTTGTTTTGATAATAGTATGAATTCTGAAGAGAAATACGGAAATTATAATGCAGCTAATGAAATAGAATTGTAATGATAATAATAACAAAAGTATGTAAAATAATTATTGAATTCAACCACTAACTTCTAAATAACTTATCACAGCCAAAATATAAAATAAAGTTAGATTACTCTATTAGAGAAAGTATACTTTTTCCAGTTTAAACCTTAACCCAAAATTGGAAGGCGGCGCGTAAACATGCTTTTCCGTGTTCGATGAAATGTAATTGTATGTCAGGGGTAATTTTAGCAGCACAAATTGTTCCCTTTGATTCAGACATAAGAAATTACCAACGAAAATGCAGCTACAGAAAATATACCTTCTGCACCTGTCCAGCGATGGTCCTGTCCCTAAGCAACCGACCCTGCCCCTAATCAATAACACTGACAGAAGATAGGAATCCCAATACTGAAAATTCTTTATGATAATTTTCCCTACGATTATCCAATTTAAGTCACTGTTTAGCCGTACTTATGCCACTTTTTTGGTACGAATCACACTGCTATGAATTTACGAATTGTGAATGAACTGTATTTAAAATTCATAAGACTGAAGAAATTATGTATCGTCTAATTTCCAGCATATACGTTTACATAAGTACTAAATTCATGAAATGCCTCATTTAATAAATTAGTAAATTTGCGAAATATCTGATTTTTTTAAATTACTAAATGATGTTCAAAATATCTCATTTACTGAAGGAAAATTCAGGTCAAGGTGTTATTCATAAAAGGAAAAAATCGATCCCGAATAATTACAGTGTTTTAATATACCTATGCATTATAAAACGAAAACGCTTGCTGCCGCTAAATAAAATTTTACAAATCTGGAAATCTACTTATTAAAACTATATCAGCTCATATAAATTATGGTTATCCAAATGTTTTATATATTGTGAACTTTTTCAATAACGTCACTCCAATTAGCATTTATTTCTGTTTAACGACATTTTTTCTTCGTCCTTTGCTCGTCAATGGGGGAAATTACTATAATATGACTGACAAGCCTAATCGTAATTGACGAAGAGAACTCCATGTCAATATCTAACGTCAACATCGCCATTTAAAAACTGAAAGAAACTCGCAGAAGTTTAGATTCAACGTTCAGTAACTAATTTTTAGGTGCTTCACCTTTTCAAAATTAGGTTATCAGACACGAATATGTTCGAATTATGCACTATATATTAAAATACATTTATAAATGATTATGCAACAGTACAGTAAACAATGAATAATAGTAGGTATACTAAGTAAAAGAGGTAGAGCCCAAGAAAACACAATGACTATATACATATATGAAAACGTAGGATATAGGACCAACAAAGTCGTCTACATACAAATTATTACTATATATTTATTATTATCCAGACGAAACCAGTCTCTTTGCCTATTTCATCGTCTCTATAAATAAGGTTAATATGTTAGCCGAACGGTCACAATGTCAGATATTACCAGGTTCATTGGGATTTCAGCGTCTTTGCTCGCCGCCTTGTAATCTAGATTCTTTATGAATCCCTATTATAGGAGGAAATAATTTCTTTGGTAATGAAACAGTGTGTCAAATAGGGCTGGATAAATGCATCCAAAGGCTTCAAGATCAGAAAAACTTGCAAGTGTTCGCTTACGCAGTTAGATTTTAATCATTTTATCATTATTCATCTTTATAGAAACTACAGTCGAAGACGGTTATAAGAACAATTTGATGACAAGTTTCTGAAGTGCTCTTAAGAACCCCACAGATATAACGTTATTTTGCCCGGTTATAACGTAATAAAAATTTACGAAATCCGGATATAACGTCAAAATAAATCAACATTGCGTATTCCAATGGGGCTTATAGGATACTATTACCCATCTCTAGGTTAGCACAATTTGCCAAATGTTATAAAATATTGGCAAATATTGGCTTTTTCTTCTTTACAAAAGCTCTATTTTAAGTTTAGACTTGGATGTGAAAATATTAGTCGCCATTGCAGGCCTACAGCCAGGATGAAAGGGCACCTAGGGCAAGACAAAGGGCATGTGGGGCACAGGGCACCCGCTGATTGGTCTATATATATGTAAATAGCTCGATGGGGCAACTGGAGCCACGCCCCTGCTGGCCCCGGATTGACTACAGGCCTGCGTCATTAACTCCTCTAGGAAATTTATAAAAATAAAACCTTGCCTAGTTGGCTTCATGTGCTTGACCATTTGGCAAATTGTGCTAACCCTGAAAAGGTTAATATTATTCTATAAAACCTTATATACGCAGAAAAGGGGTATCTTTCTCATGTCTGGGTAATCTAGTTGGTTAAAGGAATTAGGGAGATCCCCGGTTCGACTTCAGATCTAGACGTTGTCTTTTTTCTTTTTTGCAAAGCTCTAAAATCATCTAAGCATAAACGTGCCACAATAGTAGTCATCATCTAATGGGATGGTTTTATATTTTCCTTTACACGTATTTCGGAAGTTTTTCTTCTGTTTTGCAGCTCTTTTTTATTTTCGAAAGGGTTTAACGCGCTTGTTGCATTTATGCTTCAATAATAGATTAACTTAAACTTTTACTAGTCAAATAGTTTAAATGTCTTTGAAACGTACCTCTCACTTTCATCTATTTACTCCTCGCACTCATGACGCTCACCCATCTGCTTTTGAGTAAGATCAAAATGAATCCTTCCCCACGAAAAACTCACAAAAATCTCGCCCCGGAGGCTTTTCTGTGTTGACCATATTTGGCAATTGTGTTATCCCTGTGAAGGGTAATAATATCATACATCCTTATATACGGAGAAAGAGAGCGTTGTTTCCTGTCCTCGTTCGTCTAGCGGTCTAAGACACTCCGGGCTAAATGGAAGGACCCTGGTTCGAATCCAGGATGGGGACGGCGTCTCTTTTTCTCCAGAAAAGCTGTAGTTTAGAGCTACATATACGTGGGTGGCAAAAATTATTGTATAATAAATTCCCCCACGAAAAACTCACAAAAATCTCGCCCCGGAGGCTTTTCTGTGTTGACCATTATTTGGCAATTGTGTTATCCCTGTGAAGGGTAATAATATCTTACAAACTTATATACGGAGAAAGAGAGCGTTGTTTCCTGTCCTCATTCGTCTAGCTATCTAAGACACTCCGGGCTAAACGGAGGGACCCTGGTTCGAATCCAGGATGAGGACGGCGCCTCTTTTTCTCCAAAAACGAAAAAGCTCTAGTTTGAGCTAAATATACGTGGGTGGCAAAAATTATTGTATAATAAATCCCCCCACGAAAAACTCACAAAAATTTCGCCCCGGAGGCTGTTCTGTGTTGACCATTATTTGGCAATTGTGTTATCCCTGTGAAGGGTAATAATATCTTATATCCCCATAAAGACTAAAAATGTAAGGTAACACTACTGTATTTTATCCTTACTCTGTACATGCACGTTATTCCACAATTCTTCTGAACTTTAAAATAACTACTAATGGAAAACTTTTCCATTGGAAGTTATGGTTGAAATAACAAGTAAATAATAATAACAATTTTACATTGTTATAATTAAGCATTTGATTTAAAACAAAGTATATTCCTTATGCGCTAATAATGCTGTTTTCGAAATTTAAAGTCATGTACCAAAATTTTAAAATTATTTATCGCTTATAAAAAGGTGTTTACACATTTTTAGAACGATTTCAATAGAGGATTAAAAAATGAAAATATTTTGTGGGAAAATGGATCTGGCAACATGTTATTATTTCAAATTAAGATTATCGTCTGCTACTTTCAAATTCATTTTTCATTCAAAATGGCGCCTGTAAACAAGCTGTGGATTGAAGGATACGTTTTCGCGCTTTCAGAGGAGAAATATTCTTATTCCATTATTAAAAACGTTGTGAAACGCATGGTATAAAGATTTCTAAGTGCAAAATAAGCAACATTATTAATCGAAAAGGGAAAGACCGTCAATCAGAACTTCTACATAAAAAGAGGACTCCAAATGAATACCCGAACAAGGTATGTACTGTTGCAAATATTTCTAAAGTGAGATCACTGGTAACAAGAGAAAATCCACCGACGCAGAAATCAATTGCAAACTCTTTAAGAACTTCTGTAGCAACAGTAAATAAAATAATAAACCAAGATTTATAACTTAAAAAAGCTAAAAAACATAATCTTCACCGTCTTTTGTCGAGACATGTGGCTCAACGCAAAACATGTTGCAGAGTCCTGTATGAAAATTACTTAGAAGGAGATAAATGGAAATACGTTGTTACCCTTGATGAAGCATGGGTTTACATAAATGAGTGTAACAAAAAAAAAGGTCCATTTACTATCGTAAGCGTGGAGAAAAAAATTTCCAAACTTGGTGCCGAGAATGCAAAGAAAGCTTCAGTAAAGGCTTTATGATTGTCGCAGGTTTCTCTTACAATGGGAAATTAAAGATAAAAAAAACTGGAAAAAAAGGTTAAAATCAACTCATCATATTATCAGGAGAATTTTTTGCATCCAATATTTACAGAAGAAATTCCATTTTTTTTATTCCAACAATTTTCAGAGTATAAAACTGCAATGAGACAAAGCCAGCAGTCATACCTCAAAAACTACCACTGCATTCCTTGAAAAAATGAAAATTAATACAGCTATTGCATGTATTCCGTTTCATCATATTCCTGAGAAGTCCCCTGTTGTTTCTCCTATGAACTATTGTGCCTTTGGTCCGCTGAAAAGAGCTCTCTCTAAGCGCAAACCCACTACCATTGATGGACTTTGGAAAGTTGTGGAACAACAATGACAAGCAGTACCTCTGGAAATGTTGCAAAAAACCCTTCTATCATGGAAAACATGATGCACACTTATAGTTCAGAAACAAGGTTATCAGATGGAATATTTAAAAAAATAATCTTTACATTTTAAACATTAAAAAAAATGACTCCAAAATCGTTTTAAAAATGCGTAAACACCCTCTGTAGTTAGGGCAGTAATTTTTTCGCAGAAAAGAAATGCAAAATTCGCTAGATATTCGCGGGAAAAATCTCGAATTTTGCGGAAATCTAAAAAAATGTCGCGAAACAAGTATAACACGAAAATTAAAAACCCAAATTTTCGAAACAGTAATACAAATATCTATGACATTACTAAATAAACATTATATAGTAGAATGGCCTTATATGTAAGTCATATGGCCCAAGACCAACCGAGGGGTAGTAACGAACCTTATAGTTGTCGGTTTTCGTTTACATATATGCTTATTATAAAGTTTAATTACCCATTACGCACAAAGCCATTACTAGTATTAAGTACATCCATATAACGATATTCATAATTTATTCTATTGTTAAAGAAAGTTACGTAAAATTACATCGCAATTTTTCAGCACGAAAACATAGTAATATGAAATTATATCGCCATTTAGCGACATTAAAAGAAAGTAAAATCATACAGAAGTTTGAAAAAAAGTTTTCCACGATTTTCAGACAGAATAACAACTCCATATGGGTCATTTACTGCGGCTTTGCCCTTGCATTATTAAACTAAATCTCTTTCTCTCGAATGAACCAGATTCAAACGTTTTAGCTTAACCCTCAACGTTACGGTATGTCCATGCAAAACATCTTGCACATACTTAGTTTAAACACATTTTTCTGCCAAATTTCGCTCAAAGGATTTTTCACGTGATTGTATTATTAAAGTTATTTAAATATGAAAATTAATCAAAAAGTTATAATAGAAATAAGGCCAAACGGGAAAAACGCTAAAATTCACAAAAATTTTGAAAAAATCATAAATGTCGCGAAATCGTTCGAAAAATTCTAAAATTCGAGGCAAATGTCACAGAAATTTTCGCCGTGATAAAATTACTGCCGTATGTCTAATAGCGCTAAAATTTCGTATGTCTCTTGAATGACGTTAAAATCGAATTGCACTATCTGCTGATTACTGAAAACGTTAATACTATAAATATAACGCAGGTTTAAACTATAAAACCGACTTTCGATTAGTTCGCTATAAGATTTGAAGACGCAAGTTTAGAGCTGTGTGCAAGTGTTCTGGAAGTAAGAACTTAACACCTAACTGAAGAATTATAGTCTTCAAAATACAGCACTTTAATCACCAATGAATCAAAAAAAAACACTTAAAATAAATTTATTTTTGGAAGAGCGTTATATTTTCAGTCCAAATGTTTGACAAAAAAAAAAACCCTTCGGGAATTCTTTAAATTTGAGTAATAAACAGAGTAAATGCCATTTGTGTCAAAGATATTTGAATTACGTTTCTGAAATAAGCGCGTTTCATATTCTTTCTTCGTCCAAATACTGCTGTCTGAGAAAGTCGCTAGTTAAAAATATCAGAGGACTTTAAGTTCAAAATTCTCCAAAATACGATGTAAATTCTTTTCAAAAGTTCCGTTTAAAGAAATTAAATTTCAAATTTTTATTTTGATGCCCGCTTCACGAATATATTTTGTGTAATTAAAAAAGAAATGAAGAAACCCAACCAGAAGGTAAACAAGTTCTACATTTTGAAAACGCTCGATATTAAATTCTAGGAAAGGGTAAAAAGTCTGATATTAATTGAAAACTTCAATCCTTAGAATCTTGCATATATATATGTAAATTTCGAAATATACGAAACGAGATATCCCTCTCGAAATTCTTCTCTTTTTATACGCTTTCGCATTATATTTTTTATAACAGTAAATTATCGAGTAGAAAATAGCGTCATAATTATAGCATGCTTACAGAAAAGTAGCGTCAAAATTGTAGCATGGTTATAGAAAAATGGTACCATAATTGCAGCATGCTTACAGAAGAATGTGGATTTGTAACTCAATTTATATTGTAAGTTTTCTTATTTTGCCGGATTACAAGTGTTCTATTCATTTTTCTGATTGTCAAAAATGTATTGCGTTCTGGTAGTCTTTAAATAGTTTTGAGGGTAATATTTTAAAAAGGGATGGAAATGGCGAGTGAAAAATTAGAAAAAATGGGAAAATATACTATCTGGATGAAGACCTAAAGCTTGTGGTAGAAATGAGGAAAGAAGACTTAGGTGACTTGGACATGTAGAAAGAATGAGAGAAGCTACGATAACTAAGGAGATTGTGGGACCAATTCAGAAGGAAGGAGAAATTGGAACGCCCTAGATAAAGATAGCTGTATGGGGTGGAAGAAAAGCTAATAAAAGAGGAGTAGGAGAAGAAAAGTGACGAAGAAAGATCCCCAGAAAGACTCAGGAAGGAAGATCCATGTGCTTCAGGGACTTAATGGCTGAAACAATTGAATTCTGAAAATTAAATTTCCTTGTTATTTATATCTACATTCAAATTAACAATCATCTTAAGAAATTAAAGGGAATTGGCTTCAAATTACAACTCTTTTGAATCATTCTACTGATAGTTCAATATTTCTTGAAGCGCAGAAATGGAAATATTAAAAAAACAGAAACGCAACTGTTAAAAAAAAGAACATAATCACCCAAACTTGAATGACTTACTTGTTCGTCAAAAGGATTGGTTAGATTTTAAACTGTAAGGTTACTGAAAATTATGTCACAAAATTCGGGTTCATGAGCGACTTCAACAGCGTCAGATGACATGAATTGGTGGCATTACCTCTTATTAATCACATTAACGATACAAACACGTTCAAATGGGTCCCCCCGAGTATTTATAAGTAAGGCATTAGTACAAATCATGATCATTATGTTCAAGTAAAAGAAAATTTGGAAGAGAACATGAATATTTATTACACTGAGAATTCAATTGTTTATTTTTTTCTTGCTGCTTCTGTCTAATGCCCATGTTCAAAGTTGTGATATTGTTGTATTCTTTGTTATCGGTAATCGCTTTCTCCCTCTCTCTCCCCACCTGCTTCTTTAGATAATATTTTAGCTGTAGTTTGTTTTATTTATGTAAATTTTCGGTAATAGTTTAATTCGTGTCAATTAATTAGTGGTTTGGCTTTTACAATCAAGCATTAATTCTGGATAATTATTCAAATGATATTTTATTTATAAATAAAAGTTACACAATTTATATTTATTTGTCGATTTTTCCTCTTTCTATGGAGTGAAAATTAAAACAAATGGCCAACGTCAACACTTATACCATGTGAGTTTAAATTTTAATTCATTTGCCTTCTCATATTTTAATTTTATTTAATTATCTTCCCAACCACTCTAAATTAAAATATTGAAATTAATCCACTTTTAAAAAAGTGACAGTTCTAAAAGGAGAAAGGGTACCGTATCGAAGTATAGGAATCATTTGTAAATTTATTTAGAGTTTCTGTCAGGGAAATGATTTCCCAAATTTTTACACCTCATATTATGTAGTAAGATATATTTGTCAGTTAGATAGAATTTATGACTTAATAAAGAACGGAAGAAATAATTAAATGGTAACTATTTAAGATTTTTATTAGAAATTCATAATTTTATTCTTAAGAAAATATTCCAAGTTAGGGCAGAACATGTATGTTCTTCAATATATTCAAAGATACCTACTAAATAAGGAAATATTATGTATATAATAAATTGTTAAATATATATGCGATATTAATATTTAAAAAATTTTTAAATTTTAAATTTTTAAATTAAATATTTTAAAAAATTTAAATTTTCAATTTTCAAATTAAATATTTAAATTAAATATTTAAAAAATTAAATTTTTAAATTTAAAAAATTACATTTTTAAATTAAATATTTTTAAAAATTTAAAACTTTAAATTTTTAAATTAAATATTTTAAAATATTTTAAATATTAAAAAACTCAGCCACCGAAGTGGCAAGCCAGCCTCAATAGGTGCTGGTCCCAAGCTCGGATAAATGAGGAGGGTTGATGTCAGGAAAGGCATCCGGTCATAAAAATGCCATGCCAAGGCTAAGGCGTACCCTGTAAGCGACGCGTAGACATGTCGCCCGACATCTGTGAGAAGTGGGGAGGAGCTACCGAACCAAGGACGAGGTCGGCTAAAGAAGCTAGTCCAGCGAAAGAGGAAGAGAGTGTTGGAAATAAGAATAGGCACGTTAAACATTGGTACGATAAATGGGAAAAGTAGGGAAATAGTGGACGTGGTGCAAAGAAGAAAAGTAAAGATCTTGTGCCTACAAGAAACTAGGTGGAAAGGAAGCAAAGCTAAAGAACTTGGTGAAGGATATAAGATGTTTTACAGTGGAACCAATGTGAGAGGGAGAAATGGTGTAGGTATTGTGATAGCGGAAGAACTTCAGGACGAAGTTTTTGAGGTCAACAGGAATAGTGACAGGATGGATTATGTGCATTAAATTAGAAATAAGAGGAAACCTAACCAGAATAATTTGCGCATATGCCCCTCAGACGGGATGCAAAGAGGAAGAAAAAGACGCCCTTTGGGAGAATCTAGATCGAGTGATAATGGAAACACCTAGGAATGAGAGACTGTTCATTGGAGGTGATTTAAATGGACATGTGGGAAAAAGTAAGAGAGAGGAAAGACAAATATTTGGAAAGTGGAACATGGGAGAGAAAAATAAAGAAGGAGAAAGGATTATAGATCATGCGGTGGCACTTGATTTAGCGATTGTTAATACTTTCTTTGAAAAGAGGGAAAACCAAATGATCACTTATAGAAGTGGAGACAGAACTAGCCAGATTGACTATGTTATGTGTCGCAGAAGGCATCTCAAGGAAATAAGAAACAGTAACGTGATTAGTGGTGAGAGTGCTGCGTAGATTACTTGTATTAGATTTGGAACTAACAACTAGTAAAAACATGAAACGTTCAAGGCAGAGAGAACAGAAGATAAAATGGTGGAAACTGAAGGAGAATGATATGAGGAAATGGTTCAAGGAAAAGGTGCTAAAAGAGATAACGTTGGCGGAAGATTTACAAGAATGGTGGAAGTTTAATAGTTATATTATAAGAAAGACAGAAAAAGAGGTGCTATGAAAAACATCAGGAAAAGGACCGCCAAATATAAAGGAGGCATGGTGGTGGAATGAAGAAGTAGAATCGGCAATAAAACATAAGACAGAGATGAAGAAAAGATGGAACCCGACAGGTAGCGTGAAAGACAAAAAGCATATAAATTGGCAAATAAAGAGTCAAAGAAAGCTGTGACCAAAGCGAAAACGGTGGAAGATGCGTATGAAGAAATGGAAAGAAAAGACGGAGAGAGGCAGTTAATAAGAATAGCTAAAGTGAGAAATAAAGGGTCAAAGGACTTTACAATGATTAGGCAGATAAAAGATGATAGGGGAGTGTAAATATTGGAACAATCGTGGATTAGAGGAAGATGGAGAAAATATTTTAGTAAGTTACTAAACGAAGAAAACTCAAGTGTGTTATTTGATGATGGAAGAGCGATTGAAAAAGAGGTGGGGGGAGATAGGCAGAAATGAAGTGGAAACGGTGCTTAGGAAAATGAAAAACGGGAAAGCAACAGGTATGGAACAGATCCCGGTAGAGGTATGGAAGAGCTTGGCAGGTGAAGGAATAGATATCCTGTGAGACCTTACGAAAAAATTGTGGCAACAGGAGAAGATACCGTATGAGTGGAGAAAGAGTATTGTTGTACCAATATATAAAGGTAAAGGTGATGTGCAAGAATGTGGTAACTACAGAGGAATAAAGCTGATGGCCCACTCACTGAAGATATGGGAAAGAATTGTGAAAACGAGGATTAGAAAGGAGACAGATATAGGCACTGAACAGTTTGGTTTTATGCCAGGTAGAGGAACAGTGGACGCTATATTTGTACTGAGGCAGCTCATGGAACGATGTAGAGAGATGCGAGCAGAGTTACATATGATGTTCATAGATTTGGAGGAGGCATATGATAGAGTACCTAGACAAGAGTGTATGAGAAAAAAGGGAGTATCGGAAAAGTATGTAAGACTGGTAAAGGAAATGTACGAAAGAGTGGAGACGCAGGTTAGGAGTAGTGTAGGTTTGACAGAAGGGTTCCCGGTAAAGGTTGGACTGCACCAGGGTTCAGCTCTCAGTCCTTACTTATTTGATCTGATAATGGATGTTTTAGTGAAAGACGTAAACTGTAATGCACCATGGAGTATGCTGTTTGCAGATGACATTGTACTATGCGAAACATCCTGTGAAAAAGTAGAAAGGAAAACCGAGGAATGGGGGAAAGTGTTAGAGGTTTGAGGATAAGCAGAACAAAGACAGAATATGTGGCACTAAATGGAGAAAGCGTAAGTAGCATAGGTCTACAAGATGAAGGATTACCATCGGCACAAAATTTTAAGTACCTTAGATCGTTTATAGGCTGCGATTGAGTTTTGACCAGATTAATAAGAATTAATAAGATTAAAGGACCATAACGCCGACCCCATATAACATGGGAAATGGCAAAGCGAAAGAAGAAGAAGAAGATGATGATGATGTTTAAATATTTTAAAAAAGGAAATTATTTGCTTTGGTGTTATTTCATGGAATTTTACTTTAATTATGTATATTTGAATATCCTTTTTATACAATAAGCATGCAAATACTTAATTAAGATTTATTAGATTTTGGGGGTTTAATACTGATCTGGGCTCCTGTTCCTGTTCCCTATGTGTTACTGTTCCAAGTAACTTTCCTGTTAACGAAAGTTAATAGGACAGTTACTGAATACCCACACAACGCGATGTCCTTCCTCACTATTTCGATTACGCCCTATTTTAATAACAAAAATGTCTTTTAAAAAAACGATAAAGACATTCAAATTAAAATTTAATAAAACATGTTTTTCTTTTCAAAATAAGGATTCCGTGACCCAAAAGGCTAAAAGCTGTGAACAGGAACCAAGCAAAACTGAAGTATGCTGTAATTTTTTAGTACTTTAAATTAATTGGTGACTGAAATTATTTGAATAAATATTTGTATGTAACAAACCCGGTTATTAAAAAAGAAATAATTGCCAATTATTGAAAATAAGATATATATGACTTTTATATTAGTTGATGACATAATTGCATTTTTTATGTGGTAATGAAAAATACGAGTTTTAATTGGTGCATTTGCTTGAAATGTGATTAAATATTACATTATTTAATATGTGCATTTTGTTTAAAACTCAGCAATTTTTCAATTAAAAATGTTATAAAGAAAGGAAATAATCGCTGCTTTAAAATTTAAATAGGATAGTTATTGGAAAAACATGGAGGTTTGATAGATATTAAAAATGAAAATGTTTTTAAAAATCTCACTCATGAGTTGTTCAGAATTAATTTTCAAAAGAGAGGTTATATAATTTATCGGTGAATTAAAAAACCAGGATACGTAAGTTAATAAAGGGCATAAAAGTTTTCGCTTAGTAATTCAGAGTTGGGTTTAATATGTAAAAAGCTTCAAGATAGTCTTCGAGAAAAGTATTAATCTCCCAAGTTGGTGGTAAAAATAAAAAAAAATCGTTTCAAGTTGTAGAAATATAATGATATTAGGAAGGTATTTTTTTTTGAAATATGTAAATGTCCCTCTCAGATCTTATGTGAATTAATAAATGTACTTATATCAATTGGCCAATTGGAATGCTTTGGCAGAAATAAAACTCCAAACTGAGCCAAATTGAGTAAAGTGGATATGGGAAAAGCGGCTAAACAAGATATAATGTTATTTTTTATTTTTTATAGTTGAAAACGGACAGTTTTTTAGTAGAGATTATATAATTTCATTATAATCGCTTGAATAGGCAACAGCATCTTATCCAAACTTTAGCCTATTCGTCATCCTTCTATAAATCAGTTTTGTATTCGAAATACTAAAATTTATAAAAGCAACGTCCACAGGACGTAGAAGCAAAAGCACCAATTACCTTTCTGATAGAAGTGGACATATTAATTGGAATAGCAATCTGAGAATACTCTGGAGGCCCTCAATTGGACATAGTGGAAGTACTGGAAAACATGAAGTTTGCTGACAATTTATGTCTGATAAGCAAAGCCGAAGCAATATGAAAAAAAAATGGAAAAATTAAAAAAAGAAAATTGCCGGTTTAACAATAATTGAAAAAACTAAAGAAATTAATATAAACGGCAATAACAAAGCAAACGTTAAGAAGAACAGTAAAGATATTAAATAAATAGCAAAATTTCAACACACTGATTTTAAGTGTATTAGAGGTGGAACAAAGGAAGATATGAAACACAGAACATAAAAAGCCAAAGACACCTGCACGTAATTAAAGGGTATTTGGAGCACGTCAAAACGAAAAGGGAAAGCCAAACTAACAATTCTAAAAATAACATAGGATCAGTGTTGCTTAAAGCAGGCAAAATGTACACTAAGTAACCAAAGTGATAAAAAAAATTTAAAATTTTAGTAAACACAATTGCCTCTGGATACATAAACGTAAAAAATGATAACTAATAAAGAAATATGGGATCAAAATATATGTGCGGTCAAAAAATAGTATCAGAAACCAGTTAGCAAAGGAAATGTGTTTGTTTCCGATATAACTCAGAAAAAAAAGAATAAATAATAATACAAAAGCGCTAAACTGGAACCCGAAGGAACAAGAAGAAATGGTAAACCAAAAAAACTTGGAGTGGAACATTAAGAAACTAACTCAAGTAAAGAACAAAAAACATGGTGAGAAGTTAAAAAACTTGCAAAGCACCAAGAAAATTGAATACTTTCGTTAAAGCCCTAAGTCCCCTTAGGAAATGAAAGAAATAAAATAAAGGTAAAAAAGAAGACAAATTTAGTAAAAATGGGTGATAAAATGAAAACATTGAAATGAAATAAAAAAAAATGATATGTTCTAAACGTCTGTATAACAAACTGAAAGAAAATAGGGATTCTCAGATAAAGATGAAAACATGATTTATGAGGAGAATGCTAAAATTTAAGAGACTTCGTTTCTACTAATAACTTTAAATTCATTAAAAAAAATGATCTTCGAATGGCGACACGCTTACAACGGAACCTCGAGAACTGTCTGAGCTCGATTTTTCTGACTTTCGGTTTATAGGCCAATATGACCGAGTAGATAAAAGATCCAAAATCAAATTTGGCCCAATCGACCTGGGGGTCGAGCTACGGCCCACTGAAAATAGAGCTCACCCTACGATGATGCTTCGCTGCATGACAGGTGAAAACAGTGTTTTGGCATTCTGGCAAGCATTAGGCGTCAAACGTTATCGTAGGAAAAAAATAACACATATGAATAAAATATAGCACATATTTATAATAGTCATTTTAGTTGTACCTGAAATAATTATACATTGTGTTTTCTAGTGTAAAAGTAAAAAATATTTGAAGATTTTGCCTTACTTTTTTATAACTGACAAATTTTGAGATCATTTTTGGCGAAGAACTCGAAAAAGCTGCCTGGTACGTAAACCAGTCTTGAATAAATAAGACGCGATCCTTCAATTTTCAAATCAGTAGCAATCATCACTTGCCTGTAACTTCATTATTTTTGACATTTTTAATTCTTTTGTTGGAAAGCGTGGAATTTCAAGCCTTATTTGTCACCATGTCTTCCTTTTCCACCATATCAACATACTTGTTTCGCGTTGTTTGTGAAAAATACACAAAGCAAGCCGATTTTGTATCAGATTATAAGATGGATATTGAGAAAGAAATATTTACATTTGCCAAAACTTTGATAAGTGGGTTAACATACGAAATGAATGACGAGAATACACTTGATATTTGTTTAAATGAAATGAAGTATGATGCAATACAGGGTAATGAAATGAATGATGAGGAATGGGATGAACAAACTAATTTGCCGTCACGCGTAACTTACACATTAGAAGACATGAAAAGAATTTCCATGGAGTGGGTCAGGAAAACTACGTTCCTTGAAAAGCATACAGCATCGCTTTAAAGACAACACACTTTCACATAGACAAATTTATCACTTTCGGGATTATGTTGCTTCCCAGGGTACAAGATGTGAAAAACTGTTACGGATGAAAGACGAAGTATTTGAGAAGTTTAAAAATGCCCGGGAATATGCTTTATTAACAGTTCACGATGCCGATTTAAAGTTATGGTTTCTGAGCATTGCAATGAGAGAAAATCTCACAAACTTTAGCGCAAGTGATGCTTTTCTATTAAAATTTTAATAAAAGAGCGTGGCATAACAAGTAGAAGTGTCACCAAATTCGTTATGCCTGTACGTACTATGCACACAACGGCTTTGGAAGATAGAGCTATAGAATTCGTCAACATAGTTACAGATGCAATGAGCAACTATCCTTTTGATGAGGTTTTAAACACTGACCACAGCGGATTCACTAAAGAACGGGCATCTACGCGCACTCTGTCGATTAATGGGGAAAAGCACACTCCAAGTACCATTCAATCTTCTCACGCCATATCCCATTCCGTAACAATTGAACCTGTCATTTCTGCTACTGGACAATTATTGCGACAATTTCTGCTCATCCATCAGGAACCAAAGGGTGTATTCGATCCACGGGTACAGGAAAAGTTATTTAATCTCCTAATGTTATTCTGGAATGTTCCAAAAGTTGCAAATCCTCTACCGAAATACATGAGATGTTCCTCAGCGAAGTACTCAAACCAGGCATAACATCAAAAGTTCTATTAATTATGGATTCGTGGACAGGTCAAATGGACGAAAATATATTTGATAATGCATTTAGTCAAGCCAGTCTTTCAGAGCAATCGAAATTGATGATTATACCACCTGGAGGGATAGCACTCATACAGCCATACTACGTATATTTTTTTCTTCAATGGAAATATTTCGCTAAACGCTTAACACGATTTTGCCTTTTACATTATTATGAGCATATAATCTTATCAGAACGTCATAACATCACAAAACTGCATTCACTCATTCACAATCAGCTGTCTTCCCCAAAATTCCGTAATATGATAATCTATGCTTGGTGGAAATCAACGTACCCGGTACTTAAGCCTGAAAAATTCTTCAATGTGCAAGAAATTTGTTTTAATTTCACGGACCAAGTGTGTCACGAAATGGACTGCGATGGTAGTTCATTCATTTGTTGCAATCATTGCTCAAAGTTATTATGCTTTCTCATTTTTTTATTGATTTTCATTTCCATTAAAAGCGTTTTAAGTTCATCATAGCCAAGAGCGCAGTTATAACTCTGGAAACCCCCGCAGTTAGGTAACTCAAAATTTTTTTTTTCATATCTACATAAATTCATTTTCATACATAAATACTCCATGTTCATAATTCAAATCAGTTTCATATGTAAATACTCCATATTCATAATTCAAATCAGTTTCATATGTAAATACTCCATATTCCTAATTCAAATCAGTTTTAAATGTAAATATTCTATATTCATAATTCAAATCAGTTCCATATGTCAATATTGCAGCGGTAAATAATTTTAATTGATTTTGGAAAGTGCCTCTAAAATTATTTGCAAAGGAACCTCAGCTTTTCCGATGCGCCAGGACTTCACTTCTACAAGACGTAGAAAGCTAAACTTCTAACATGAATAAAAGTAACTCACAGTAAAACTTTCGGCGCTTAATGCTTGCTCAGCACGCCAAAACACTGTTTTCACCTGTCGTGTAGCGAAGCATCATTGTAGGGTGAGCTCTATTCTTAGTGGGCCGTAGTTCGACCCCCAGGTCGACTGGGCCAAATTTGATTTTGGATCTTTCATTTACTCGGTCATATTGGCCTATAAACCGAAATTCAGAAAAATCGAGCCTTGACAGTTCGCGAGGTTCCCTTCTTAGCAAATAAACAATAAAAATCAGTTAAAAAGATGAGCGTGTGATATGTAGACCGTTTAAGTATATGTTCCAGAAGAAAAATGTCTGAAAAAAGATGACAAATTAAAAGTAACAGTGAAAAAATATGCGGGAGAAAAAAAGAGTGGAAGACGAAATATATATGTTTAGAATGATGGATGGCAAGAAGGCGGAGAAATGAGGAGTGCGTGATAAAGAGGTGAAGAGGTAGGAAGATACTAATTGGGACAAAGAAAAGCAAGAAGATAGTAGAATTTGGCAAACCAACATTGTTGTTCCTAATATATATGTCGTCAGGGAGGAGTATCAAAAAAGATATACTGGAGAGGAACTGAAAGCCATCATTTCAACGTGACAGCATCATACTTCCAGAAGTGTATGTTAGCCCACGATAAATAGCTATGCAATTATCTACTAAGTATAAAATTATAGCTTGCAGCTTGCCGTAGAACGGAGACTGAAGAAGGATGAAGAAGAAGGAAACTGCAATGAAACTAAGGACAGGATTAAAAAAAAAAAATTGAGGCGAGCACGGTTGTTCACGAAATCTTTTTCATGGACGTAAAATATTCCTGAAGTGCTTTAAAAAAAATAATTTAAAACCATTTTCTACGATTTCTTTTATAAATGATGTGATATGCAAGTTGATTAGTCAGTTGTTTTGTTTATATCCTAAGATTGGTCATAAAGTCATTAGCCACCACACGAGTGGTTTAACATAACGATTAATAAATAATAATTATTATTACTGTTAAATATATCCCAACGTTCACATCTACTGCGTACAAAATTTGGATTCAGTTAAAAAGTAACTTCGTTCAACACTCCGTCTTTCTTGTGTTGACCATATTTGGCAATTGTGTTATCCCTGCGGAGGGTAATAATACCTTAACAACACTCCGTCTGAAGCATCATATCCCATCAGAGCCGTTTTAATCAGTATTATGTAATTCATGCAATTTGCTTTGATATAATTTAAATTCATAAAAAATTATGTTTTCTTATTAAATATTTACCATGTACTGTGTTTTCGCTCTAATGTACTGTGCACCAAGTAAAAAGGTAAGGCCCTTCTGTTTGATGCCGCGGAAATTTTTTTATCTTTTACTCCGAGATATACTGGCCTTTTGGGGGTTATTCTAGCATTTTTAAGCGAGCGAACAAAGTAATAACAGCAACTTGGAATAAATAATAACGTCAACGAAACGTTATCACAGACGCTAAATTAAGGCGCATCCGTTAACACGTTCCCTTAAGCATTACCTTCACAATTGAGGAACCAAAAAGAAGAAAATGGCGAAAAAACTTGTTCTATTAGCCATTTTTCATTCTCTTTTGTTGCCGGAAGTTTTCCACCAACCTATTTTTAGCATGCTTTCTAAAAATACCCTTATAGGAAAAAAAACAGAAGGAAAATTCTGTTCCACGGAAGTTAGTGAAGTTTTAAAATCATTTTATAACTAACCACAGTATGTAAAATTTTACCAGAGTTCAAGTTTTAAACCGTGGTTTCAGATTAATGATCGTGCAGTCATTTGTTGGAGCTATATTATTACTGACAAAGATATTTAAGTATTTTTTTATATAGGCAGGTATTTTCGTTCGCAATAAAAATAAAAGTTGATGAAAAAGCTCATTATAGAGTAAGACTTAATTATGACGATCTTGCATATAGCGAATGTCCGTATTTAGCGAGAGAAATATGGATATAAGATATTATTACCCTTCACAGGGATAACACAATTGCCAAATAATGGTCAACACGCAAAGCCACCGGGGCGAGTTTTTGTGAGTTTTCGTGGGGGGGATTTATTTTTACTCAATAATTTTCGACACCCACGTATAAATACGTATAAAAACATATGGATTTAGTTTGATATAATGTTAAAATGCAATACATTTAATCGCTTCCAGTGGGCAAGACTTTTACACTCCTCAGACTGAACGAAAAAAAATGTCCAATCGGATTGATGTAGAAAAAGGTGCATTGGTACGCTTATCTCACAACGAGTTGATGAGAATTCCTTTCGCGACACTTAAACAGAAAACGTCCCATACGTAGAACGTATTTTACGATCGTATCAAAAATTGGTCCCGTATACATACGAAATGTCGTTAACCAACTTCTGTTAGAGAATTGTAGGTAAGCATGTAAATTCTCACAGCCCAACGTATACAGGAACACATCCAGCGGCATAATGATTTATACTTCAGCGCGTTTGCTTCTCTCAATGCCCATTCTTTTACAAATTTCGCACATCATTCTTTCACACACTGAAATTTAAGTGGTTCTACCACGGGCGGTGTTCTAAATAGACACAGAAAGTACATTCCTAGGGGGTCAGCACATGTTAGTGATCAGAATCAGAGAACCCACAAATAAATTGGTAATTGTATGAAATTATTAGTTAAAGCATTCGCTTGAATAATTATGCGGAAACTCACGTTTACGTATATAAAACTAAGAGTATTTATATACAGGGTATTCGGTAACTACCACATAAACTCCTTGGCAGACATTCTATGGTCAATTCTATGACGAAAGTCAAGAGGGACAATTTTTGATTGACGGCTTCGTTTATGAATAATAAGCACTTCAAAATTTCTATTTGAGAGCCAATAGTGTTCCAAGAGAGCGTGCTTCTACGTCGTTTCAGCTAATGACGAAAGCGAAGCCCCTTGGTTTCCCGCCTCCAGAATAAAAAGGATTTAACACGCTATGAGAAAGAATTTCTTGGTCACGTGCTATTTAAATTTAGTGCTCAAATTTCAGTCAACCCCGCCTTAGAATGAACAGCCTTTTTTATTGGAAGAGTTCAGCTTGAAAGAAAAGTAACGCGTGTGCAAAATGCAGTGATGTAACAGAAAGCGTCGTCAGACGTTTTTAAATATTGCAACCCAATGTAAGATAAACCGTCGCCAAGTATCGGAAGAGAAGGCGAAAGAATTGTCAATTAACTTTGTACAAATATAGCATTTGAAATCTCATATTTGATTTAAAGCGACAGACAGGGTCCTGAGCATTTAATCGGTGTTATAAGAAAAGCATCTTAACATACAGCGGCTCCCAAAATTGAGTATACACCAAACAGATTTTTTTTGGCATCCTAAAAACCTTTATGAAATTATAATCAGAATTTAATATCGATAGAAATTGTAAATTACACATTAAAATATATATTAAGCCAATATATAATTCAGAATTAACAGTAGTATTTTAGAAATATATATTGTAATGCTAAACGTATAGTATTAGAAATTTCAAAATTAAGTAACGTATACACCAATAGAAAACCTCTTCACGCCACTATTACAATACGTCGTGACGGATGCGTATTACTAATTTTACTAACATTTAGTTACGTTATCCCAATGTAAGTTTTTTTCTACCAAAATGTAATTAAATTACGAAATGAGTTCACGCCGTGAAAGAAATACTGAAATTCGACGAAATGTTCTTCGAAAATCACAATAAGGAAAATCTTTGCGCGAATTGACGGCGCATGCGCATGTTACGTCCGAAGCCTACGCGTCATAAACCTTTCTGATAAGTGCATAATTTATTTTTGGCAAAAAGGGTGAGATTGAGCAGTTTTGGCATTTCAGATTTTCCTTGGATTTTTATTTGAAATTATAATTCCATCATATTTTTTTAAATGCCTAAAGCATTTTTGTAATACATAAGGTGAATTTTGATTGAAATTATTGGCGGTTCAAGGATTTGTGGAAGGCTATACTTTACTACTTTAGATCTTACGTTTGTTTTAGGTTCCAAGAGCTGTCAGTACTATACTACCAAGGGAAGTTTTTTTGGTGTCAATCGCATCTACACTTGAGACTTAGTGCACTTTTTAGTACCTAATGTGGTTATTAAGATTCAGTAATTAAGGCGGCGGAGCCTTAATTTGCCATGGGTGATAACAATCTTAGCTGCACCATATCTAAGCTACCATATAGATACACTGTAAACGTGGGATTTAAAAGCATAGGTGTTAAAAAGTGCGCTGTCGCCAAATTCGGTAGAACAGGTTAACCTTTGCGTAGAGTGACTTAATTCTAAAGCGGGACGGACTGAAATTTGAGAGCTAAATTTAAATAGCTCGTGACTAAGAAATTTTTTCTCATAGCGAGTTAAATCCTTTTTATTCTGGAGGCGGGGAAAACAAGGGGCGTGGCTTTCGTCATTGGCTAAAACGACGTAGAAGCACGCTTTCTTGAAGCACTATTGGCCCTCAGATAGACATTTTGAAGTGCTCATTATTCATAAACGAAGCCGTTAATCAAAAATCGTCCCTTTTTGACTTTCGTCTTATAATTGACCATAGAACCGCGTGCCAGGGAGTTTATGCGGTAGTTATCGAACACCCTGTATATGTGCAACTTTAGCTTGAGCGTATAAACATGGGTGTAAAAAAAATATAGCCCCCACAATCCCTCACGAAAATAACAAACAAACAAAAATGTCCCGATTGCTTTGTGTATCGACCGAGTT
>QLNU02015360.1:59316298-59330347 GCA_006491805.2 Dysdera silvatica
ATTGGCGCAGCTTTCACTAAAATTGCTATTAATTAATAATGACATGGGCCAAAGGAGAAACTCCTTAGGAAACGAAGGAAGGTGTCGAGAGTTTTGAGATACGATTGAGTTTCTGACACTCCACATTTATCTAGCTCTTACTAGAACCTATGTTTACGTTAGAGAGAGAGAGAGAGAGTGCTCAGTGCTTTGGAAAGGTAACACAAAAATCCCTGGTTCAAATCTAGACAAAGAGCCTGCTTTTTTTTTTTATCTAAAAAATTTGTTCTAGTGTGAACCAGATAAAAGTGGAATTCCAAAAACTTATTTGTATTTACTAAATGGCAATACTACCGTGATAAGTTTTGGTGTCTAATGATGGTTATCAAACCGTATTGTTGAAAACACTCCTAAAATGTTGTTTTTCAGTAACATTGCCTACGCTCATTATTTTGAACTTGTTTTTTTACCAATGAAACGTGTATGGAAGATTTTTCACCCTTTAAACAACTCATAAATCCGTGCCTAATGATATCAGCTATCAACACAGATCTTGTTATGAATCAAAATAATATATTTGAGCAAAAGCGATTCTTTGGTCTTAGCTATTATACATACTGTGAAAATCGGTTATAACGACGCCGGTTATAACCGATATAACGATATAACAACCGCATATAACGGCGAAATTTTTACAAGAAATTTAGTTTCCTATTCTACCCTTAACTATATGTATATATATATATATAGGGTGTATACAAAATGGCGGAAAAGAAGTTCACTACACGATTCCTTGTGAAAAAAGGAATAAAAAATGTCCAGTGCAATTTTTGCTTAAAATCAATATTTAATAAGTTATTTCAAATCATAGTTAAACCAATAACAAGGCAAAGCCAACCCATTTAACATCGCTTTAATACAACGACACATGCGTTTGCGCATGTACGGCCCTTCTACGAAGAAAGATGAGAAGCTAAGATTTCACTGGTTTTTAAAAACTTGCTTAGGTCACGTGTTACTTGAAATTCAAGGGGTTGGAACTCCACCCAAAAGTTAGTTCATTTACGTCATAATTAATAGCAGACACTAGATTTGGCGATTTCTCGTGCAAAACCACTCATACCAGGGATGGGATGTATACGGATCGAATTGTGCAGTTTGCCACTAGGTTCAACCTTTTTTCTTCTTTGTTGTGGGAAAAAATTATAATTAATAGTATTTTTCTCTTATTTTATAAGTAGTCGTGTCCCAGGGACATTCCGTCCTGTGCCAGTCTGACAGGCTTGCGATGTATTTACAGTATATGCGATGTATTGTATGTACAGTAAAGTGAACTCTAGACCCGCGCCTCTGCCCTTGAAATACATAATCCGCCACTGTCAGTGCCGAGTACATATTCCAATATTTTAATCAGAACTAAAATTGAAAGTCATTTGATTTACAAGTTCATTGGCGGTATCGAGTTGTTAATGACCTCCCCATTTGGAGTAGGTTCATGCTGCTTCTGAGTTTGCCATAGGCTATTTCCTTCTATTTGGAAACTGATGATCGCTATTTCATTTTTTAAAGAAAATTTCATATGATTAATTTTTGCCTCATTAATTGTAAAATAATAGATATTTTTTTTTTTCTCAAAGTACTTACTATAAGTTTTGTGGAAAATGAACAATGACGAACTGGGTCCTTTTCCTCTCGGGCTTTCCTTACTGCAGAGGTAATCAGTACGCCACTGCTGTCATATGATATGCGAATACAAAAACAACAGGATTAAATGCCGGGGAGGGGCAGATGGCTTCAAAATGGCTATTCCCCTTCCTTATTGCCGTACTTCTGCTCACTTTCCATGAAGAAATTACCCCCACCCCATGATAGGGGCTATGGGATATACATTTTCAACACCACCCCCATTAGTAAGCAAAAATTAACATTGGCTAACATAGGAAAATAAGCACAAAAGCCACCCCCTCCCCACCTAGAGGTGCTTACGTAATACTTGAACTCTGCCTATGCCAAAGGATACATTTTTTATAAAGTTACCAGATTTAGAAAAAGATTGGTATTCCATTGGCTTTCTTTGGAGATGAAAAAACTTTCACTAGGTTGCCATACTTCGGAATTCCAATGACGTATTTGGACACGCAACTAAATTTTCAGGTTTGAACTTAACGAATTAGAAAGCTTGTGCTTAGCCGTGCCTCTCCAAGAATTTCTTTGGTTTGCTTTTCTAATGATGGGCGTGTCTGGAGCGTGATTCGTTCATCTTTGGCCTTAATTATCTCATTAAATATTGATTTTAAGCAAAAATTGCACTGGACATTTTTTATTCCTTTTTTCACAAGGAATCGTGTAGTGAACTTTTCTGCTGTTTTGTATACACCTGCTGGAGATGTTCATTATTTCCGCATAAACTCTCTGGCACGCGATTCTATGATAAATTCTGAGACGAAAGTCAAGAGTGATGATTTTTGATTGACGGATTCGTTTATGAATAATAAGCACTTCAAAATTTCTATCTGAGAGCCAATAGTGCTTCAAGAGAGCGTGCTTCTACGTCGTTTCAGCCAATGACGAAAGCTGCACCCCTTGGTTTCCCCGCTTCCAGAATAAAAAGGATTTAACTCGCTATTGTAAAGAATTTCTTGGTCACGTGCTATTTAAATTTAGGGCCCAAATTTTAGTCGGTCCTGCTTTAGAATTATGTCATTCTACGTAAAGGTTAGCCTGTGCTACCAAATTTGGCGATGCCGCACTTACTAATACTTATACTTTTAAATTCCACGTTTACAGTGTATATGGTAGCTAAGATTATTTATTGCCACCCATGGCAAATTAAAGCTCCGGCGCCTTAATTACTGAATCTTAATAAGCATATTAGGTACTACAAAGTGTACTAAGTCCCAAGTGTAGATTTGATGGACACCAAACTCCTTTTGGGAGTATAGTACTGACAGCTCTTGGAACCTAAAACAAACATAAGATCTGAAGTAGTAAAGTATATCCCTCCGCAAATCCTCGAAACGCGCCAGTAACTTCAATCAAAATTCACCTTATATATTACAAAAACGCTTTAGGCATTTAAAAAAATATGATGGAATTATAATTTCAAATAAAAATCCAAGGAAAATCTGAAATGCCAAACCTGCTCAATCTCACCCTTTTTGCCAAAAATAAATTTTACACTTACCAGAAAAGTTTATGACGCGTAGGCTGCGAACGTAACATACGCATGCGCCCCCAATTCGCGCAAAGATTTTCCTTGTTGTGATTTTCGAAGAACATTTCGTCGAATTTTAGTACTTCTTTCACGTGTTGAACTCATTTCGTAATTTAATTACATGCTGGGAGCAAAAAACTCACATTGTAATAACGTAACTAAATGTTAGTAAAATTAGTAATAAGCATCCACCACGACGTATAGTAACAGTGGCGTGAAGAGGTTCTCTATTAAGTGTATAGGCTACTCAATTTTGAAATTTCTAATCTTATACGTTTAGCATTGCAATATGTATTTTTAAAGTACTACTGTTAATTCTGAATTATATTTTGGATTAAAATATATTTTAACGTGTAATTTAACATTTCTATCAAAATTAAATTTTGATTATAATTTCGTAAAGGTTTTTAGAATGTCATCAAAAATCTGCTTGCTGTATACTCAATTTTTGAGCCGCTGCATGTTAAGATGCTTTCCTTATAACACCGATTAAATATTCAGGACCCTGTCTGTCGCTTTAACTCAAATATGAGGTTCCAAATGCTACTTTCATACAAAGTTAATTGACAATTCTTTCGCCTTCTCTTCCGATACTTGGCGACGGTTTATCTTACATTGGGTTGCAATATTTAAAAACGTCTGATGACGCTTTCTGTTAAGTCACTGCATTTTGCACACGCGTTACTTTTCTTTCAAGCTGAATTCTTCCAATAGAAAAGATTGTTTATTCTAAGGCGAGGTTGACTGAAATTTGAGCACTAAATTTAAATAGCACGTGACCAAGAAATTCTTTCTCATAGCGAGTTAAATCCTTTTTATGCGGGAGGCGGGAACCAAGGGGCTTCGCTTTCGTCATTAGCTGAAACGACGTAGAAGCACGCTGTCTTGGAGCAGTATTGGCTCTCAGATATATATTTTGAAGTGCTTATTATTCATAAGCGAAACCGTCAATCAAACATTGCCCCTCTTAACTTTCGTCTTAGAATTGACCATAGAATCGTATGCCAGGGAGTTTATGCGATAGTTACCGAACACCCTGTATATATACATATATATGCAGTATTTTTATATATTTGTATTTTTTTCAAAAGTCTTCCTTCCTTTCAATGTAATGGAGGAACGGGCAGCTATACAGCCCGTTCCAAGCTCCTCTTTATATTAGAATCCTACTCTATTTAAACAGGGTCATCAATATTGGTGGACGATGCATAGATTTCTCTAAACATGTCTGCATTGCGAAACTTTCATCCAAAATACGCATCTGTAGCATAGTAGTATTTTTATTTGTTTCTTTGGCCTCGGATTTAATAGCTGAAGACAAGGATCTGTAGTTCGGAAATTTTGTTAGTTGAATGAATCGTTAGTTAATAAACAATTCAAAAATTTTGCATAAATTTTAATGTTGTCCACTAAATGGCGATAGATAACCCGCAATCTTCGTAAACTGAAAACACAAAAAAACTGATAATTACTTAAAAATTCTGTATAATTAGCACGTGTTGAAAAGGTAAAAATTATTTAATATATAATTATGTACGTTTATAATTCATATCGGGGGAGATTTCAGTAAAATTATGACACACAGTGCATATTATTCTCGCTATTTTTACCTTTTGTGCCTTCCGCTTGTCCGCTCTTTGACTTTGATGGTAAATACGCGAAAAATTGGAGACAATTACAGGAACCGGCAAGGCAATAACCAACACGCCGCTGAGGGAACATATTCCACCGACGATTTTCCCTGCTGGTGTGTCCGGTACCATATCTCCGTACCTAGGATAAAGAAATAAAAATAAAAGTAAATAACATGCATACATTTCGAATTTTATACTTTTGAAGTATGCCATATCCAAAACATGGAGTTAAATTAGTACTCAAAATGAATTTTTAAAAATTCCAAAATTGCAGAAATTTTATGAAATGCATATCCTATTGAATTTTATATTCCTCGCACGTTTGTATATTGTAAACCTTAGAGATATTTAAGCAGACGATTCCGAACTTTAATTGATAAACATCCTTTCAATTATTACTTCGCATAGCAAATTGGTGTCTCTGTATCACTGTAATTCATTTAAAATCCAGATACAAAGTACACTCCAATTTCTACCTAGAACAGACGATTTTTAAACAACTTGCAAGCAGAGATGATTTTCAATATAGTTCATTAGTAGCGTCGAATTTCTAAAAACAAATGTTAGCTTTCGAAAGTCGGCATTCAGAAACGAGATGACTACACTAAGGAAAGTTGAAACAACCTTTAATTACGGAAGTAATATGCATCCTCTCTCGAGGCCATTGCCAAATATCAATGATTAAACTCAAGGTATGGCAACATTAATTGGAAAGAGCATATGCTTCACGAACGGTGCAAAGGGTTGAACAACTTTTCAGGTTTCATTTTGTGTGTAGTCAGTGGTGTTTTCACGGGTGGGCCGAGAGGGCCCGGGACCAAGTCCCCAACCTAAATAAGGGGCCCCAAATTTGCAAAATTTGTATATTTTCGAAGAATTGTTTTCTAAGTAGTGACCGGTCCCTACCTATTTGACCACCTATAATTTTACCCCTAAAGGCGAATTTTTCTCTGTCGCTGAGATTTGTTGATTGCACAACAAAGAAGAAAACAATTAAGATGGTAAAAAAAACGTATTCTCTGTGTTGTTGGTGGAAGGGGGTGTTTATTTCTATTTGAGGGAAGACAGGGTAGGCTTTGGACAAAAACAGATGTTTTTTTTCTTCTTCTAAATTTAAGTACCACGCTTGTTATCAGTAACTGGCTTGGAAGCTCGGCGTTTAGCGACTAGCAACGATAGCTTTACCTCCCCCTCTTTTGTTAAGAAAAAAGATGGGAGGGTATTCGGTCATTACTCCGTCAGTGCAATAGGAAGATGTATGTTATGTTTCCGGAATGTAGCATCTGTGAGTACTTAAAGGCATAAAAAACAAGCATTTGATTTCGAGTTTCAGTTGAAGAATCATATCCTTGTTTTTAGGAATTTCGTACGGTCAGGAAGGACGGTTAATAAATTACGTTACGAGAATTGAACAGAAAAACCTTCCAATTGTCTTTCTATTGTTTGATTGTGAAGCGTGTTACATCTGACGTTTTACGCCGCGACGTAGAAAATGCGCTGCCAGAAAAACACAGCTTAATAACGCAGGGATCTGGTGATGTGATCATGGCAGTGCAATCCAGCAAGAAATAACATTAGAATGTGTCAGCTTAGCATTTGCGGACCAACTAATTTATCGTTTCTTTCGTGATTGACCGTAAAAACTGAAACATTCCTATTCAAGTGGTGCTTTGTAAAGGAAAAAGACAATGCAAAAACCGCAAACAATTCTGAGTATATCATCTTGCTTTTCTTCAAAGATAGTTGATACTAATAAGTCCGATGAAATCTTTGAAAATGCAGCGCCCCTTCAGGGTAGTACCAAAAAAAAGGCAAATGTTGTCTGCGGAAACACATATCCAACAGTTCCTGGAAAGTGGACACCAATCGATGACGCTTTCTGAAACTATTGGATTTTAAAAGGTCCGCTCGTCTGCTAAAAAAAGGATTCTGATTTCAGCCTATCCTCTCACTGTTATTCAGAACTGTTGGAAAAGTGAAAAAAAAAAAAAGAAACCTGAATTCCGTTGCCTTTTGTTGGAAATTACCGAATGGAGAAAGTGTTAACCACGAGTGGTTGATTTATTCACCATTAACCCGTTCAGTTTTATGTACAGGCTGTTTTCACATACGAAAATTTCATTTTCATCATCCGGATTTAACGATTGGAAACACTCATCGGCTCTAATTTCGGAACATGAAAGCCGGCCAGAATATCGTACTTGAGTTTTGAATTGTTTGTCCAAACAAAAAGAGTCGAATGCAATTGTGTCTTACCTGTCAAAGCAATTTATAGAAGAGCGTCACAACTGGGAGGAAGTATTGAAAAGAATAGTGGCCATAATAAAATTTCTTGCTAGCAGGTGCCTGGCCTTTGGGCCAAAAACCAAATGTTACTGTCTCAGTGCAGTGGTAATTACGTAGAAATTTAGAACTGAAAGGTGAATTTTACCCCTTTTCCTGAAAGAACACATTTTTAAAAAAGGAAACAAGGGTAAAGGAGTCCCTTCATATTTGTCAGCAAACACCTGCGAAGAATTCGTTGCAATTATGGGAAAGACAATGCTCGCCAGAATTGAAGAAGAAATGAATCAATAAAAGTATTATTCCCTGAGTGTAGATTCGACAGCCGACATTTCTCATGTTGATCAGGTAACTATTGCAGTTCGTTGTATAAAAAATGTGCCCCGGTAGCAAGATTTTTGGAATTTATTCCAATTTTCTGACACAAAGCTCAATATTTGGCTGAAGAAGTCCTCAAATGTTTGGAAAACAAAATATTAATATAGAGGATTGCCGAGGGCAGTCGTATGATAATGCGTCAAATATGACGAGGAAGTACGCCGATGAACAAGCCAAATTACTCAAACTAAATAAAAATGCCGTTCTCGTTCCTTTTGCAGGGCATTCCCTTAATTTAATTAGAGTTCATGCTGCTGCTTTTTGTCCTGATACTGTAATGTTTTTTTAATTTGCTCAACAATTTTACTGCTTCTTTTCATCACCTTCTAAAAGCATTTTTTGAAGCATTTTGATAAAGCACATGGAATCAGCTGTTATTAAACGATTCTGTGATATCCGCTTGTCTGCTCACTATAATGCTGTTAAAGCTTTATATGGTTGCCGAGAAAGCATAGAAAAAGCTCTTGATGATATCATCACTGATACAGAGCAAACAGCAGAAACGAAATTTCAGGTATCTCATTTGCACAAGAAAATTGGTAAGTTAAAAACGGTTTTTCTTATGTATTTGTGATCTGACATATATATTGTAGTGTTTCAATAATCACAGCAAAACATTTTAGCAAGAAAATTTTAATCAGAAGGTATTCGTTAATATGTTGGGTTCCCTGAATTTGTTTACCCAACAGATAAGAGAACAGTTTAATTATTATGAAGAAAAAATCAATCAAGGACTTCCAAACGTCGACTACGTTGACAACATAAAGCGTACGACAGAAAGAAGATCCAAATTAAATTTTATGAATCTGACAATTTGAAAACAACTCATCATAGAAGAGATCGATTTATAGTTAAAGTATTTCTCCCAATAATTGACGGAGTCAACAGCGAAATTAATAAAAGAGTAGTAGCATATGAAAAAATAAATGACTTTTTTAAGTTTTTCATCAAACACACACTTCATGAAATAGATGACAAAGTTCTGAGGCAAAGGTGCTGCGAATTTTCTAATGTTTACACAAGTGATCTTCAATTCTAAAAGCTATTTTTAGAGTGCAAGCAAA
Organism: Dysdera silvatica; assembly: GCA_006491805.2. Lineage (NCBI taxonomy): Eukaryota > Metazoa > Arthropoda > Arachnida > Araneae > Dysderidae > Dysdera > Dysdera silvatica. The sequence continues at coordinate 59,324,851 of QLNU02015360.1, forward strand.
TTAATCATTATGCTAAAATTGCAACTGTTAATTTTCATTCAATTTTTGAGATATACTCGTCCATTAAAAAAAAGATGGTTTATACTCAACTTTTCTAAACATTGAAATTGCTATGCGTATATTCCTTTTGATGATGATTACAAATTGCACTGGTGAGTGCTCTTTCTCCAAACTTAAATTAATTTAATTAGCGCCTCGAAACACCATGGCAGAATCGAGACTTGACTATTTATCATTATTGTCCATCGAAAATGAACTAACGCAAGAATTAGACTTTTCTGACGTGGTCAAAGAATTCGCCGCTCACAAATCAAGAAAAGAAAATATATAAAATGAAGAAACAAGTATTAGAAGTAAAAATTGCCATATGTTCATAATCTTAATTTATAGATTTTTATTGATATTTGGATAAGCTATAACTGACAACTAACACTTAACTTTAGGAAACAAATTTCTCTGCTGATTTGATTTCGATATAATACTATTATTATGCTGGCAAAAATATCAATTCTAGTTTCAGTTGCCTTCGTAAATTCCGATTTCAGTCTATATTTCATTTATAGGTTTGCTTTTATAAACAGATAGTATTGTATCTTACTTAAATAAACGACATACTACGGGAAGATATTATAATATTTATTATATAATTATTTATATTTTTATATTATAATCAAAGGCGCAGATGGGGACTCCAGCCGCCCAAGAAGAATTTTAGGGACTATTTTATAAACCTTTCTATGTAATAAACCTTTACCTTATATTCTATTATTATACCCCTAGTTTTTCTCGGGTCCCTCCGGCGGAGGTCCCTGAATACCCTCCTGATTACAATAGATTGTCTTTTGTTAGAGTAATATATTTGTCTCCTACCAAAAATCTGGAAATTTAAAAAGGGGTCCTAAAATTGACTGGCTCAGGTTCCCCGAATGCATTAAGACGCCACTGTGTGTAATATATATTATTCTGGAACTTCTGTTTAAAGGATGAAGTTGTAATATGTCAAAAATGTGGACATTACAGCATTTTTTATAACAAAAAAACTACACACACATATATTTTTTTAACTAGATAATTTGTCAAAATTTGCAACCGTTGATGAACATTTTTCTGATAAAGTAAAATTTTTATCAAATTTCTTCGGTCAAAGAAATATAAACATCCATATAGGGAATGCTTCCTTTAACTCTTTAAGCCTCAGGCAGGGAAAACTCTGATGCTCTCTCTGTCGACAAACGGTTAAGTTTGTAAATGTGCTGACCCAAGATTTGTCTATCCCCTTTCGTCTACTATTCTTTACTTTTATGAATCGCAGACTGCGCTTTCACATTTTTGTGATAGGATTGAGTTAACAACATCAGGGATGAAGGCAACTTCTTTACAAAGGACTCCAGTACGAAGGTGTTTTTCGTCAAACTAATTTTGGGGTCAACAGATTTGGCAAAAATCAGCCATTGCTTAATTTTAAGTGGGGAAGATTTTGTATACTTTTCATTGAAAATTTATACTCTAATTTTTATCTGCAGTCATGCAGAACTTCAAACACAGATCCTTCATTTCAATTCTTTGCCATAAAATAGAGTTGAGAATAACTCATAGGGTTCACAACATCTTTAAAACGATGCACAAGCTAATTCATAAGCGAAATGTCTGGATTTTTCAGAAATTTTAGGATTCTACAAAATCGTGAGAACTTAGTTTTATAGCCGATGGATGGCATGGTGCGAAATACATGTTAATTTCAGGTTCGAGTTCTAAGTAAAAACCCACTTGCTTTTGGCATCAGTATAATAGCCTGACTAAACATGATTTTATACAGCCATTAACGGTCATCTATTCATCGTTGGGTAGAGGTCTTTTTTCCTTCCATAGCAAAAACGCCTTGGGGATATTGGCGATGTACTTAACAAGTTGGTTAGATGGGTTACTGAATCGTGAGCCTTGTTGTATTTGTGTCTTGTTGCAATTAAAAAAAGTAAAAAAGTAAAATTCTCAAACTATTTCAGTTTCTTAATTCTATCTCGAAAAAGGAGATTCACTAAAGAGGAACCTCTCAGTAAGCAAAGAAGAGACAATTCAAATACGATTAAGTTTTCGACACTCTACTTATATGCTAGAAGTCATGCTTTATATAGAGAGGAAGCAAACACACACACACACACACGCACACACACACACACATGCCATGTTCACGTGCTAGATTTGGACAAGCGATTTTTAGGTAACCGTTCCAATACCTTGACCGATACCTTGGGCCACTGAGAAATACAGTACATGGTCATTCTCTCGTATGCGTATATTGACCGAAGAGATGCTTCTTAATAATCGAAGGTTTTCATCCTTACCTTTAACATAGTTTCTAGCAGGAGCCATATAAAAGTGGATTGTCAAAAACTGAACGTATTTGAAAAAGGATTTAGCTGCGTTTCCTCTGATTTTATTTATTTATTTATTTATTTATTTATTTATTTATTTATTTATTTATTTATTTATTTGTCTGTCTGTCTCTCTGTCCGCCTGCCTGCCTTCCCATCCATCCATCCATCCATCCACATTTATTTATTTATTTATCTATTTATTTATTTGTTTATTTATTTATTTTTAATGGAAATTGTAGTCAGTCCAGAGGACTCTAAGTTTACGGTCATCATCACTGAAGCATTGGTGAGCAATTATATCAGAAGAAATGATGAAAAGGATACATTTTTACAGTCTTTCGCGCTTTTGTCTTTTATATCCCTTTGTAATATACAAATTTATACTGAATAATGAATGCTATTTAGATATTTAAAACGTATGTCACAAAGAATGTGTACAGGTAGATTGCAGAAATGCAATCAGTAATCTTCGTAATAATTAGCTAATTATTACGAAGAAGCGAACGACTTAATTTTAAATATGCACTTTCTCCACAAACAGATTTTTAATTATTCCTCTCTAAAAAAATTAATTACCGCAACAAATTGATAAATTAAAAAACTGTGAAAATAAAAATATGTTAATTTAATTGTTTTATGATATTTTGCATATTTCGTTTGTTTGTTTGGCAGTTACCAGTCAAGTGATTTTAAATTCTGCATAAAAATAGAACATATACGAATTTACGTGCCATCTTAGCCTTTTTTTCTGATTATATAATTCTATTCACTTGCATGGCTGCACGAAACTCACATAATTATTCTTGAAGTAATTTTTTTATTTTCCGGCTGTCGGTTCTTCAAATTGCTTATTTTCTCTAGACCTTTAGCAACTTCTTATTGGCGTATTATATTTATAAATAACGAACCATTTTATTAAATAAAGCATCAGTACCTACATTTTCTAAGATTTTTAACTGCAAGTGATTAACTCGGGTCGAAATTGACAAATTGGAAATGTGCAAAAAAAATTAAATAACATTGCACTCTTTGAAGAAAATATTTTATATTACCGAAAGTACTGTTAATTGCTTTAGGTATCGATTTAAAATATGGAACTCAAAATTATTATTTCTTACATAATTAAATAATTTAGAACATAGTATACAATTCGGAACATACTATGCAATGCAGAACATGCCATGCAATTCAAAACATGCTATGTAATTCAGAACATATTATGTAATTCAAAACATACTACGTAATATACCTCAGAATTTGTTTATTGTTTGTTTATGTTTTGTAATGCAAGAGCCACTAACGTAATACCGAGCCGAACAATTGGCTATTTAATAACATTGCTCGAAAATTGTCAACGTGGTTTCGTCAGTTCATCAGTCGAACTCCGTTGCTTCCATATGTCCAGTTATGTGCAGATCATTAGAGATATTGTGGGTTATAGTCCTCTATAACCAAAGGCTAGATATGCAAATGGCTATAACCAATCCCGTTATGGAATGATCCTAACTTAATACGGTGATTTTTGGTTTACGAGAAGATCTACAAGGCCTTTGAGTACAGTATAGTCAAATGCTTAAACGAGAGTTTTGGAGAGAAAATTATGTTTAATTGGAGTATTTCATCCACTGACAAAACATATCTTATTGTAATTATGGAATCGTTAAATATAATTCATGGTTATTATTATTTAATTAAAAAACTGGACATACCAGTGATTAATTATAAATCACAAAAAAATTTCTTATATGCCCGTACATTGGAAAGGTTGAGAGGGTTTCATATCGATGTAAGGTTAAATCAATAAAATTTTTCTTTATGCTCCGTTTTTTCCAATTAAGGCTAAGTCAATGGCATATTTATTTAGAAATAATAACCGTAGTTCCTTTTACATGGTAGATAAATTTAATAAGGCAGTAGTTATCAATATGTCATAGAAATCCTTTTCTAGATTTTGGAGCTATTATTCATTTTATCTGTGCGAGACACTCAGAAAATCAATATGAATATTCAATGAATTTTATAACTCATCATGCATTTAGTGCGCAATCTTTGTAGTTTTTTGTCCTTAAAGGGTACAAAAGGTTATCATGTAAATGCATACAAAATTATCTGAACTCGAAACTGACCTCTTGAGCTCAGAAGCCATGGTGTGACTGGGTTCTGGATCTATTTCATATTCGCATTTAACTGTATGAAATCAGTAATTGGTGTTCCTAATATCATAGCTCACGCCTGAAGCAAATATGGACTTTTATATTGTACATATATAAGAATGTTTCTACATTCATATGGAATTAATGAGTCCAGATATTTTTAATCCATACATCCGTTCATCCGTTCATTAAAATATTATGAAATATTTATAAGGCGATAGGGAAACACTCAGAATGGGAAATAGTTGCATGAAATATAAATGCAAGTAAACAGAAAAAATCGGGATTCCAGTTGTGGAAAATACAGGGGGCTTGCATTTTTAACAGGCATCATATGATAAAGAAAATGGTAATTATCGTAACGTATTGAAATGTTTTCTCACAAATTATAGCAATATATTTTCCATTTTCTTAATTATAGTTTTATATTCCTTATTCTCTTTCATTCCATTTTTCCCCCTTTTCTTTATTTCCTGTCTATTCAATTTATTTTGTTTTTTCAAAATGTGGATTTAATGTTTCTTGCCTTTGTTCATTAATTTATTCTCTACTTTATTTGCATCCTTATTTTGTATTTTTCAGTTTCTGGGGTCTCCCGTATTTAACATAACGGCAATCCTCTTCAAGACGAAAGACCTGTAAGAGGAAGATTATGGAAGGTTTTATTTGTTTGTATTTTAGGGCGCAAGGACAGCTAAGGGCATGTTTCGCCAGGGCCAACAATATTCCGAGGAATCCGAACCTTTATTTCCTAGGAAACCAAACCTCGGACTACAGTGGGCAGAAGGAGAAAATACGGTCGTTTCTTCTACTGTTCGATACATTGAAATGGAATCCGAATTAGAGATATAATACATGAAAACGTTACCATCAGGTCATCGCAGGGCTAATGAAAATATTAAATTTGGATATACGGAAATATATCGATGCCTTTTTAATGAGAATTTTTTGTGGACACTGATGGCAACC
>QLNU02015360.1:59352665-59370224 GCA_006491805.2 Dysdera silvatica
CCGTTCATTTTTGTGGCTTGTCTTTTAACCCGCTTCTTTATAAACAGGTTAAGTCTATGTGTTGTCTGACAAGATGTTTAGTATGCGCACCGTTCGTTGCGCGGTAGCCTTCCTGCAACTAAAGGGTTAAAGTCAATTATTTCAAACTAATTTTAACGCAAGTTGAAGACAGATGGATGTTAATGAATTGAATCATATAATAAAACTTTAATCAATTATGGAATTCTTAATACCGATATATTGACATGTAAATCGAAATATTCTTGTTAAATCTTCAGTAATGACATAAGGATATCATGATACTGTTAATGACAAAATTGCAGTGTCATATTGTGGTTTTATTGGAAAAAAAGTGTTTTCGCTTTCTTACACACTAACTTAATTAAACATTTCGTAATAAAGAATAATTTATACAAGCATTAAATAAGGGATAATAATAAAAGGATAATTAATTTATTAAAAATTAAATAAGGTTTAAAACATTTTATGTTTTAAAAAGTTAATAAGGTAAATATTTGTAAAATGTTTTTGAACTTTAGAGTCATTAGGATATTTTTTGCCCCCCACTCTTAGCTTGGTGCCAGGGCAGTCGCACCTCCCTTAATCCGTGACTGAATGCCTATAATAATATTCGGCTTTGAATTCGCTTAAAATTTAATGAAAAACGCCATATTATAAAAGGGGCTGTGAGTATGTACATCCTTTCTTAGAGTTCTCCAACGAAAGTTGGTTAATGACATTTCTTATTTAGGAAAGACCCATCTTCCATCCATCGTAAAAGTTATTCCATGTTGGGGGACGCCTTTTCGTTTGTTCTTAATAGCGCAAACCAAATTCTTATCAATATTTTGCGCGATAAGTAAACCAATGTTTTCTTTTAGACATCAAATTGATTGGCCAATTTTTCCTCGTTAAATCCGTGGAGGGTAAAACACCCGCTCGCTCAAAGCGATAAAATTGCATGTCTGTTCGCCGGTTCTCCATTCACCTCAAGAACCTCCTGGCCTTCTATCACGAGCCATACACATCCAGCGTCTCCCGCTTGCTGCCTTGGACTCCTTCTTGCCAGATACGGGTCGTTTCAGCTGAGTAGCCTACTGGTCTTCATCTGCTCCCTTGTGTCCCGTGTTCGTTGTGTTTTCGCCGTTATTGTTGTTTTTTACTGGACCAGTTGTAATTACCCTTTGGGTTGTTTTTTCTTTCGTCATATTTGTTACATCTTGTACTGGCTGTGACGTTGTATGGTCGCTAGCCTAATTGTATTAAGATTGCTACATTGAAATAATTTTAATGCTCCTTATGGCCCTCTAGAAACAGGATCCTCATCCGTTCCTCACGGGGTATGCAGCGTCGCCTTCGACGACCAACCTTCCCAACGCCAGATAGATAGATAGATAGATAGATAGATAGATAGATAGATAGATAGATAGATAGATAGATAGATAGATAGATAGATAGATAGATAGATAGATAGATAGATAGATAGATAGATAGATAGATAGATAGATAGATAGATAGATAGATAGATAGATAGATAGATAGATAGTTAGATAGATAGATAGATAGATAGATAGATAGATAGATAGATAGATAGATAGATAGATAGATAGATAGATAGATAGATAGATAGATAGATAGATAGATAGATAGATAGATAGATAGATAGATAGATAGATAGATAGATAGATAGATAGATAGATAGATAGATAGATAGATAGATAGATTGTCGGTCGGTCGATCGATCGATCGATCTGACAGACAGACAGACAGATAGACAGATAGATAGATAGATAGATAGATAGATAGATAGATAGATAGACAGATAGATAGATAGATAGATAGACAGACAGACAGATAGATAGATAGATAGATAGATAGATAGATAGATAGATAGATAGATAGATAGATAGATAGATAGATAGATAGATAGATAGATAGATAGATAGATAGATAGATAGATAGATAGATATTGCACTTTATACCGTATAAAATCCACGTTTTCCACGCTAAATCAGTCAGAAACTCGTTACATGCGGGCTTGTTATACGTGAGTCTGGCTGTAGTTATAATAATTGTAGGATAATAATAGCAATATAATGAAACCGTTGTAATCTATAAAACGTGAAAATTTGCAATCTATTAATCTATATTTGTCTGTGTAAACCATAATTTTAGAGCATAAATTTAGCTAGCAAAACCTCCCTACAACGATATCCGATATAACGATAAATCCCTCTACAACGATAATTTTTCTCAGTCCGTATAATAGTGTTGTAGAGAGGTTTTACTGTATAATGAACCATCCCTATAACTCTCTCTATAAGGATAATTTTTCTCGGTCCGTATAATATTGTTATAGAGAGGTTTTACGTAATATAGGACACCAAAACTTTATCAATACCTCATTAATTAAAACTGACAAATTCAGATTAATAAAACTTTTGGTTCAACAAGTAAATCTTATTCTTCTCTTAAAGTCGCGAACTATGTAAATTTAAAAAACAAATTTCCAACAATTTTTCCTTTCATGGAAATATTAAAAATTTCTAATGTTAACTTCACTACAGTAAATTATTTGCCAGTTTCTGTAATTCTTTAGAAAGAGAATATAGTGCCATTCATTTACCTCAAATGTGAATTTACTCATCGAAAAATGTCTTTATTGTGCAAGAAAAAGATGTATAAGACTGTTCAAATATTATGAATTGACGAGGAAGTGGTGAAACCTTCAACTTAAGTTTTCTTTTTGTCAATGTGTGTGTTTGACACGGTGATGATGGATGTTCTTCCTGAAGAAACTGTAATCAGAACTTGGCAAACAGATTTCTTTGGACAATCTAGAAATACACATAGAAAATGACGTGCCACATTCTTATGAAAGAGTGACTTCGATGTGGAACTTTGGTTTATCGATAACTTTTGCAGACATTGGAAATAATCCTTTTCGAGGGAAAGAAACATTTTGAAATGCTTTTCCTTATATTTTAATTCACTGAGTAAATCTTAATACCCTTCTATACATATTCCAGCCCATGTTCTAAGTGGATACTATGGTCTAGAGATTCCAGAAATAAACATTTTGATGTTACAGAAATAAGTAATAAATACAGTCTATCTGTTCAACTAAGTTCCATATTTCAAAACATATATACGAGTACCAAAACTTATTTAAATAATTAAAAACTAAAGGAGTATATGCTATTCTCCAATAGATTCCTGAACACCGTGGAATCTATGGAAACAACCAGGCAGATATATTGGCAAAACAAGACTCCAAATTGCAACAGTCGATGGCCAATGAAACATCTTTCCACATTGCAAAACTTTCTATCAAGAGGTCCCTGAATTTGGAGTTCCATAAAGATCTTTCGAATACAATCGCCGCAAAGGACTGGAAACATCTAGTAAAGTCAGATGTTCCTGATCGGCCACGACGTAAAGCAGTGGCAACATTACTTTTGATTACAGGACATGATTGCTTGACAGAGTACCTTTTTCGTATTCTGTCCACTCCAAACTCTCTGCTTTGTGCAGGAGATGAGACTATGAACAGACAACTCATTCAGCTATGCAAAGCACTTCGCGAGATCACTGACAAGGGAAGGGCCCGAGCTGGACGACGCCAATTTTAATGAGAGTGGTCTCATTTGAAAGCTTTTAAAAAAATTGTTAGACACGTACTCGAGCATAGGCCTTGGATGATGCCAGGGGCCAAAGAATGGCAAAATTAGGGGAATTTTCGAAGATTTCAAACGGCTGTATCTCGGTTAAAATTTAGAGCTAAAAATTAAGTTTTGATGCATTATATGCATCTTTCAAATATATCGAATACGTGTTTCAGGATTCTTTGGATAAAACATTATTAAATGTTATTTTGTAATTTTGGATATCGCCTCTATTACTGCTATTTATCGAAAGACTTCTTGGCAGTTTGGTGAAATCAATGGCGATCTTTCTAGAAAGCTGGCTGTTTGCGTTTGTATTATTGAATATGCATGAAACATATAAAAGGAGGTTGAAATATAAATTTATGCATTAAGGATACAAATTAATAATGGAAGATCTTACTGCTCATGGGAAATATCGTGAATTTATTGTTTGTAATCATTTAATATCTTTTCTTGCGAAGATTAAAATCTTCGTTCAATAACTTGCATTCGTAATACCCCAAAAACTACCTTGCATCAGAACAGTGGGCCATCCAGAATTTTCTGAAGAGGGATTTTTTCACAGAATTTTTTCAAAGGTGTGTGTATATGTGTGTGAAGGGGGTTAACACCGAAAAATTCTCCGAAAATTTGTTTCAACTGTTATATTAATTTAGTAAGGCAGTTGTATTCTGCACATTTTTCTTTTCAAGAGCAAAATCAAAATAATTTTTCCGTTTGGTCAGCCCAAGCCCTGGCCCTTAGATTCTGGGCCCCATCCCTCTTCCCCCCCCCGGTGGGTGCGTCACTGCGTTAGAGTGTACTACTTTCTTCATCATGTATCGCTCGGGGTTTTTTTGGAATAGTAAAATAAAGATTGCATTATTCTAGAGAAATAATTTTCATATTTTTTTCGTGTTGTTATATTATAGGATGAGCATGTTGTGTATGAGTAATGTATATGTGTGTTTGAACGATATGAACTACGTTTATACGTTTTATTCAGATTGATATTAAGTTACAGAAAACTTGTGTAGGAAATTATAACGTCTTGACAATTATTATGACTTTAGTTGCAAAGAACGTTAGTGAAATTCAATATTTGTTACTTACAAAAAGAATTGTGAGACAGATCGCTACTGGGAAGCAAAATCCCGTATGGGATGATGACACTACACATTGTATTCTTTTCATTAGTATGTCAAATTCCTTACCATTGGAAAACACATTGCAAAAAGATGCGTAAGATCTTTTCCAGTAAAATATGGTATCATTTCGCTATTGTGTCATTTCCAGTTTCAGAGATAAGACCCTTGAACAACAAAGCCTTCGGATGTGTGAAAATTTTTAGATATTAAACCCATTCTCACAGATTTGGAAATGATGGAGCCAATCTTCAATTGTATCACATCATTATAGCTCTTGCTTTTGAAAGTCGTTAATCAAGTTCAAAAAATCAAATTTCACTCGTGGAATACTTTGAATAATTAGAGATGGGATTTTTTTAAATCTCAAAATGAGGACTTGTTTACTCATTCAAGAACATTATTCAGAATAAATAGGCTACATACATATTTTTACTTGTTAGATTCCCAACTGCATACATGACCATCTTTAGACTATCTAACTCACAAGTATTTGGGCATGCCATTTTGAAGATGTAATAAGTTAGACTCAAGTTTTAATATGACTGAAATCTAAACAACTTTATACACGTTGCTTGTTGCCAACTTTGAATAAATGGATGCAGTTTCAAATAACGAACTTTATAAGATCCTTTCAATGCCATGGCTTCTATTTCATTTCGCTTATTTGAGATGACATGCGATGAATAATAACCAAAAGTGTTGAAAATTCTTTGGAAGATTTGGAGATTTCGAAAGGCCATGGCAATAAGACTAATGGACAATGGTAATACAAATAAATTGTCTTGTGGTGCAACCCAAATGTTAAAGTTCAATCCGGTCGGTAAACATAGGAAGATGGATCTATAAATAGATGTTTCCGAAAAAGATATTCTGCCACTACTTCCGTTTTGGCATGCTTTCCGTTTCTAATTTACAGTCGAGACAATGCCGGGTGCTCGAAATTTTGCTCTTGAATTTTATTTTACAAAAAAAACGTATAAAATAATGAGCTTTCTGCATCATAAATTCGGAATAAGGAAGACGGAATATTTAAAGGAACTGCTGTGTGCAAGACGAAAAGTCTTCCAACTGCCTAGTTTTTATCATAAAATCTTGTCTATAGCTGCGACGTCAGCCGCATAAAACCTGGCATACGAGGAACGTAAAGCGGTTAGTATTTTTGTAGGTTTATCCAGGAAGCTATGTACTCCGTTATAGACTTCTGGTCGGTTGTTTTTTTGCAGGAGAGACAAAGCTTAAAATACAAATTTGCATATGCATAGAGGTTTATAGGATAGAAATATTCCATAATAAAATATTTTCGAAAGCAGGTTTATAAAATACAGACAATTAAGTTTCTTTTGGAGGTGGGTTTTGTTGTTTAAGCTTGGACATTATGATCGCTATTGTTAAAGGAAAATTATTCGAATCACAAAACTTTTGTACTTTATTTTATCTCTTATTACGAAAATAAAATTATATGGTTTGTTAGTAAAACTATGCATTTTTCTGATATTATAGAAACAACATAATAGAGCCAAATGTATTAGAACACGTATAAAATGAAAAAAAAAATATTTATTAGTAAAATCGCAGTATATCGTCGGCTCCTCTTTGGCCATGAAGACTGAAGTAGCCTTTTTTTTAGGCATGCTATCTACGACAAGGTAAAAAGCATGGAACTGGAAACATAGTAAGTCTCCGCTGTTTTCATTTTCTTTGTCCAGTCCATCCTATTTAATAGATTATTTCTGTTAAGAATTGTAGGACCACTGCATCCTCTCGCAGCCTGTAAAATCTCAGTGACTTTGGTAGAAGCATAGGAGGAGCGTTAGGTGACTATTATGTACAGATCTAACTACGTGTCGCAGGAAGTATAACCAGAGGGGCCTCTAGGGTTATTACAAGAAAAAATGGCCGATTATGTACTAGGTATTTAGTTGGATAGTACTGGTATTTCCGTTCGATCTAAAATTCCGACTAATTTTTTTATGCAGTGTATATGAGACCGTATTTAAAACAAAATTAAAAAAATGTATGTCGATGAAAGTAAAATTTAAAAATATTTTTTCTGTGAGGCTTAAAAATGTAATTCCTTGAGGTATTTCCTGAGCTCATTATATTTTGTTTTATTTCTTAAATACTTTATTATCATGTGTCGTTTAACAAATTATTAATTTTCGTGGAATTTTTTCTGTGTTGATAAATTTTTACTTTTGTTTCTTTGATTTTTCATCCTTATTAAAGCACAATTAAATCCTATTGTTATGTAAGGAGGATGAGGTTTGGCATTGAAAAGCTTTTTGTCTATGGATACCGATGAAATCAGCATTCTCTTTAACAGAAAAAAACAGTGATATTCCAAAATATTTTAATTCTAAGATACAATTTATTTGTCAGTAATCAAACGCATACATGACGATAGGTTCAAATTTAAACATATTGCTGAAATAACACGGTTCCTCAGTCATATTATCATCAAAATAACTGAAATAATGGAGCCATATTAACTAATCTATTTCCGGAAACTATGTTATTTGGTTTTCGAATCTTCAGGTCAGTTTCGAACTACTAGGATCTTATATTACATGTATTGTTTCTTTAAACGTCTAAATTTCGCTTCTAAATTTTATGGATAAAAGTATGACGCGTATTGGAGTAAAAGACAAACTTCGAATTGAAATTGACATCAATATAAATGCTTTCTTTTTGTAATAAAAAGGCTTTTTTTATTTTCAGAATTCAATTGTAAATTGCGACAAAATAAATTGAATTTGTATCCTGTAAATATCATGGCATATTTCCAAAGGAAATGAATAAGTTAAAGGTTTACCAACTCCTTTTAGAATATAATGTATCGCTCATAAGACCAAAAAAAGTCAATCATTTTACTGTATGCTTTTTACCTCCAAAACGTGTTTGGGGTAATTGCATATAGTAAGACATATATCACATATGATTAAACATTAAATGAATTACGTTATATTTAATATTAGTAATATTGTAATTGTTTTGGCAATCTATGAACTGTTCAAGTATGAATTTTCATCCTCCTTTTATGAAACAAAGCGAGACTATTCTAGAAAATATTTCTAAAACCTTAATTGCATTTAAAAATACAAAGTTTTGGCAGGCTGTTTCGAAAATTCTCTATAAAAATACACAAAATATCATCAGTGTTTACAAATTCTGATATTTTATGCAATAATAGAAGTTATTAATTATATATTATAACAGCTTTTTTCAGCGGGTCATTTTTTTATAACATTACTACCATTTTCAGTTGTACTACCAAACTAAAACGCTACCGACAAGAATAAAGAGGTCTATCGCTAAAGTTTGACGTACGATATTAAATATGGCCTATATAATGTGGAATTATAATATAAAATAGAGAATATATATTAAATAATTAATATAATTATTAGGGACTATAAAATTAGCAATGTAACTGATAAAGAGTATTAATATGGTAATATAACTAGTAGAGAGTGATTAATTAATAATATAACTATAATATTAAATAATTAATATATATAATTATAACAATAAATTAACTTTTGAATTAAAAGGTTTCGAAATACTTCGATTCTGGGTTAAAAATATTGTAATGAAATATTCCAGATGACTTTGAAGCGTTCGGTTCAGGGATGAAGAAAAGCTGAAAGAAACATATGTTTTGCTGTATCAAAACGACAAAAGGTTTTAAGATATGAGCAATATTTTAGTCAAGCTTATAAGCCGTTCTTTGCAGTTGTCTTGCAGCAACTCCATCACTAATTTTTCTCTTGTTATTATCCAGCAGAACCGGCTGTCTGCTGATTTCGGCTGTCAACAGCACAGGCAATGAAAGCACGCCGGATCGATCAACGCTGAAAAAAATCTGGCAGCCCGAATGATCGCACAAAGAGGCTTTAAACAAAATCAAATTTTTCCTATAACCAAGGAGAGAACAATTTTTATGCTCACTAGCTGCAAATATAGTATTTTACGAAAAAACGTGCCATGAGATTTCATGCTTCAAATACTTATTCCTCACAATATATTTTTTCCTTGGCATCCTTTAACGATTTTGCTCCTTCGCGTCAAAGGAAAAAAAAATTCGAATGTTTGTTTTGTCATACAAGGTGATTTATTTCCCATGATGGAAGGTTATGGTTATTCTGTCAAAATATTCAAGTTAATGTCCAAAATTGTCGTATCTTTAAATGGTTTTAACGGTTTTTCTTTATTTGAGAATGGGCAGTAAGGAGTGCCATTGTTAAAATTTTCAAAAACACAAACTTGAAACTAAGCTGATGAACGCATTAGGCTTAAAATGTGGCGTTCAGATAAATATGGATTTAGTTTATTTGCGTTTAATGATACAAGGATTGAAAAGGCCGTGTTATGTGAATACCTACAACGTTCTCAGGAACTCGATCCTCTGTCGTTCATGGAGTCAAGCCTCGGGGACATGGATTAATAGGACAAAAGGACGTTCGCTGCCGTTTATATTCAAACTAGGGTTTTCTGCAGTAGTCTAATACAGGTCTCCTAATTCTAACCAAGTTTAAAGTTTCAATGTGCAACAAAAAGCTTCCACTTTGCATTTTAGAACTCTGAAAAAGTATCTTTTGGTATTGAGATATAATAGGATGATAAAATATCGATATAGAATTGACGATGTATCGTCATCATTCTTGATCAATTTGTTCGTCACCACACAATATGAAATTGACATATCTGTACCTTATATTTGTACGAAATATTTCATATCCAAAGATAGATATAAAATATTTTAATTATACAAATAGAATCAGAAATATAAAAAAAAAGCGTGTTCTTTTTAGCTCAGTTGAGGGCGATATTGTTAACTGGAATTCTATACCCTTATTCATCTATTTTTGAAAATGCATTGAAAAACATCGACTTTACGCCCATCCCCAAAAGTGGTTAACACTTTACCAAAAATCCCAAGATATAAAGCTAAAAAACTTCATCCATAAATATAAAAAAATTGCTTCTCCTATACACGCATACCTGCTTGGCTTTAAGATTGGATTTGGCCATGAAGCCCGCGCTGCAAACTCTGAAGTATAAAAGTCTGTCAATAGGTTCCCAGTCCCAAGGTGCTCATGCATTGTTTAGATTGGACAGAATGGCTAATGGTCCGTAGTAGAATTACAAGTGGATGAAGGCGACGGTACAGCGAAAAAGAAGCAGCGACCTAAGTAGACGTCTTGCGAAGAAAACCGTGTGCGTGCATAATTAAATACCAAAGACTAGCGATCTGGACTTTTGGAAATGTGCCACTGAAAACAAGAGAAATTTCGCAATTTTTTTCAAGAAGGTAATGCTCACTTGAAAAGCATCATTGCCACTTCAATTACGGTCAGAGATAACTACCATGTAAGTAGAAAATTTCTCGTTACAGCACTAAAAATTGTATAAGCATAAGTAATAATGAGTTCGTTATTTTTTATAGTCTGTCTCCATATTATCTGATAAAAGCTAATAACATGGATTCTAATTGAGGTAATTTAACAAGATTTTTATGAAGGTATTCTGAACGTGCATTACGCCTGGAATGCGTCTGTATATTTACATATGCATATCTGTACATTTACATATGCACATATGCACATGCACATGCACATTTACACATGCACACATGCACATATGCATATTTACATATCACATATACACATTTACACATGCACATTTACACATGCACGTGTGCATATTTACATATGCACATTTACATATCTATACATTTCTACTTCACATATCTACTATTTACATATCTACGCATTGAAAATGAGAAAGGGAGAAGTAACGCCCATGATAGAGTTGATAACGTGACATATAAGGACACGAATCCGGTTGATATACGTACCCATAGAGCTTACGGAGCGACGTATATATAGGTGGGAGGAAGACTTTGGAATTGGGGTGGTCAAGCTTTTAGGGGCGTTGTACTGAAGTAATACTGCAATCTCTTTCCGAGGGCTAGCCTACTCCCACCACGCACCAAGTTGTGAGTGTTTATTTTTCCATTCAACCGATAATACAAATCAAGTGGATTTTTTAATTTTAATAATCATATTTGGAATTTTATTTTTGTTTTTAAGTCACTCCGCATGTCATATTTGGCGCACATGCCGGAAGGTTGCTGCTCCATGCTTTAGAGGAACTTAGGGACTTCGACTGAGTTTTTAGACAGAAATGGATAAACCGAGAGGCCCCGGCCTCGAGATTTGAATTTCCATAACACTTTTAGCATTAGGACCGATTTAAGCAATCTGATTGGCTGAGCAGGTGATGTGCGGCCAGGTTCCAACATCAAAATAATTCCCGTCAAAAAAATTGGCTTTTTTTTGTTGACAAAATCAGGGTTGTAATCCTATGTGAGCCAAAAGAACCATTAATAATTACAAAAGAACTTGATGTCATTGTCAAAGCCTGAAGCTTCCTGCAGGTGCTCCAATATAAGAAATGTAATTGAGCAAACGTCTTTAAAAGTAATGTATTTTCCAGCTATTCAAATCATATGAGTTATTAAATAATACATGCATATAGACGATCTACTCAAAAATTGAGGCAGAACATGTTTTTTTTATAAAAATATAAGCTACCAGCACAATATTTCAAAAATGTTGCTTTGTTTTAAAGATTTCTAACCATTTATTACATTTTAAATTAAAAAAAAAAATCAACTCATGGTAATATTAAAAATAAATTGGGAGTATTATTGAAGAGTGTCGTTCTAAAATTCCCCCGCGATTAAAATCTGATTTACGTAATCGACGAGTGTGAACTCGTAAATGGTGTTGATCTTTTGGTGCCTGTTACATTGGCGGCCAAAATTGCGTAGCAAACCTATAAGTGATGGCATCGTTAGCCAATCAGATTGTTTAAATCGGTCCTAATGCTAAAAGTGTTATGGAAATTCAAATCTTGTGCTTCGGCCTGGTGTTCGCGAGATAAAAGTGGCGGGAGGTAATTACGCACCCCGCCATCGACCTTTTGCAGAAAGCAGTTTGTAAAATGAGATATTTAGACTATACTTCAATAAGGATGATTTCGTATTTATATTCGGACTGAAATTCCTTAACATCAACTATTATCAATACGATCTCATAACATAACGGAGAACACCTATGTACATCTCAAAGCCGGTCCCTCAGCTGCAGAGAGGCCGAGACATCGCATAAAATAACATGGCGTCGTTATTTATATAGATGGATATTATATGTTTATTACCGCAAAATAGAAACTAGAACTGTGAATGTGAAATAAGAATGCACATTAATAGAAATAAAGGTAAAGACAGAATAAAATGAAGTGACATGGAAGAATAAAAAAAAAAAAGTTGATGAGAAAACGAAATAGCTCTATATGGATACATTAAGCTATGTATTAAGTTCTATATGGAGACGCTCTAACGTTCTTTATTATTTACATAAAGATCTGGAAAAATGCAGTTCTATTATAAAAATCCTAAATAAAAGCAAAAATAAAATAAAATCGCAACTGATATTTTACATATATAAAATAGAATAGGTATGAATCAATGAAAGTGACGCTTAGAAAAATAAGTTATAAATCCTAAAAAAAGGATACAAGTAACAGACATAATGAGATGAAATTAACAATGAGGTGAAAAGGAAATGCATAGCTTGTTTCTGATTAAAAAAAAACAGTGTAAAACGCCATGTATTAAAATAATAAACTATTGTTTTAATACATTGCACCATTATTCATTAGGCATCCATAGGTTTGCATTACCTCCATTATGCTTCTTCTTAGATAAAACGTGCTTTAATTTATATATGATTATTAACTATATAAATATATATTTAATTTTGTATGCTGGAAATAAGAGCATGTTTCTAAACTGCTCCACATGATTATAAGTCCACTTTGTTTTTTCTTAATAACTAAGTTTTGGGGACGTTGTTTATAAAAATTGATATTGTATGTCTTTACATAACAAGAGAAAATGTGTAAATCAAAGTAAAAAATTATTTTATAAGTAAAATTGGAAAATGAAATGAAAAATAAAAGTACGGTCTTACACATAAATATAGGTCCATTTCAGAATAAAAAATTCAGACAGAAAATGGTTAATGGAAAAATTAAATTAATACTTAATTGGACCTCCATTTTTCTGAATAAGGTCAAAAATTTTATTTTTCATGCTTGTTGCAAGGTTTTTAAGGGTATTAGGCTTCGAATTCTTCTATGCGGCAAGAATCGTCAATTGTAATTTCTCAGTGGTGTCATAATTTATCTGCATAAACTTGCCGAACAAGGAGCCCCCCAAATGTTTTCCATGGGAATACAGTCCAGAGAGTATGCCGACCAATCAATTACTTCCACGTTATGGCTATGTAACCACTGCTTTGTGCTGATGCTGACATGAATAGATGCGATGTCTTGCTGGTAAGTGCGAGGAATGCGACACAACATTTCCAAATAAGGCAAAAGATTTCTATTAGGGGCATTTTGATATTCATTGCTGTCCATTCTTGATGATGGGAAAGCTAAAGAAACCTTTCCATGGGCATTGAAAACACCACAAACCATTCAACTGCCGCCTCCTAAATTCCCCTTTGAAAAGTATTTCAGCTCTTTTCATAGATCATGCCAATAGGAGATAAAGACGTCTGGACTATCTAGTGAGAATTTTTTTCATCACTTAACACAACCTAAGACAAAAAGGTTTAACATGTAAAGGCAAGGACGGGAGAAAACAAGGTTGAGTAATACTTTATAAAACATCTAGGAAATTCACTTTGCTCCAATTTGTGTCCATGTTTTTTTCGTGTGTACTCCAATCTCCTAGTTTTATGAATGGGTTTCAGAAGAAGTGCAGTCTTCAGTTTTGCATGTACAATGTGCGGGTTCGACTTCAGAACACGCCTGATCGTTTCCGACAGACGTTGAGGTTGCATCTTCTTCGTACGTCACTGGTCGAAACCATTGAATTTGACACCTCTCTTATAAATTTCCGTTTATTCCTCGAAGAAAGTTTCGGAGTTGCGTACTGGACAACTTACTTTCCCGTAGGCATCCATATTTCGTAAAAAATTTCCAACTACATTATGAGATCCCCTCAGTATCCCTTGAAATTTCACGGACATATTTTCCGCACTTATGATACGCCACAATCATGCCCTTTTCGCTTTCAGACAACTGCTTACCACGTGGCATGACAGAAATTTGACAATTAACCGAAGTTCAACTAAACCGAATGCTATTATAGCGAGAATTAAAGTGGACCATATATATATATCATATATATATATGCTCCCACGGAACAACTCCAGCGGAAAATGAGAACCATCCAAAGAAGAGCCGGACAACTACACCCTGCAACGGCAATTGAACGGCAAACACTACCCCGGGAAGAAGGAGGACGCGGACAAGCGGACCTCAAAGACTTACATGACAAGCAGATCCAGAGCATGAGGCAATACTTCCAGTTGAAGAGTCCCCGATCGCCACTCATCCAAGCCATAATACAAGCAGATGCAAATTACACGCCACTAAACCTGTGTAGTACCGAAGAGCGTGTCCTGGAGGCAGCCAATGAACAGAAACTAAGAAC
The DNA here is from genome assembly GCA_006491805.2 of Dysdera silvatica. Taxonomy (NCBI): domain Eukaryota; kingdom Metazoa; phylum Arthropoda; class Arachnida; order Araneae; family Dysderidae; genus Dysdera; species Dysdera silvatica. The sequence goes on from QLNU02015360.1 coordinate 59,367,035, forward strand.
TTGGGCCGGAAAACCATTACATGGCAGGCACTACAATGACCTGCAACAACCACACGTTGACAAAAAGGCATCAAATTCTTGGCTGGCCAAAGGCACTCTCCAGCCAGAGACAGAAGGATTCATGCTAGCCATCCAAGACCAAGTGATCGCAACAAGGAACAATCAGAAATTCATCCAGAGAAAAGACATAGAAAGCGACAAATGCAGACACTGTCATGCGGCATCGGAGACAATCCAACACGTGATGGCAGGATGCAAGATCCTTGCGCAGTCAGACTACAAACATAGACACGATCAAGTAGCGAAAATAGTCCACCAGAAATTGGCAGCGAATGCTGGCTTTCTGACAGAAAAATGCCCGTACTACAAATATGAGCCAGAGACCGTGCATGAGAACGAAACACACAAGCTTTACTGGGATAGAGCAATCATAACAGACAAGACAGTCCCACATAACCGTCCTGACATAACCCTCGTCGATAAATCGAATAAGACCACGTACTTAATCGACATAGCAGTACCCAACACCAATAACATACAGACAACCTACACAACGAAAATCACCAAGTACCAAGATCTCAGACATGAAGTACGAGATATATGGGGTATGGAAAAGATCCTCATCATCCCGTTAGTCATCTCAGCAACAGGGATAGTACCAAAAACGCTTGCGACGAATTTGGAGATACTCAACATTGACCCAAACACCTACATTGAAATACAAAAAGCCACAATCCTAAACACGTGTCACATTGTCAGGAAGTTTCTAGACATGGCACATTAAGAAGTGATGTAAAAAGAGGCTTGGGAACATGGCGCTCTGCCCGTCCCAAAGCCTGTTTCCGCCAAGAATGGGCGAGGAAAACTTTTATATATATATATGAGGAGCCCCGGATGCGTAGTGTTCAACTTGACGTCATGCGCATGACGTTAAACTAACTTATTTGCATCATTTCAAAGTTCTTTAGATGAGCCGCTTCGGATATGCAAATAAGTATACTGAACTACTTTTTATAGTCAAGAAATAACATCTATTTAAGGTGGACCTATAATTATATGGAGCAGTGTAGAATATTTCTTCACAAATGCATTAGCAGAGAGTCAAAAAAGGAGTACGATAATTTTAGGGACTTGATATATTGCCTTTGTTAATTAGGTCTGAGATGCCAAATGCTAAAATGACAAGTACCAAATGACTCACTGTCATTTTCATAACTAAAATTGAAAAAAAAAGCCATATAAAATCAAGGTTTTACTGGTAAGAAAGAGATCAGATTTTCTTAAAAAAAAGACTAATTATTTATGATAATATTCTGTTTATAAGGCTAAAAACAAATGCAATAATTGATTTGATTGCTGTAACATCAAATGCACAATAGCATTTTGAAACCGTTCAAGTGTAGAAATGCAGGTGACGTGAATGCCATGAACACCAAATAAAGTTGTAAATTCTTCTTTTAATATCATTAATAGAGATAACGGAACAGCAATACTTCATTTTCAAAATTATGTAAGCGATTTTAAGTTGTTATACTGCTTGTAAGTTGATTTTCAAACTTCAAACTTATTAAAAAATGCTTTTTCAGAATTATTTGAAGTATATCGGGTTATTTCGTTCACTATCAAAACACAAGTCTTTGCGCACAGTATTAATGGTCCAACCTAAAGTTGAGTTCAGAAAAAATGTACTACGCGTGGTATTTTCTGTGCCTTATTATGTTTCTTTTAATATCTATTCCTATGCAGTGTGATTTGGATTAAATATTACCGCAAATATCTTTTCATCCACTAATGAGAGAAGAAGCTTCCGAGGGAAAAAGTCTTCAAATTATGTGAGGTTGTTGAATAAGTTACTTATTTTATAAAGGATGATATATATGGCCTGCAAAAGGGTTGCTGGTATCTAACTGGAAGGAGACCCACACGCTGAACGTATGTGACGATGTGTGGAACCGGCCAGGCCAGTAACCTAGTGTCCTACCCCGCCTTCAAGTGGTGCAGGCTGGGCTTTCTATTTATGAGGCAAATTAATATTTGCTGCACGGATAGAAAGGCGGAAGGGGAGGGCTAATTCACCAACCCGTCTAGCCAGCGTGGTGAAATGATGGCTAATTCCTCCAATATGCTAATACACCAAAAACCATGGCCCCTAGTCTCCAGGTGCTGGAGTGCTCCTGATCAAGGCAGCGGTCAGCGTGGCATGAAAGCAGGGGGTGCTAAGAATCACTGGAATGGCCCAGGCTGCCGTTTGTTATTGACCTTGGCTACGTTTAATGGACGATCCCTTGCTTCTGAAGCAAAACTTCAGGAATTGGAAGAGGAACTAGACAAGATCAAATGGGACATTGTAGGACTCAGTGAAGTTAGAAGAAAAGGTGAAGAGTTGGTGGAACTTAAAAGTGGACATTTGTTTTATTATAGAGGAACGGAAACTGGAAGAACAAGTGGTGTTGGCTTCTTAATCAACAAAAGAATTAAAGACTACCTTCTTGAAGTCGAAAGCACGTCAGATCGAGCAGCGAGGCTCGTTGTTCAACTAACCCAGCGATACCAACTTCAGATAGTACAGGTATATGCACCAACATCAAGCCATACCGACGAAGAGGTTGAAGAATTTTATGAAGAAATCAAAGAGTTACACACCAAAGGGAAACAACATATCAAGCTCATCATGGGGGATTTCAATGCAAGAATTGGACAACAGGAACAAGGAGAGACATCGGTTGGTAAATACGGATATGGGGAAAGGAATGAACGTGGCGATCAACTCATAGAATTTGCAGAAGCTGAAAATCTTAGCATCATGAATTCATTTTTTAAGAAGAAACCGCAAAGAAAATGGACATGGAAACACCCAAATGGGGGAACTAGTGAAATTGACTATATCCTGGCAAACAAGAAATCAATTATTGAAGATTGCAGTGTACTGAACAGATTTAATACTGGAAGTGATCATCGAATGGTGAGATGTAAAGTGCACTTAAATACTAAATTAGAACGACAGAAGCTCATTAGGAAACAAGTATGAAAATTGCCTTTGTGTCTAAAAAGAAAGGTCTTCAACCAGTGTGTATTGCCAGTCCTCTCTTATGGATCAGAGACATGGAGTCTAACAGTTGGAGCAATACGAAAGTTACAGACAACGCAAAGGAGCATGGAGAGGTGCATGCTTGGAATAACTAGGAGGGAT
>QLNU02015360.1:59370324-59392287 GCA_006491805.2 Dysdera silvatica
GACACTATGGTCCAATGAAGTACAGCACAAAAGCGCCCCCTGGATTCAGCAAGAAATGGAGGCTACGAGAGGAATAGAGGAGATGGAGTACACGGGCATCACGATAGAGGAACTCCAGCAGGTAATCCAACGTACGCACAACTGGAAAGCACCCGGTATTGACGGCATACACAACTTCTGGTACAAGAAATTTACCAGCGCCCATGGCCCATTAGCCAAGGAACTTACGGCGATAATTGAAGACCCCAGCAAAATGCCTGAATTCCTCTGCAAGGGAATAACTTACCTCCTACCGAAGGACCAGGATACCAGTAACCCAGCGAAATACCGACCCATTACGTGCCTTAACACCCTGTACAAGATACTCACGGGGTGCATCTCTGAAAAAATAAGCCGGCACAGCGAAAGCAACAACTTAATGACGGAAGAACAAAAGGGATGCCAGAAAGGGACTCTGGGATGTAAAGAGCAGCTTACCATCGACTCAGTTATCCTGGAACAAGCAAGAAAACAAAAGCGAAAACTCAACACCGCATACATAGACTACAAGAAGGCTTTCGACTCTGTTCCGCACTCGTGGCTCCTTGAAATACTCAGCATATACAAAGTGCATCCCTCAATCATCCGATTCCTACAGAGCAGCATGAAACAATGGAGAACCCGGTTACAGCTAAACACGCCAGACAGTAAAATAGAAACGGCCGAGATCCCCATCCGCCGCGGAATCTTTCAAGGAGACGCACTAAGCCCCCAGTGGTTCTGCTTGGCGTTAAACCCCTTGTCAAGGATGCTGAACACAAGTAAATACGGATACATGCTGAAGAAAGACAAGAGAAACCTACATAAAGTCTCCCACCTCATGTACGTAGATGACATCAAGCTATACGCGCCAACAATCACCCAACTCCGACAACTCATCAGTATAACAGAGACATTCTCCAAGGACATAGGAATGGAATTCGGCCTCGATAAGTGCAAAATACAGAAGAATAGCAAAGAAGATTTACCAGGCATCGAACTCGAAGACGGGAGACTACTGAAGACCTTGGACGAGGGCGAAACCTACAAATACCTAGGGATAATGCAAAAACGGCAGCAGGAGCACAAGAAAGTCAAAGTCCAGCTCACGCAAGCATTCCAAGAAAGACTTAGAAGCATTGTGAAGACGAAACTGAGCGGGAAGAACACCACGCAAGCAATTAACGCATATGCGGTACCAGTGCTCACCTACTCCTTCGGGATCATCAAATGGTCCAACACTGAACTAGAACAACTCCAGCGGAAAATGAGAACCATCCAGAGAAGAGCCGGACAACTACACCCTGCAACGGCAATTGAACGGCAAACACTACCCCGGGAAGAAGGAGGACGCGGACAAGCGGACCTCAAAGACTTACATGACAAGCAGATCCAGAGCATGAGGCAATACTTCCAGTTGAAGAGTCCCCGATCGCCACTCATCCAAGCCATAATACAAGCAGATGCAAATTACACGCCACTAAACCTGTGTAGTACCGAAGAGCGTGTCCTCGAAACAGCCAACGAACAGAAACTGAGAACTTGGGCCGGAAAACCATTACATGGCAGGCACTACAATGACCTACAGCAACCACACGTTGACAAGAAGGCATCAAATTCTTGGCTGGCCAAAGGCACTCTCCAGCCAGAGACAGAAGGATTCATGCTAGCCATCCAAGACCAAGTGATCGCAACAAGGAACAATCAGAAATTCATCCAGAGAAAAGACATAGAAAGCGACAAATGCAGACACTGTCATGCGGCATCAGAGACAATCCAACACGTGACGGCAGGATGCAAGATCCTTGCGCAGTCAGACTACAAACATAGGCACGATCAAGTAGCGAAAATAGTCCACCAGAAATTGGCAGCGAATGCTGGCTTTCTGACTGAAAAATGCCCGTACTACAAATATGAGCCAGAGACCGTGCATGAGAACGAAACACACAAGCTTTACTGGGATAGAGCAATCATAACAGACAAGACAGTCCCACATAACCGTCCTGACATAACCCTCGTCGATAAATCGAGTAAGACCACTTACCTAATCGACATAGCAGTACCCAACACCAATAACATACAGACAACCTACACAACGAAAATCACCAAGTACCAAGACCTCAGACATGAAGTACAAGACATATGGGGTATGGAAAAGATCTTCGTCATCCCGTTAGTCATCTCAGCATCAGGAATAGTACCAAAAACGCTTGCCACGAATTTGGAGATACTGAACATTGACCCAAACACCTACATTGAAATACAAAAAGCCACAATCCTAAACACGTGTCACATTGTCAGGAAGTTTCAAGACATGGCACATTAAGAAGTGATGTAAAAAGAGGCTTGGGAACATGGCGCTCTGCCCGTCCCAAAGCCTGTTTCCGCCAAGAATGGGCGAGGAAAACTTTTTATATATATAGCGAGGAGCCCTGGATGCGTAGTAAAGTTCAACTGACGTCATGCGCATGACGTTAAACCGAGTTTAAGTGCAAAATGAGTATACTGAACTACTTTTTAAACTCAAGAAACAGCATCTATTTAAGGTGGACCTATAATTATATGGAGCAGTGTAGAATATTTCTTCACAAATGCATTAGCAGAGAGTCAAAAAAGGAGTACGATAATTTTAGGGACTTGATATATTGCCTTTGTTAATTAGGTCTGAGATGCCAAATGCTAAAATGACAAGTACCAAATGACTCACTGTCATTTTCATAACTAAAATTGAAAAAAAAAGCCATATAAAATCAAGGTTTTACTGGTAAGAAAGAGATCAGATTTTCTTAAAAAAAAGACTAATTATTTATGATAATATTCTGTTTATAAGGCTAAAAACAAATGCAATAATTGATTTGATTGCTGTAACATCAAATGCACAATAGCATTTTGAAACCGTTCAAGTGTAGAAATGCAGGTGACGTGAATGCCATGAACACCAAATAAAGTTGTAAATTCTTCTTTTAATATCATTAATAGAGATAACGGAACAGCAATACTTCATTTTCAAAATTATGTAAGCGATTTTAAGTTGTTATACTGCTTGTAAGTTGATTTTCAAACTTCAAACTTATTAAAAAATGCTTTTTCAGAATTATTTGAAGTATATCGGGTTATTTCTGTCTTCAATTACTAAACACAAGTCTTTGCGCACAGTATTAATGGTCCAACCTAAAGTTGAGTTCAGAAAAAATGTACTACGCGTGGTATTTTCTGTGCCTTATTATGTTTCTTTTAATATCTATTCCTATGCAGTGTGATTTGGATTAAATATTACCGCAAATATCTTTTCATCCACTAATGAGAGAAGAAGCTTCCGAGGGAAAAAGTCTTCAAATTATGTGAGGTTGTTGAATAAGTTACTTATTTTATAAAGGATGATATATATGGCCTGCAAAAGGGTTGCTGGTATCTAACTGGAAGGAGACCCACACGCTGAACGTATGTGACGATGTGTGGAACCGGCCAGGCCAGTAACCTAGTGTCCTACCCCGCCTTCAAGTGGTGCAGGCTGAGCTTTCTATTTATGTGGCAAATTAATATTTGCTACACGGATAGAAAGGCGGAAGGGGAGGGCTAATTCACCAACCCGTTTAGCCAGCGTGGTGAAATTATGGCTAATTCCTCCATTATGTTGACACACCAGAAACCATGGCCCCTAGTCTCCAGGTGCTGGAGTGCTCCTGATCAAGGCAGCGGTCAGTGTGGCATGAAAGCAGGGGGTGCTAAGAATCACTGGAATGGCCCAGGCTGCCGTTTGTTATTGACCTTGGCAACGTATAATGGACGATCCCTTGCTTCTGAAGCAAAACTTCAGGAATTGGAAGAAGAACTTGACAAGATCAAATGGGACATTGTAGGACTCAGTGAAGTTAGAAGAAAAGGTGAAGAGTTGGTGGAACTGAAAAGCGGACATTTGTTTTATTATAGAGGAACGGAAACTGGAAGAACAAGTGGTGTTGGCTTCTTAATCAACAAAAGAATTAAAGACTGTCTTCTGGAAGTTGAAAGTACATCAGATCGAGCAGCGAGGCTTGTTGTTCAACTAACCCAGCGATACCAACTTCAAATAGTACAGGTATATGCACCAACATCAAGCCATACCGACGAAGAGGTTGAAGAATTTTATGAAGAAATCAAAGAGTTACACACCAAAGGGAAACAACATATCAAGCTCATCATGGGGGATTTCAATGCAAGAATTGGACAACAGGAACAAGGAGAGACATCGGTTGGTAAATACGGATATGGGGAAAGGAATGAACGTGGCGATCAACTCATCGAATTTGCAGAAGCTGAAAATCTTAGCATCATGAATTCATTTTTTAAGAAGAAACCGCAAAGAAAATGGACATGGAAACACCCCAATGGAGGAACCAGCGAAATTGACTATATACTGGCAAACAAGAAATCAATTATTGAAGATTGCAGCGTACTGAACAGATTTAATACTGGAAGTGATCATCGAATGGTGAGATGTAAAATGCACTTAAATACTAAACTAGAAAGGCAGAAGCTCATTAGGAAACAAGTATGAAAATTGCCTTTGTGTCTAAAAAGAAAGGTCTTCAACCAGTGTGTATTGCCAGTCCTCTCTTATGGATCAGAGACATGGAGTCTAACAGTTGGAGCAATACGAAAGTTACAGACAACGCAAAGGAGCATGGAGAGGTGCATGCTTGGAATAACTAGGAGAGATCGAAAAAGAAACACTTGGGTGAGAGAGCAAACTAGAGTAGAGGACATCATTGTTAAAGTAAAAGGGCTGAAATGGCGATGGGCTGGGCATATTGCAAGAAGAACTGATCAACGATGGACAACAGAAATTCTGAACTGGATTCCAAGAGACCACCGAAGACCTAGAAAACGTCCTCAAACTAGATGGGTGGATGAAATAAGAAAACAGGTTGGGGTGACGTGGAAGCGAATTGCTCAGGATAGACTTGTGTGGAAAGCATTTGGAGAGACCTTCATCCAGCAGTGGATAGATAATGGTTGAATATGATGAGAGACAGAGGGGGAGAGAGAAATTGAAATATCAATATATCAAAAAATTTACAAATAATAGAAATAGCAAAAAACGATATGAACAAACCGTTAAATAAAATAACAATGAAAGCAATATCGTGGGATGTGATTTTCAGAAAACGTTCAAATACTAATATTGATAACTAGAAAAATTATCAACATACCAGAACTGAGATGTAAAACACCACGTGGAGCAACGACAATTTTCACTGAAAAACGTCATACATTGAGCAACAAAAATCCTTCTTGGATTCATTTAGAAAATAAAACGGATCGGCCCATTTGATTAAAATTCAAGCAAACCGAGACGATAGAGGATAAGAGAATATTAATGAAAATATTTTTTGGAGACACGTGTGAAGAAGTTATCAAAGGAGTCCTTGATAATGCTCCATAAGTAACAGGTTGTTTCTGTATAGTTTCTTAGCTCTAAGCTAAAAGGAAAACTATGCCTCCCGACAACCTATTAGAAAAATGAAGTAAACTAAGTTAAATTAAACTTGAAGAAGAAATGAAGAAGAAACCTAGTGCCTTGCGGACCTACTCGTAATGTCTAAAATATCGGTCTAATAGTGAGGCCTAAAACCCGAAATAAGAAACACGAATGGGCAACAGGAGAAATTCTTGCCAAGTTGTGATCAATTGATCTCTACTTGGCAATACTTTTTTTTAAGTGCTACTTTTTTTCAAAAGTAGCACTTAAAATATATATTCATTCGCCAGTGTGTGCATATTACATGCCGCAAAGAGACATGGATAAGGTAGAAAAGAAATTTAAGCATAGTGATATCCACAAAATCCAAAAGCCATATTGGTTCACACAGTCTGCAAATTCTGAAGCAGTCTTTACTGCTATGTATAATCCGTGAAAATAGAAATGGGCAAATCGTGCTAAAAAAAATTTAGAATTATGTAATGACTGAAATACTCAGATTATTTCCAAGCTATTAGAAATTTCCAGGAAACTTCTCAACAAGTCTAAACATTTATTTGATTTGTTTTTTTCGTAAAATAAACAGGAGATTGCTATTGACATTAGAAAAATAATGAACTTCGAAACTGGAGTAACCAAAGGATGTCATTTCTTTTCGGTTTCGCGATCGATTTCTTTTTAACAGAAAACGAAGTAATAATGATCGATAAAATTCTTTTTTTTTTTTTGTTCTACCACGTGCCCTTGATAAGAAAAGGTTCGATGCAATGGACTCCTCAATTACGCCGCAGCTAAAAACCTATAGAAAACCGAATTCTTCGAAGTAGGGAACTGGCTACTCGCCAATTATCGTATCGGAAATGCTATACCTACGAGTAAAAATAAAAAATTGAAAAAAAAATTTAAAGCCTTACTGTTGCTTAACTGATTGCGTTGTGAAAACTCCATTAGTTAAATAAATTATCAACGGGGTGATTTCGATAGAAATGTACTGAAATTACGTTAAAAATGCTTTCTTAAGATTGAGGGGAACGAAACATGAGTGTGGAATCGAGCCAGCATAGCATAGCCGCATAAAATACATAAGTGCATGAAATAATAAGTCTAGAATTTTTCTATCTTTCGAATGTTAGCTATACACGTTTAACTGAACATCTGTAACATCACAATGCAAATAAGATTTGTTAACTCGTTATTAACGTCAAACTTGCGTTTTATTATGGAATTTATACGTGATAAGTATACAAAGAAATGGCCGGAAAACCACGCTTGCATTTCTATAAAAGCATTGCGATGCACCCATACACCGGAAGCAACGTCTGCCCACCCATATCGGAATTCCATGCATCGCATAGGGAGTGAACCACGTCATTGTTTTAGATTTCACACTTTCCCAAAATTATATTCATTTGCAAAGAGCTGTTGACCAAGGAACATCCTTGCTGGTTGATTATTTTTAAATTAATGCCTATTGCGGGTTTGCTTTACTTGTGGCAGATAGAGAAAATTCACCTGTTTAAGGAGTTTTTTCAAAAATCGGAGATTTTTGATTATTTAAAACCAAGATTCAATCTCATCCCTTATTTTCGTATTCCTCAGGTGTTCATGCGTTTTTCGCTTTCATTTGGTGGCGAATGGTTTTAGTTGTTACGGTAAAACAAATACTGTTTATTTAAGATAAAAACTCCCGCAAGTCCAGTGCCGAATTGGAAACCTTATGCTATATCGAAAGACCACTTTCGTCTTTAAGAGCTATCCAACTGCTAGATATTAAACAACTTATTTCATAATTTTAGCGTTCATCAGGCGGACATTTTTATGACTACATCTATTTTATTTGGCCACGAAATTTTTTTACGATGTTCAGGGAAGGGAAATTATTTCATAGAATATTTTTGAATGTCAGATTAAGTCAAAAAAAAGGGGAGTTTTCCTGGGGGCAGACGGTTTAATGGAATCCCATGATAGATAGATTGCAATTAAAAAAATCCCTTACTTTTTTAAATTTGGCGTCCAAGGTTCCAATTTATAAAATAAAGGCTTAGTTTCCATTATGTATATATAAGTATTATCAGTTATTACATATAAAACGTATAATTTAATAATAAATATTTAAATAAATGCAAATGCAACGTAGTATTTTAAAATAAAGTTGAAAAATAAATAATAACAATATGATATATATAAATGGTAGTGCTTAATATAGTATAGATGGTTCAAATCTAAATTCAATGTAAAATATATTTGTTTTAATTTTGTTTTAAAATTTTACAAAGGTCGGATTATAGATGAATAATAAATAATAAAATGGCTACAGCATTTGTTCTTGCACGTGTGGCATCATTGTCAGATATTGTTTGAACGAGAGGTTATCTAATTTTGTATTTATTTTACGTTATAATTAATTCTTCATTATAATATATTTAATGTGATTATTTATGCTGATACACATGTCATGTATGTAGATGGAGGTTTTTATTCAATTATTTTAGCTTTGATTTATTTCATGGCCCGGTTTTAGGATTTGGTTGGGTATGTTGTTGAATATATGCTTTATATTTAAGGGAGTGCATGTTTCTAGTGGCATGCTTCCAGAAAATGCTCTAGATATGTGATTTTAGAGAGGGCCCATAATAACGGCGTTTTAAAATTGCACGTATAAGTTTATTAAAATCAAATTTAAGTCTTCATTTTAAACATATTTTGTAAGATGATGGTGTTGCATTAAACATTTTATTTGAAATATATATATATATATATATATATATATATATATTGTAAAAACAATTTGCAATAAAGTTATCTTCCTCTATGAGTAGAAACTGCATAACGGTGGTCAGACACCTACCCCAACCATGCAACGTAACAGCTTGCAACTGATCATCGGATTAATGAAAAAAATCCTAAGGCAAGAAGTTTGCAATACAAATACGGACAAGAAAATGGCGAACGTTTATTTAATATTACAGAGGACTAATATCCTTTTAGATAATAGCAGCCATGTATTATAGCAAGCATTTTATGAGAATTTTTGGCATAATTATAACTGTTGTCCATGCATAAGTATAGCGAGATTGTAACAAAGGTGAAGAATATGAATTTGCTACCAAACAACACCATCACACCTCCATCTTCTGCAAAGAAAATGACATAACTAGAAAGTTCTTAATTTTCGAAATATACATCTATTTTGTAGGAAATATGTTATATTTGCACTAGAAAAGTTTTATACACGAAGTTTCTCACTAGATAATTTCATATATAACTAACTGCAATATGTTTACTATAGATTCCTATGGTATGGCGAAAGTTTCTTTTGTCCCTACTGTAAAATTTGTAGGTTTCAAGTTAGTACACCTCTATTGCAGTGTGCATTTATTGCACACACCGTAGGATTTTCTCACTATTCTGTAGCAGAAAATTGATCAATCAATCAGAAAATTGATCTTCTGATCAATTTTCTGAAAGATCAATTTTCTGATTTATTCTGTGGCAGCAGATTAATTTAATCTGTAGCAGACTAATACTACTTAAAAAATAATATTCAGTATTGTTACATATATAACTATTTATTATATCAATTGAAGATTATATATATTTTAGCAATTCATTAAATAATTAAATAAAAATTCACAGAAGATTTGCGACGCACATGCCATTAAACACCAAGATATAAATCAGCGCCCTTCTAAGCTATTGCCATCGTCGTTTGTTTTATTACATTTGTTTCTGCCTAATTACACATATGCCATTTATTTTGCTTTTAAAAAAATCTCTCTTTTGTCACAAATCGAAATCAAGATGTTTTTTAACCACGCTTTCCCCCATACCCCCTGCAGAGCTAATTCTGCAGCAAATAACAATTGCGATAAACGATTTGTACCAATTTGTTTGTAAAGCTCACACAATAATTCGGAATGTTCTTACATTTTGGTCCTCAAACGCTAGTAAGGAATAAAAAACAAACAAATAATAAGCTCTAAAATATCCGGCAAAGTGCCAAAGCAGAGGGCTTTTTTCCTCTTGAACTAACAAAAGTCCCCAAAACAGATGTCACTAAACTGTGACACTCATTACATTATAGCACTTCAACCGGGCATAAACACTTTCGATATTGTAGAGAGCTCCCACACAATTCATTTTGGTTCTCTTAAGCAAACCTAAGTATACGGAACAGGAAATAAAAACCAACAATGGGTGTTAGAGTAAATAGATATTATCTCCTTGCAGACAATGGCGCCTTCTCTCTAATAAAGGAAAGGCAAAGAAAAATGCTAAATGCAAGTCTTAATACTCAAAGGATGACAGGCTGTGTGATAAAGGATTAGTGTGAGAAGGAGCAACTCCCTGGGCGCAAATTAAAAAAAATACTTGAAGCTCTTCTCTTTCTTTACATCGCGCGCTGTATATTAGGGTTTTATATCCTTTGCGGCTGAGTGAGGATTACTACTTTTAAACCTTTATAGCATATTCAATAGTAGTAACAAACTCAAGTACATATTGTAGAATGTATTGTCTCAAGAAAGAAAAGGTACCATGTCTTTGCATTATTTGAAAACTGCAAATACATGGTCACACAGACCACCGTAAACACATTGAAACCTCGATCCATAGTTTTTCAGGGGGATGCATACGGGAAAGCCATATTCCAGGAAACCATTCAAAATCACAGAGAAAAACAACTTAATAATTATTATTTACTAAAATATACGTATGTTACAATACAGTACATTTTACAACTACTAACACTACTTATTACTGAAAAAAACCTATGATTGTCATTTGTTTTATGCAAACTTTATGCTTTAGTTCAAAATACGAGTTTTCAAGACCTAGAATATTTTAACAGAGATTCTATTTTTCGAGTATTTCCGTCCATAACGAGTCCGGCCATGACAAGACTCTCCGCTGAGAGCGAAAACTCGATCAGGAAGCACATTGTAGAAAAGTTCCTTCTTCTGTAGAAAAGTTCTTTTTTGTTGTTAATAGCATTTGATTCGTAGCCAATTAACAAAGATGGCAATTTTTCCAGCCATACTTCTGTACTGTCGCTGTCCACTGCTGAAGTTTCTCCGGCGAACTTCTTGTATATTAATCCATGCAGGTCCTTGAATCTTGTTATCCAGCCGTTGGAGGCAGCAAAATTTGTCATGTTCCGCTATGTGGTGATCCGTCTTTGCCTTTTCACAAAGAATGGTTCCATGAATTGGAATATTAGAAGCCCGTGTCTGTTGGTACAGCATAAAAAGTATACTTTCCAGCTCTAAGAATGCAGACTCAATACCAGTTTGCCTCTTCTTACTGGCGTTACCACATTTTTCGACCTATTCTCGTTTTGTCCTTCTTTGCGATTACAAAATTTAGCATGCTTACAGCTAAGCCAAGATCCCCCGCAATATCGACGCGTTCCTCTCTAAGTTTCTTCTCTACTATTTTTAATCTCTCACGCAAAGTTTTCACTTGCTTTTTACGTTGGGACATGACACAAGGATAATAAAATTATACAGATATTGTACTATACGTAAAAATGAACAGGGATATAAAGTATGCACATGCTAGTGAAACCAAGAGCAGATGGAAAGAAAAACATCCAAGAGCGCATGCAGGCCCTTGAAATGAAGTAAAATTCGAAAGTGATGCACCCGTAACAATAACAGGGACTTCCTCTTCGTTGAAATATCACTTATTTATTATTATTTTTATTATTATTTACTTTTATTATTTTTATTATTATTTGTAAACAAATGAGCTAGGACAATATTCCGCACCGACAGCAATCGCAAACTTGTTGTAATCTCAAATTTTTGAGTTGGGCAAACCTGCGCACAACATAATAGCTCTGCATCAGTATTATTTCCCTCTTCTACAGAGTCCCTAGTTTAAGACAACAGAATTGTTTGTCACGACGGGAGGTGCTTTCTCGGTGTTAGCACTTAAAATCCTTTACTAGCCACCAAAATCTCAGACGTTTCTAGAGAAAAAAAAAACGATCCATGTGAGAAAATATTCCGGCAGGATCACGATTTATCAAACGATCGATGCGATAAAATGATAAATCAGGGAACGATAAAACGGGAAAATATGGGTGTTTTTCGTATGGGGAAATTTGCGGGACCAAAAATGGCGAACGATATATGCGGAACAACGATACAACCGAGAACGATGCATGGAGGTTTCACTGTACTACAAAAGGCAACGAAAAACCTCAAAATGAAAATAAATTTTTAAAAATTAAACTTCTCATCTCCTGAAAGTGTAACTTTAGAAGCAGATCTGGAATATGAATCAATTTTTTTTATCTTTCTGAATGTCGTCTTCCGATACGTTCCAACATTCTGTTGTTTAACATAGAAGAGCCTGCGGAAATAAGTATTGGAGAAATAAAATAGTTCTATTTAGTTGAAATAATATTCATTACTGCTTAAAATGTTTAAATTAATTCAATAATGTATGCCAAAAGAAAATTAAATTAAAACGCAACGTTAAAGAAATTTAGTACACCATTTTGGCGGAGCCTTCGCAGTGCGTGTGCAAACGTCGATGGCAAATTGAAGACTGATTTGATTTTAGAATTCGGAAAACAATTATGCACGTACTGTTGCCAAATATAAAAGGTGAAATTATAATTATATAAAATGTTTTGCCAGATACAGAAGGTGAAATTATGTACATTTGAAAAACATCAAATAAAAATAAAACAACTTGGTGTTTTGCCAATTTTAGAAATTGAACTTATTAAGTTTGCTTTCCTTGCGTTTCTAAGTGGCAACAGTTAGACAGCGTGCAAAGTGAGCTAGCATTTCTATTGTGAAAGCCTACAAGCCCCGTTAGAATGTTCGTCTGATGGTAAACAAGGTTTCTCTCATATAATATCAGAAGAAAAATTCTCGAAGCTTTTCTCTGGTTGTGGTTTTACGGCGCAAGGACAGCAAAGGTCATGCGGCGTCGGGATCTACAGTTTTCCGAGGAATCTAAACCTCAGCTGCCTGGGGGAAAAAATACCATACTACGGTGAGTACAAAAACGCCGCCCGTCCCAGATATCATTGACGATCGAAGCCAGGTTAATGACACAACAGACGAATTCCTCACCACTGCGCCACCATAGGACTATATTGTTCCGAGGGAGCCGAAACTCCTAGCCTAGGGAACCAACCTCTGACTACAGTGAGCAATTAGTCGGTAATTGTTCTTTTGGCCAAATTAGAATAAACGGTACGCTAGATGACCGCATTACCATTACATCACCGCAGTGCTCTTAATGATTTTGATGCAGATTTTCTGAGTGAATAACGATATACCACAGTAAAAACTCTCTGAGTTCAAACGAACCTTTGGGCTCTATTTATTAATAGCAGACACCTACTGGACAGAGCCATTTATCCGTAAATGAGGGGGATATTATTGTGAAGGAGATTTTTTGGGAGATTTTTATCTTATCGTGAAAACCGGGTGACCATATCTAAGAAACGTCCGTTTAGAGAGGTTTTACGGTACATACAGAAATTTAAAGGGAGTGTGGGAAAATTCGTGAATCACATCCTTCCTACGTACCCATTGTCAGAGCCAAATGAAAGGGATTACTTTATCCCATTAAGGGCAGTCGGCAATAGACGCATCGATTGAAACGGTGAAAATTAATCGACCTCAATTCGATAACAAAAGAGAACAATCACTTATCACTTTCCTTGCACTGGATAGCACTTGGGCTATGAGAAATTGCTAATTCCGAGGCTTAAAGTGCTTCCTTTTTTCTACCCTGAATAGGCAGCTTAAATCAATAGCGTTCCAAACCCACTTTTAATGAAATAAAATTATCATTCGCTACATAATGGGACTCAAATATAATTAATCAAGTACAATTATTGTTTAGAAATGAATGCTGCTGTTCAATCTCATATAAATTAGTTAATTTTTGACATTATTTTCCGTGAAAAGATATCCCTGTTTTTCTTGTGATTATGTGTTTTTATAAACGAATTGTTATAAGTTCTATGAAAATTATATAAGAATACTATTTAATTATTAGTAACATTCTAATTTCGGTAAGATATAGAGTACTTCATGGTAAACAAAATAGTTGAAATTATATTAATCAAAATCCTTACAGCACTAAATATCTTCATAGAACTGATGAACTTGTGTGCTGATATACAATACAATGCCTTTACTTTCCATGTTCACATATTGTCCAGATTATATATGCAATTTTATATAAAATATTTATTTTTTTACCATGTGACATTAAAGGGGCAGATATAGAACTAAAAGTTAAGTCGTCTGTCACTGAAAAAATTAGCCAACCTCTCTATCGCAGATCCAGACTATTTAATAATTGTATTTTTAATTTTTTCTCAAATCCCCTTTATGTTTTGCTTTCTTTTATTACCCCCGGCAATTCATTCCATAACTTTAACCCATAGTAATTTATATTGTGTGATTCCATTTTAGTTCTTACATTTTTTATTTGTATTCCCCCTCCATTCTGGTACTTTTGACATTTAATTTCGCCTCTATAATCTCTTGATTTTTATTAAATTTTATTTTTTCATAGATCAAGTTCAATGTTTTAAACGTATGCATTTCCTTTACATTTATTATATTATTTTCGCGTTTTATTTCATGTAATGATTTATTTATAAATTTACCTATTGTCTTTAAAACTCTGTTTATGATTGATTTTAATTTATTTTCTTGTTCTTTATTAATATACGTAAGCCTCACGTTTGGGCTATAAATTCCCCAACTGCATAAATTTGGCCATGGGAAGTTATTTTGGACTATAGTAAGTAGTGAAACCTTTTCCAATATGGTTCTAGGCTAAAACGGCAAATTTTCCAAATTTTGTTACATGATCGACTAATGTGGATGCAAATAATAACAGCCCTATAGTTCCAGAACGGCTCATTTTCGGACATTGGTTCACTGGACCAAAGTTGTTTCTTTTGATCTCCTTCACCTATTACACATGCTTGACAATTCCCAATTGCCTCCAGTATGGTAAAACAATCGTTTCCATACCTTTGATCATCGACGTAGAGTTTTAAAATTATTGTGGGGGGACATGCACATATTTCGTACATTTTTACATTACAGTATATGTAAAATTGCAATTTTTTTTTCAAATTATTGGGGGGATTCAGGCCCCACGCGCCTATATAACTCTACGCCTATGCCTTTGATGACTAAATGGCAACACTATCCTGGATCAGGAAAGGGAATTTTCGATTTTTTTGTTTCTGCTGCATTATTAGGTCAATCACTTAAATTATGTGTCAAAAGAACTTTTTTTTGATTCATGTAATTGCCTACGTAACAACGATGTGGATGTAAATAATACTTTCACTCTACAGCCAAATCGGATCCTTTGCGGACATGGGGATTTCGCCAAATATGGCTTATTTGATGTCCTTTACTGCCCCTTTCAGTTTGTTCCATTAGTTTTGAATCACTCTGTATATAATAGTTTATCCAGAAACTATCCACAACGCCCATCTAAACCTTCTGTCTAAGACAACGATATGAACCCTATTTATTTCACCTAACCACGCCCTATGAAAGTAAATCGATTAACAGAAGTTGTCAGACTGAATTTTACCTTTCGATTATTTCGGAAATCGATATATAATAAAAATCATAACTTAATAGAATAAAATCTACAGGAGAATAGAGACTACAGTACCTATAATGTCTTTTATTGGCGTTCAAAAACAGAGAAATCCCTCGTTAATCACTTTCAAAGAAGGGAGAATAAACGCCGCTTGACATAAAAAGACATTATTTATTTATTTGGAATATATGTGATTCGTGAGACGTTAAAAGGAAATAGTCATTAATTAAAACGGCGTTACTGAGAGAGAGAATACCGTATGTCTTAAATTATGTCATGCCATAGGGATTTTAGCTATATAGGGGTTTAAAAAATATCACACGTGGTAAGTGCATATACAAAAGGTTGTTCTCCGGGAGCGTATTACATCGCCTTCGTTTGGCTGGAAACCACTCATTGGCTTTAAGCGTTATTTGGCTTATAGCGGTTTTAACTACTCCGCCTTTTTTCCTGCAAAGTGCCCCATAGGCCAAAACAACATTTGGAATTCTTAGGAACTGTAAAACAGAGATAGTCGGCTGTGACGTCAAGCAGATGGGATCGATGGCAAGTCCGTGCGTCTACCCTTCCCGTCCAGTACAGCATGTACAGGTTCAAACGTCGTCGAATCAAAAGCCTTTCAACCGAACGTTTTTACTTTCAGCGTACCAACCACACAGGAATTTCTGACAGAGAACAAAAACTATGTGAGCTGTATTGTCGCTCACAGCAGACTAATGGATTGTGTTACGTGATATGCAGAAAGACATTGCCTACACTGATGGTGTACTATGTTACCCATGCCATTGTCTCGCCAACGAACTATTCACCTAACATTATTTTTATCATCTTATAGGCAAAAGTGATAACTAGAAAAGCTAATTTACTAATATACGAAATGGATATCTTAGTGGAAAAACAGCTCCACATATAACATCCCATCCAAAAGTAAATTTTTGTAAACAGATCTCTATTATTAGATTTTTTCACAATTGGAACTATAAGAGAACAGTTTAAAGCATATAGATAATACAATCACGACGCCAAGAATTTATACATTAGCATAACTAGAATTATACACAATCGTTATGTCCAGGCTGAAAAGTTAATGCATTAAAAAAGTAATTTGGCATTCTATTTTACTTGTTTGTCAAGATCTATTAATTTTAAAGCGTAATGGATATTGAATTATACAATAAACACTGCGTTCTTAAATGTAAAAGTCAGTAAAAATTTAGTTTAGAACATAAAAATTTTAAACGCGAGGCAAAAGTACTAAGCACATTTAGCTATGGCAGTAAACGAGGAGCGAAGACAATGGTGTCAAAGAGAAAAAAATCCTAGAATCAGTCTTTCTGGGCTAAGAATATTACGAGGACTAATCAGCAATAGAGAACCGGAATTCTCAAGCGAATATCGAGAGACTGTCAAAAGTCAAAATAAGGTTTTCAGATAGGTTAGGCACATGAGATTATAGAACAGATGGGAATTAAGTGGAGAGGAATTGAGCATAGAACATATATGCTTGAAAGAAATTTGGAGGCATTTGCATGCGGTGGACATATAATGGTCGAATATGACAGATATATCAGAATAGACAAATTCAAATTGGATTTTATTCGCCGAATAAAATTTTATCGCCAATGTAAGAAAATGAACAAGCATGTTATTTGCGTTTTTTATTTAAAATTACTGGTAAAATCTCCACGGTTAAAGTTGTACTTTCTGAATATATTGGAAATTGCGCAAAATATTTATAAAATGGGTATGTATCTCTTACAATTGCATTTTTTTAACTAATCAATAGTTATACACACATGCTTTACTTATTATTATATAAATAAAATAAAATACAATCTCTACATCATACAATTTTTCTTAAATATATTTTCCGTCCTTAATTATTAAAATAATATTTTAAATGTTATGTATAGATACTGAAAATGTTCTATTATATTAATATAAAGAAATTAATTACCTAATACTTAATAAAAATACTTATGTGCGTGTGTAATAGAAAGCCTCAAATTTTAGCTACTGTTGACAATCAAGTATCCGCGCCCTTTGCACTCTGATATTTGTATATGTTCCGACATGTACTTTTACGTACGTATTTCTTATAAATACTTATATTTAAATCAAAGCAAATAAATACTCTTATTAATAAATATATACTCAGATATTCTGTCTTATTGGTGCGAATAAAAGTAATGCCACATACGTAAAATAAAAAAAAATGCTTCTTAAAAGTATGTAAAAATGTATGACTTAGAGAATTCACATCTTTACCAAACGTAATGAATAAAGCATAATCTAAAGCAGTCGAAATTCTCTTCATCATAAAATACGTAAAAATGCAAAAGCAAAGAAACCGAATTATAAAGTATGGTTTATGTAGTATGTTAGCAAACTAGGGAAGAGCCTCATAACAAGCTATAGCTTTCTGCTTCCCTCCATTTCCAACCTAATCGGTCAATGTCATTTTAGTTCCAAAAATATCAATGCAATAACAGAAATATTACGGAACAAATGTATCATCAAAAACCGTACACATGTTGAATAAACTTTTTCTATTCTATTACAAACTTTATTGTTATAACGGGAAAATGAAATTCTCTAAAAAATTAACCTTAGAATTTAATTGGTTAATTCTTTAGGAAATTTAATTAAAAAATAGGTAGAGTGAATTCTTTGACGGGATTTAGTCTAAGGCCTAAACTAAGAATTAAACAGGAGTATAAAAACATACTAAAATGTTGACGTACGAACACGTAAATGTTGAGTCTAAAACAAAACAAATATAACACCCTCAATATTTCACTGCACACTGCTAAGTAAGCTAGTCAAAGAAAGAGATCTGTCATAAATAAATAAGATAAAAAGAATATAGGAAGTACACATTTTAATAATGTATACGAATAGACTTAAACCGTTTATAAAGGACCCTGCCTAAATCTGACTTACACATTTTCTAGGAACTTGCCCGCCCTATGTATATTTACCATCAATACCATATGCATGAAAAAAGAATAAATTACGTAAATATTGTTCATGACAAATGCACGGCCACATTCAAAATTTGCTTTGCTATATATCGGTTCAATTACTTGGTCACCTCTTTAAATTTGTCTTTTGTATACTTGTTGAATTTGTAAACGAGTAAACTGACATGTATTCAGTTTCTTTCGCACGACAGCTGATTTTAAAGACTTGAACTTTCTATATCGCTTAAGAATTCCCGTCAAAACTTATTAATCGATTAATCGTGTTAATTTTTTCTCACAAATATATTTTAAATTCGTTAATCTCAGAAAATTCTAATCGCCATTAATTTTCTTTCGTTTCATGCTCCTTTTCATCGTTTTGTAAAAAAGTTTAAGTTGGTTAATTGAATTTTTTAAATCCGCAAACAAAGACATTTTCTTTGATATTTTTACAGCTACAGAATCATGGCTTTGGCATTTTTTTGGGACTGTTTCCTAGTAATTACAGAATCCACTTTTTTTCACCAAATACATAGTTGTGGTTATTCGTAGGAAACTAAATACACAGTTAGTCATTATTTAAATGTTTGCTCAATATTTAAACGCTATCTTTTATCTCCTTATTAATATTATCCAATTTCTATTTTTACTAAAACTGTGCAAGATTATAGCAGAAATAAAGCAGGTAACTTTTTCAGATAAATCAAGAAAAAGTAGAGATAGAAAAAACGCACTAAAAGGTAGACACATTAGATAAATCAAGAAAAAGTAGAGATAGAAAAAACGCACTAAAAGGTAGACACATTAGATAAATCACTAAAACGTAGATAACTTATTATGTAATGCACTAAAAATAGATAACTTATTAGATAACATATATTAGATGCCAATAAAATTCAGCAATGGGACAAACACAAGCGAAAAGACATTAGTATTAACGTAGGGATAACATATAACCAAATTTGTATTCCAAACTTAGAAATATGTAGGGAAAAATTTCTATAAATTACTGAATAGCCAGATTAACAACAAATATTTTATAAACATTATTAAATGAATATACAAAATTCGTATTTCTTATTAATTCACTTATCCAATAATTCAATAGATAGAACTAGGACTTTAAGCTCATTAAGCTGAGATGAAATTCCAAGGTATTAAGCCACGTGAAAACATAGAATATTTTGAAGATTTCGCCAAACTATATGCCTCTTTTCAAAAGATCCATTGCAAAGTTTTGAGGTATAAATTTAAGACAAATTATTCACCTTATAGAAATTTGTGCCTTTTTAAATTGAAAACAAATCTTTCTTTGGTCAGAGATGGTTTATGAATGGTTTCGAGTTTAATGAAGTGAGTTCGAAACTGGCGCATTTGGCTAAAGAGAAAATGATTGTTAGATTTATCGTCTGCTAAATTCATTATCCAGAACAAGTGTTCTTTTTCCCCTTTCCTCGCACTTTTTATTTACGTGTAAGAAACAACGGTGCTAGTGAGTCTAAATATATTCACGGAATCTATATCTTGACATCCCTTTCAAAGAAGGAGAAGTCCGTTATATTCAAAAGTGTAATGTGCGAAAACAAAGTCGATTTACCACAGCTAGCTTCGCAAAAGCAATGTTCTCTTGTTTTAAAGCATAATGAGAAACGCAAGGTTAGAAACCATTTCTATAAGCACACATAAAAGAAAGCTTGCTTACGCATACAGTATTACATACTATATGTTTCTTCTAGTGTATAAAAGAAAAACGGTTATAAAAATTAAATTTCCCTACTTTATGGATATTCATAAAATAAATGTCTAACAAGCAATGTTGTATGCACTCAAATATAGGAACTAAGCCTATTTTGGCACCTAGGCGAATATATAAAGGTTAAATGTGGATTTATAAAATATATATGAGTTAAATATGTATGACTTATAACGATGCATCGCAAGTATAGATTACATTACTTAATTGTATATTATTTACATCTACGATTGTAGAATATAAATAATCTTGTAAATAAAATATGATGTATTGTGAATAGGTTTTTTAATCAAAAACCATTAATTTATTAATAACGACAGAATTTTCTGCATAAACTTGTGTAATAAACGAGTAAAACACAAATCTGTATTTATTTTGAAAATATATTTTAAAATAATTATATTAAAGAGAAAATAGCATTTTCACCAAAGGGAATCTCCTTAAGAAAGAAATAAGAACGTGGGGGGGACAAATCAATTTCAAATAAGTTTTTGACACCATTTATTTTTTATATGATTTATACTATAATCTATGCTTTAGGTAGAAAGAGAAAAAGTTTTATTTTTTCTCTACCTGAAATAAAGGTTCTACATACAAAAAAGTGGAGTATCAAAAGCTTAATTGAAAATAGCATTTTAATAATAAATTGATTTTAATAACTTTTCTCAATGAAACGATTTTTTTTTTATTTCGCAAAAAAATGTTTTTTCGATCAACAATTCATTTCTTACTAACTGCATTTTTCTTTGGACTTTTCGTTCGTCTGGAAACTGTTAATTTCTTTCTCATAAAAACGAACTAAAAAAATAGCTCCTTTCTTTTCTTTTGATCTGTTATTCTCTTTGAAATTGTCTGATTGAGGAGAACTCTGTCATCTGAGAAATTCCAGACAAGGAAAACGACGAGGTAAGTGAAAATGGATTTTTCACTTCAGTTTCTGAAAGAAATACGATTTCTAGTTATTCCCACATTTCCGTAAATATTTTAAAGCATGGTTTGCTTACACGTTAACTAAATAGCTTTCAAATCTCAGCTAATAAACATTACTAATTAACTGCTACTCTTATTATAAAATATGAATAGTTTTTCCTTGAGACGTTTGTATAACAGAAAATATCAAAAACACGTTCTCTTTAAAAACATGACAGATTTCAATATACACTCTTTGGCAAAAAAAAAAACGAAGCACCACAAAGAAATTATCTGTTTTTATTGAAATGAAGTGTACATCCAGTACATACACAGATAAGAAAATTATAAAAATTCAAGGTCGTAGGCCCCACCAATGGCATGGAAATGCACATTAAATGATGTTAAAATCAATAGTTGGTGCCCCCCTGGCGGCTGTGCATGATTCTATACGTCTCCTGCGACACATTCTGCCAGGCATTCCTCACTTGTTGGATGTCCAGATCTGCGACATCCTGCTGTGCCCGAGCCTTGCGGCCTACCATGTCCCATACATGTTCGATTGGCGAAAGGTCTGGTGACCTTGCTTACCAAGGAAAAGTATCAAAAACATGGAGGTAGCTCACAGATATGCGAGCCGTATGGGGCCTGGCATTATCTTGTTGGAAAATGACTCCAGGCTGTCGTGTCATGAAGGGTAACGCAAACGTCGTTGAGCTCTTAAAATTGTATGCAAGATTACTAGGAGCGTCCTACTGTTGTATGAGATAGCACCCCACACCATCACACTAGGGGTAATGGCTGTGTGCCTCTGTAAAACAAAGGGTGGTTGGGACCGCTGGCCCTGGCGCCTACACACATGGATCTGATGGTCATCTGCTCCAAGACTGAAGCGGGATTCATTGCTGAACACTATGCGATGCCAATCTGCTGGCAGCCACGATGATCGGCTACGACACCACTCCAGACGACTCTGTCGATGGTGTGGGGTTAAAGGCAAACGTCTTAAAGGCCGCTGTGAGCGTAACCCCCACCTCAGCCAAGCGTCGTGAGATGGTGGAAGGTGTCGCGATTGGTATGGAAGAGACTATAGTACGTTGGATGGCGAACAATGATGCCGTTGTGTCAGCTCGAACCTCTCGCACAACCAGACTCGCTTTCTTGCACCTTGGCCTTCCAGAATTCAGCCGATGAGACCCACGCAGCAACCATTGCTGAGAAAACCTTTGCACAGCAGTGTCCGTACGGTA
>QLNU02015360.1:59392387-59408461 GCA_006491805.2 Dysdera silvatica
AAATAAACTGACAAAAATATGTTTACTTCTTAGATTTAGATAGTACTTTCTGAAGCCCACTCTTAAGCTCGAACTAGAGCTTTCCATGTATAGGAGAAAAAGACACGCCTCACTGGCCCGGAGTCGAACTAGAGACCCACCATATGAATCAGTGTGCGTAACCTACTCAGCCACCAAGGCATAGGAATGACGTTCCTTTCCTCCATCTATAAGGTTTTGTAAAATATCATAACTCTTCTCATGATTAACACACCTGCCAAATGGTCAACACACAAAGCCTCCAAAACATGTTTTTTGTACTTGAAATAATTTGACGACGACACTTCGCATTATTAAATTAATTGAAATTTAATTAAAATTAGTTAAAGGAATTTTAACTTTATTAAACTGTGTTAATTTGTTGTCCTTTTCAATTAATTTAATGTTTTTGTAATTTTTCGTGTGGAAATTTATATAGATATTATTCTTAGATTTAGCAACTTGACAGTAAAATGTGATATATTATAGTAATAGTCGGGAAAGTTACACGAAATACACTCGTTAGATGAAGTAATGACCAATTTTTCACTAAACTGAGCCAAAATAAAGATCTCAAAATCTTCAAATAATTATGAGATGAGAAAAGACAAAGACGTACAAGAACGTTTCCAAAATGGGAAGTTTTACAATAAATATTGGAACATTTATTTTATTCTGGTTGAAATCTACAAAACTGAAAGAGATTAAACTGGAAAATTAATTGACATTATGAAACCAGTAAAAATTTTTCTTTTCGATTCTGAAGATCTGTATTTTATTTATTTTCTCCTTGATATTATTTCTCCTATTGAAAACCTTTTCAAAATTCCGCTGTAGAAAAGAATAAAGCGATTTGTTTCGCTTTGGAATGTATTATTAATAATTTTATTTATTGCTTTCCAAACAACAAAAATGTTCAAATTTAAATATACGCAACAACATGAATTCATTAGTATCAAATCATATGACGTCGTTTATTTTGGTTTTAATACTGCGATATTGGAAATAATATCCATGCTTTTAAAACTGATTGAAACATGTTATTTTATTTCTCTCTTTCGCGTATGGTTAATTTTAAGATTTCTAAAATCGATTCAGCATAGGAGGACAAAATTAAGCTTTTAATCTCTCACAAAATTTTTAATCAGAATTATAAAATTTTTGAAATTTATTTTGTTCTAAAAGTTAAATTTTTCCAATTAAAATAATGGGAATTACTTGTCCTCCGGCAGTATGAACAATTGAAATAATGTCACGTTTTAAATGACATGCCACTTTAAAAAACGCATTCTTTATAAAACATAGCGAGAAATT
This sequence comes from Dysdera silvatica, assembly GCA_006491805.2. NCBI lineage: Eukaryota > Metazoa > Arthropoda > Arachnida > Araneae > Dysderidae > Dysdera > Dysdera silvatica. The sequence continues at coordinate 59,393,720 of QLNU02015360.1, forward strand.
GGTTTATCAATTCATTCTAGAAAATTTAATTTTTTATAAATGTAAGTTTTGTGGAAATTTTTATGGGTTCAATTTGTTTTCGTGAAGCTTGAAAGCAAATGGTAATTCTCTCCTGGATAAATTGCGAACATTCAATGCTTACTTCTGATTATTTATTTCCTTTATCTGAACGTACGGCTACAAAACCAATGTTTTAAAAGATATTAAGTTAAAGGTATAATTCGGAGATGTTAAAGGAGGGATTAAAAGAAGATGGTAAAGGAGGGATTTTTAGGAGATGTTAAAGGAGGGATTACTAGGAGATGTTAAAGGAGGGATTACTAGGAGCTGCAAAAGGAGGGATTACTATGAGATGTTATAATGTAAAATATATAACTAGAAATGTGTAACTAGGAAAAGTTAAGGATGTTACTAGGAGATGGGGAAAACCGGATTTATACAGGGGGAAAAACTCGAGTGCGAGACAGTTTTCTGGAAATTAAGACAGGAGGGAATACCCAACTGAGGGATAGCTTTGAGGAAACTCGAAGCTGAAGTATAAATACTGGACACCTAGATTTCCTTGAAACTTTGCTTGATGAAAGGAAACAGTGGTCCTCGAAACGTTGCGAATATTTTTGCAGATGGTAAATGTCTTTTACCTTCTTCATTTGTATTTCGTATATTCCGACCAGTGTCAAATTTTACTAGTTACTAAATATGTAAGTTGTGTGTAGTTCACAATTTAATGTTTTTGCGCAGTCCCTTTCCAAAGAAAATTCAGATATTGATTCCGCTTGAATGATTTCAACACCCTCCTATTATCCACCGATACACCTTGTAGACAAATTGCTCTTTGTGCGCAAACATAAATAAATTTTGAAGAGAGAACAAATCAATAGTCAACTACAAAACTCTTTCAGAGAAAACTCACGGGAATAGGCCGGAATCGCCCCATATGCTGTGAGAAATGCTTTAGTTTCAACGGGCAATACAATAACCAAAATACAGTTGCTCTCGAAGCATTCGGAGATAATTCCCGCATGGAGAAATAAATTTTATAGCCCAGTAAGGCTATAAATCTTGGCCGTTTTTTCGCAACATTTGTGTTACTCGACGAGTAGCCATAAAGTTTTTAGCTACTTATAACGACAACGAATAAAATACTTGGATTATTGGGCATTGATTTCTGTCAGGAAACACTGTCGATTGAATTCTACCTTATTTTTTGCGCTTTTAAGACTCAGTTCGGCCGATAACGAAAACATAATATGTCGACAACGTTCTCGACCATTTTTCAAAGATCGGATTTGGGTTCTAAGTAGGAAGACTATCTAGGTCTTAAAATACCTTTTAATACCGGCAGTAGGGGAAGAAAAAGTCAACTTTATACTACGTATCAGTTTTCTTTAAGTAAAGAACACATCCAACAAGTAATTTCTTTTAAGCTGTATTTAAGAAAGCTGATACGGTTGGATCGATCTTTTCTCAACTTTACTTTTCCGAAAACTGGCAAATTAGATTGGTTTCTTTAGACCATTTAAAACGTAAACTAACGTTTAAGCTTCGTTATTTAATATACAATAATAAAAATCCTTCAAGCATGTATAAAATCTTAGAAAATAGAAGGTTTTATATATTATAAGAATTACATATATTAACTCAAGATTTCTTTACAGCAAGAAATACTTAGTATTTCGCCTTTGGTTCTGGGTTATGATATTTTACTTATAGCTTAGAATTACCGTGTAAATTATCTCAAAAACATTTAAATCGCTAATTACTTATTTTATTGACAATGTATTTACTTGTATAAAAAATACTTCAGAAAGCTGTGCAAAACAAGTAAATTAAATATCTCATAAGAAGTTTCTTATGAAATATCTTAATCCCGTAAGTTTCTTCTCTATTGCAATGGACGTTTAATTTTCATTGTATTATAGTTCACTTCTATCTTAGGATGAAATCAATTTCTGTGATGTTTTTAAATTTTTCAAATATCTAAACCTTTAAGTGGAAAAATAAATTCATTAAAAACTAAATCTGTTCAACGGATTTCGAAAAATAATTAATTGATAAAGTAGCTGTAAAGTGCATTTTGCTACAAAGAAAGCTAAAATTAATTTTAAGCCAGAATTGTATTTTGTATTTTTTTTCCGCAACTGAACATAGTCTCTGTGACAAACGTATAACTAATTACAAACATTTGTTTATAACACATATCCGAAACCCCAATAAACCTTTTCTTTGACATAGTAGAAAGGCCATAGCGTCAAGACACTGAGAATTATGTAACAGCTTTGTTCCAAATCGAGTCATCCGTGCCAAATAGATTATGGTAAAGAAAAAAATTAAGTTAATTACTAAGAGTAAGAAAAATTCACAAATAAATTTAAATTGTTGGAATTCACAGCTCCAAGAACAGTTTACTTTAGAGTAGGAAATCTCTGGTCCCAAATCCATGGTAATTTACAATAACACGGTATTTACGAGTCAAGGTGCTGAAGGCAGAGGCGTCGAGTGGTTTCAAGGAAAACACATTTTAGACATTAATAACTGAAATGCTAGTATTGAACCATTAATCTCCTATGTCACTGGGTGAGGTAACTACAGAACCTTTTTCGTCTCAGATGCTAAACTCGATAAATTCAGGATTCATGGGGGACGACTTTTTATATAGATATCTCCAGCCCATAGTATAGTATCACTTATATTATATAGGATGATACTATAGTATAGTATTAACTTATAGTAAAGACTGCATACAAAAATTATCACATGAAATATATCTACAATAAAGTATTCACAAAATACTGCCGCTCGATTATTAATAAAGACTAAATAATAAAATCTGCCATGTATAAATATGTATTCTTAGAACGAGCTCTCTTAAACGTCAGTTTATTAAATGCAGAAAATTTATATGTTATCTTTAACTGTGTGTGTATTTTTAAAAAAATTTAAAATTTGACACAGATTCTATATTTTTAAATATAAGCAATCAGCATTAAAAAAGTTCTAAAAGTATCTAAATGTGATTTAGACTAAGCAATTATAAAATTACATTAATAAGATAACAGTTATTTACATAAAAAAAGTTGTGATAACTCTTGCAACATTTTTGTTTGTTAAGTGACTGAGGTAATATGGAGAAAATGCAAAATGCTACCAAATTTCAGAAAGAGAATTCTCCTCTAAATCGTCACTGCTTTCCATAGCACGATAAATAAAATTTATTTCTGTCACATAAATCGGATTTGGGCTTTGACTTTCGCATCCCGATTGCTTGTCTTTAAAGAATTAAATATTGACCCGCTCTTGTTAAAAATGGGCGGATACTTAATAATTTCTACAAAATAACTTAAGTCCAACGCACGTTCTTGAATGCATTCGTGCCAAAAATGCTCGATAATCAAATAACAGTTGGGGCGCAAAATGATGGTACTTGTGTAAAGATCTCGTTTTTTTAACCTCTATTTTCCGAGAAATTGAAGCAAATAATTGCTCCTCCAAATGCATCCTTTCCCGTTGAGCAACTATGCCTTCCCCGATTTTCAAAGATCTCCTACCATAAATTACCTAAATATATGGAGATAGAAATGTATAAAATTAATAAGTAAATTTAATAGAAATTCGAATTTCAACCGAATGAATACACGTTCTGTAGCCCGTGCTACTATTTGTCCTCCGCTCCTGCAATCACGTGCTTGTCTTCGTTCTGCGAGGACATTCAGCAACTCTGTCGAGAGGCTGACTTTTACGAGTTCTTGGAATAGTAAAATGTTTGGCGAGGATCCAAAAAGGGGGGGGCATTTATTCTCCATCAAAACTGTTCCTGACTGTTGACCTGCCTGTCGGTAGCAGGGGAAGGATGGGCAATTTCTCCTTAAGCCCTTAGTCACATAGAAGTTGTTGAAGTTGTAAACATGCTACGAAATATCCTAAATTCATTACATCCTTCTACTAGTAATCTGCCAACATAAACATGCCTTTATCATCGGTATATAAGCACAGAAATTAAGGAAGAAATGAAAGGATAATAGCCCAGTCCCAATTGCCATATAATGCATCGTTGACATTTTAATCCTCTTAATGTGTCCGACGGATCCGTTTTACGTTGAGGAATGGCAATCCGGAGCACATTTAGTTGCACTAGAAGTTGGACTTTAACACATAACCTGCAGTTTGTGTCCTCCCAATATTTTACCATTGCTTTTCACATGAACTTCTCAAAGACTCATGTTAGTTAGTTGTATTTTTATGGTGAAAGGTCAAAGCCGCGTGTACTCCTGTATCTATGTCTGTAGCTTTATCTTCAGGGGTACTAAATATTAAACAGGTTTGGACTTTTGTGAATGTGTCCTGCTTTAAAGGTTATAGCAAGTTCGTGCTCCCCTTTTAGATAAGCCGCTAAAATGTTTCTTGGCTTAAAATTCAAGAAAAAATCTTTATCGCCATATAAAACTTTGTTTAATTTTTTATTACGTTCATTTATTTCAAATAATTATGCTTCGATGCTTATACAATTACACTTTCTTTATCTATGAAAACAATCAGCATGGGTACTACGCGTACTTCATTTGTCAACTCTCAACAACATAAAATATTTCAAATATGGATCAGAGAAAATATCTTGGCATTTTAGTATACGATTATGTTAATTTTAAATTAATATTACAATGTATTTATAAACATTCAGAAATTAGTTGCATTTAGAGTAATTGTAATTTAATTTTATAACTTACTCTAATTTTGTTATTCTCCTATGTTGATTGGTAAGCATTTAGCCTACTTCTGATTTAGGAAAAAAAACTATAAATGATATTAATACGTACTGAGCTGAATACATTTAAAACTTTTTCTCGCCAAAGGTAGAAGATAATGCCAGTAATATTCACCAAAACTGCAGCTCTAAGGCTGTTTATCCTTAAAGTGGCGTAGATGTAATGCTTTCGTCTATCCTGCCCTTAACCCGAATTCGATGCCAATGGTATTTTAATACGCAGGCGCTTTTTTTTTTATGTCTACCGTAGCTCAGCGTTTCCTGGGTTACGAAGATTCTAATTCCTCGGAAAACTGCAGGTTCCAGCATAGAATGACCTGTCTGCCTTTACGTTGTGAAGCGCAACGAAAAATCAGACGATTAAAATAATCATATCATAATAATCATAATAATCTTATCATCATAATAATATATCATAATAATCTTATCATCAGTACAACCGTATTCACATTTCCTTAAATAATTCTCCACTTCAAGGAATAAAAGTACATGGCTCGGTTTGTATGGAAAATTAGACTTTTAATTCCCTTTTCGTGTAGTTACGATTCTTGTCGTAAGTTTTGAGATTATTTGATTTTCCATTTTACGATAAATTCTCAAGGGTACGAAATTTCTAAACAAGGGATCTTAACATCGTAATTATAGTTAATTATAGCCAGAAGTTCAAGGAATTTTACGACTGAGTACAAATATAAACACTAATATAGCTTCCTATCGCGGCCCTCGTGATCTGGATAAATATAATTTCAAATTTGTGAGTAAATTGAAAGAGAGCCGACTTTAGGGAGGACATAATATTTCCTGATACAACGCTGCTTAACATTTAGCGGATTGCGATATGTAGTTTCTAGACATTATTTGAAGAATATTTAATTTAGAGTTTCAAAAGCAATTAGTTTGCTAATGATTTATATTGGAACCTTGTTAGCTTTCGCATCTTTACATTTTATGCTGGCTTGTTCGAAGCTAATGTAATTTTTGTTCAAAGCAAACTCATATCCCATAAGAAATAAATTACTCCCAATTCAATTTTGCGTAAATAGCTCTTTGGTTGCATTTATTTTATTCACTTTATTTTAGTTGATCTGATATTGATCGAGTGACCTTAAAAACTGCACAAGCATAAATAATCTAACAAATAAAAATACCCGAGATTTACTTCATTCGAAAATCCAGTCAAAAGGAAGTTACAAAACCGAACACAAAGGATGATATGTCTTAAATATCGTTCAATTGCAAACAGTGGAAAAAAATTATTTTACGCCTTCAAAATTCGATTTGTCACAAGACTGGTTATTTTCGAATTTCAATGTAATAAGTAATAAAATATGATCGAAAATTTTGTCGATCACGATTTCGAATTTCGACCAAACTGGAATACATCATAAAAATGGCGAATAGTGAGAACCAAATACTTTAAACTGTAAGAAGTAGTACTGAATTTCAACTAAAACGTTTTAAACCATTAATTTTTTTCTCGAGATTGGAGTTTAGCGACATGTTCAGTAAAATAGTTACATTAATAAATTTCTTTAAAAACTATTTTACTTACACATAAATAAATGTGTTCTGATATGTAAAAGCGCTCTGATATGTAAAAATTCATTTATGAGAGGTAAACACGAAGCTTTAAAATTTCGAGTAAGATAGGAATATAAACGGAATATTTTTTCCTGTTCCATTTCCCTATTAGAAGTACGAAATTTATGCGTAATTTGTTTAATTTCTTAAAGTAATAATTCAGTATTTTACAGTATAATTTATTTTGGTAGTTGTTTAGTATTTCACAGTTGGCTCTGTATAACGCTAAAAGTTATTTATAATAATAATAATAATAGTGGTATGATAAATATATGAAGATCTACGTTACATAATATTTATTTTCATTAAGACGCAAGACGGAAACATTAAATTATTGTTTACAAACCTTAAGAATTTACATTCCCGAATTAACAATTTTCTATATTGAATATTAGAATATAAAACACAATTTAATATTCCATGATCAAACTCGTGAATTTTATAGCCCTCTTTGATGAACGTAACGAAGCCAATTGTTTAATATTTTATCACTCTGGTTTTAATATATATATGTTTAGCAGTAATTATAAACAAAAGTTCTGAAAATACTATTCGTATAATTAATAGACACAAATTAATGGATAAATTATTAATTAATAATTTGGATCAAATACAGCATTGTTCCTATGCTACATTTATGATGACAAACTAACGCTTGATACAAAAAAATTTACCAACCACAGATTCGTTGGAAACCAATTGTTGTCTGTTGCTAAGGAGTGAAAATAACATGAACTATTTTAGACACAGAGCTTAACGTGAATTGCTCCCCATTGATCACCATCGCCGCCTTCAACGTTTTTTTAATTTGTCTTTTTAATTTTGTCTGCAAGGGCGGCCAGGGTCATGATGCGTCGGGACTTATTGTTTTTCGAGGAACTCAAACCTATGCTGCTAAAAGAACTAACCCTCGTACTATAGTGAGACGGTACGCTTTCTACGATACTGTTAGGTCTCAAACGTGGGGGGTCAATGGCAGAATGGAGACGAATGCGTTATCATTTCGCCACCATACTCCCCCATCTATCCATCTCTCTCTCTCTCTCTCTCTCTCTCTCTCTCTCTCTTTCTCTCTCTCTCTCTCTCTCTCTCTCTCAACGGTTAGGCCAAGTAAGCTGAGAAATATATAAATGCAACAGATGATTAAACAGGTTATAAGATTAAACAGGGTTGTTTTTTTTCAGAAGGTTTCTTTCCCGCCATATCACCAAACACGCAATAACAACTAAATAATGAGTAGGGCCTTTTCACTGTCGTAAATGATTTTTGTATCTGTCCAGAACGAAGAAATCTACAAAAAGTTGGTGAAAAAGATCCCTTAATGGGAATAGTGTTTGTTTTTTTCCTTCATTGTCATGTCATCAAGTTCGTATGATATACGCTGTCATGGTGACAAGACCTCTTTGAAAGAACCGTTATGGCGAATGAATGGTATTTTTTGGAGTGATAAGCACGTTGCTGTCGATTAGACGTCTTTCAGTCGGGGACAGCAATAATCGTATGACACGAAATGCACTGCAAATCTAATTAAACTTAAAGATACGAAATAACTGCTTGAAAATGTAGAACTGAGCAAATTTTATAAGCGTATGTTGTATGAAAATGTTCGACTAATAACTTGTATTCTGCCATAACTGAACCTTTTAATGCAGTCTGCTTAAAGTGGATGAAATACGAACCATTTTCGTAATGTCAGTTGCCTATACTAACCGTGAATATTAAGATTCTGGAGGAAAACGTAATGACAATGAAATATAATGGAAAGAGAGCAGCAAAATAGAAGTTCGTATCACTAATACTCGCTTTCTAAGATAGTAATACCCCATATCCAAAAATTAATATCAAGTTGCTATCCATAAAATGTATCATGACAGTTCGTGAACGGCACTTATTGGACCATCGCCGAGCCATAAAGAAATAATAGTTAAAATTGGAATAATATCTTATGAAAACGTAAACATAAATCTGAATGTGAATACTTATAGATTTGCTTATTTATGAAGAAGTAAACACATAGTTCGATTTGGTAAGTTTTATGTAGTTAAAATATTAAATATTAAATTTTTTCATTTGGTTAGCTTGTCAAGATGATCGTGAGTTATCTAATGGGGAGCCTCAATCATAATGCGACTTCAAGTCACGATATATCCCAGGACTTCTTTACATCGAACCTCCGTATATTGAAATTCACTATTTATAGAAGTTTTGATGAACTTCGTGAAGACCCTGTTCATTACATATAAAATTTGTTTATACATGTAAAAGTTTATGTATCGACATTGTTTGTGAACCCTTAACTACGATATATAGGGGACCTACTCTTTAAAAATTCTAGATTGCGTGTCAAATATTCTTTCGTTACGTACTATGAGGCTTTGTATTTAGATCTTTTGAGTGTGTCCTAAATCAATTCTTAATTAAAAATTAATAAACTACGAACTGGTGTCGTCTTTACACCGCGGAGCCCTTAAAATAATACATTTGTGTGCACATGTTTATGAAAATTGACGTCTTGAGACTGCCTAATGAGCAAGATGAGATGAGACTAACGGTTTAATTTTGTCTGTCCGATCTGAAATATGTTTATACAAAACAGAGCTTACAGGATTCGTAGCAATCTTTACGTGAATCACTACAATCGTATATGTAATATTAAATACAACAGAATATACTTAAATACGCTATAAATTTAAAACCAAAGACATTTTTTAAATGATCAACGCGAGCAATGTGGTTGTGGATATACATTGAGGAGAAAGGACGGGAAAATAAAGTGCTCAAGAAAGCAAACCAAAAGCACTAACCCCAAGCTTGTAACTGCATTTCGCAACGTCACTGTTAATACGGTATAAACATGACGCGTTTCTTGCAATGCTGAATAAGATGTGCTTTCCGAAAGAATTTCTGGCACGTGGATTGTTGAATTCGTAATCTACTCGTTAGCTAATCTGCTTAACAGTAAAGGTATCATTATGTAGCGATCTTGAGAGCGGCCTCTACTACAACGAAACTCGAGTAAAAAAAAAATTCTTTTGCGAATTAGTCGACAGGGGTTTTGGCTAAACTCCAGAGCGGTGAGTCGCGTACTCTACTTTTTCGCTAAATCGATACTTCAGACCGCAATTACTTTTAGTACCGGTCGGATAGCGTTAAAAAAATACGAGGAAAGTCCAACTATATTTAAGGTCCATACGTGCCGTAATCCGGGCCTTTAAGCCTAATTGACCTCCAAGTCGACTCATCCCTAGTTACACTATTTTAAATCTCAGGAGCCGAACGCCTGAAACGAATCATTGATCAATGGTAGCGTTATACCTAGTTATGATTTATCGCAGTTTGTGCAATCAATGCGATATCAATATTTCCTTAAAGCACTAATTTTAATGAAAGCTAATTCAAGAGCTATGAAGCGGCAGTAACACAGATCTAACAGTAGTTGCGGCATTGGTTAGCAATTATTATTTTTTCTACTATAGAATGTATATTAAAGATAGCTCTGCTACCGATCAGTTTCGTTATAGTCTATATTGAAGATAATATAAACTTCTAAAGCAGTAGTCCCATGTAATACTTAACTGAATCCATTCCCCCAATAATGATCGATCTTGAATAAAAAATTATTTGCTTAAAAAAAATATGAATCTGTACAAATCTAATAAGACAAAAACTCTGTTTCTAAGTCAAGCAGAACACCATCATTTTGAAACTTTTACTAATGATATATAATAATAATAATAATAATAATTATAGGGCATTTTTAATTTTAAGTTCAATTTATCGGAATTTCATTTTTGAAATTTTTCAAAGTGCTAAGGCTTTTAAGCCTTCAAGATATTGCCTTGAAATTTGGCAGATATATAACATGAACAGATATAAATAAATTATCTGAACAGAGTTTTTATATATTAATTCTAAATGCACATTTTATTCTGTTTTATGTTTCTCACTATGAAATATTGTTAAAATATCAATTTTTTTTCTCTGGTTCTATGCAAGTTAACAAAAAATCCTTCAGTCGGATTTTTCTTTACTTAATTTTTAATAAGATAAAATATTAAAATTAAAAAATATGGAAAACATAACGACAAGTGTAAAAAATGGTCAACGTCCTTTTTCAGCAAATGGCACATTTTTTAATTAAAAAGTAAGTTAGCTGCAAATTATATTTTCTCCTAATGTCAATACTGTATGCCCTATAAACGTACACTCAAAAAATTAAATCATAATTTTAATAAATAAAAAAAACTCTGAAGGGGCGGATCCCCTTAAAGAGATGACAAAGTAAATATTACAACTTCCCCGGAGAAGATCTTCAATTCACCGTTTTGATGTTGCAACCGATACCGTTCAATAAATTTTTATATTAATATCAGTTTTGGAATTGTAAACGCGCATATCCCACATACGTAAAATATTCGTATTTAAACGTGATAATTTAAAAATAAATTACTAACTCCTACATCTCTGCGTATTACATATCCTTTCCTTAAATGTTGGTTTCTTTTATTCTGCTGAGAAAATCGCAATTAGCTTCATTTTGAAAAACTACTTCAAAATTGTATTTTTATTATTCAGTTCAAAGTTGCAACAGGGTCGTAAAACTTAGTTCACGAGAATTTCTTGCTCTGGTATTGATATTTTCACTGGTATAAAATTGTTCCCTAGCCTAACGTTCCTTGAAAAGCATAGTTATTTTGACCATGTTATATGTTACATCTGCGGGAGCAGAGTTGTATTTTGGAACGACCAGTGTTTAGTGATTTCACCAAGACAATAAATGTGTGAGAGGATTTCTTTATTTGCTCGCATAAGTAACAATCTAATGAACCATCCGAAATTTGTAACGAACTCCTAAAGGCGTATTTAATACTTTTTTAAATAGTCCAGATAACATGAGGACGTCAAAATAATCTTAAGGAAGTCTAAGAGCTACATGCGAAAATCAGTGGCAGCTGGTGGTCAGGTTTCAATGTTGCGCCGCAACCAATTTCTCATTGCAAAAAAAAAAACGAAATTGTGTTAATGTTTTTATTGTTATTATTTTATTAGAATATGTTCATTTATTTTACTTTATTTCACAAATTCGGATCGATATAATATATAGCAAATTTAGTTTTAAATATGTCAAAAAATGATAACAGTCATCCCGATCGTTTCAATAAACGATTCAAAATCCAAAATAGCGTAGTTTCTAGACGCCTGTGTTGCAGCAGCGCTACAACAGCAAGCTGATAAGGAGCTAGATATGGGAAGAAATGCTAGACAAAAATTGTATTCCCCAGACAGGAAGCCTTGGTTGTTGCACAAGCTTTGTAACCAGAGATTTGATTGCGCGTTTCTCCTTCTCATTAGTCGCATGCGCAAAACTTTTGCGCTATCGTTTTCTGTAAGTTTCACATTCTTTTCATCACGAACATAATCTGCGATACGATTGCTTTTGAGATTACATTTTGCTAATTCGTTATTCTTTTATTGCATCACTTAAAAGTAACGAATTATTATCGTCTTTAATTATAAATTAATGCACCTTTTAAATGAATAGTGTAAAATACTTATCAGCCAACCTTTTTTGGACTTTCCTGTGAATAAAAGCTGAACATAAGAAACCTTGGACGGCAAGTACCTGAATATTATTTAAAAAATAACAACCGGCAAGTAACAATTAAAAGATTTTTAAGAAAGAATTTTACATAAATAATGAACGGTTGTGTGGGTGAAATAATAAAAATTCATTATTTTGTTTCCTATGTTTATGTTTTAGAGGAGAGGATTCGTGGATAAAATCAGGTATTAGAGATATTAATCATTTAACAATTCTTATTAAAAAGACGAGGCTTCACATAAACACCTTAAAATGTTTTGAAATTTTCAATTTTTTGTCGTTTATATAGCTGAAAAGTTAGATACAGCAAAAATTGTAGAGAACAATGGAAAGGTTAGGTATAACAGATACGTTTCAGATATTTTAATAAATTGCGTTATGTTCTGCGGGGTTTTCGAATTAGCGTTGAGGGGACATGATGAAACTGAAACATCGTCTAACCCTGGAATATTTAAAGGTTTGGTTAATTTTAGTTCTGAATTAGATGATGCATTAAAAACTCACTTAGGAAAGTCAAAAATCTTTCAAGAGACACCGGAATCAATCAAAATGAAATTTTGAAAATGATGCTAGAAATGTGTCAAGACGAAATAATAAAAGAAATGAAAGAAACAGAGTTTTAGCCATTATTGCGGACGAAACAAGTTATATTTCATATGGCTGTTTTCTATGGGTATGTAGTTAAAGTAAAACCAGTTGAAAGGTTTCAGAATTTTCTTTCTCCTTTTGAACATCAACAATCTTAGCATCTTGTTTACTAGAAGAGCTGAAGAAACATAAAATGAATGAGAATCACAAAAAGCGAATCGCACAAACGTACGACGGTGCTTCAATTATGGTCGGTTCTTCTCACGGCGTGCAAGCAATTGTTATGGAACATATCCATCTGCTGAATACATACATTGTTATGCTCAGCAAATAAATTTAACTATGATGGGAAAGCTGCTTCTATAAATAGAAATGTACTCTATTTTTTCTCTAGTTTGCAAGGCATCTGTACATTCTTTTTTCAAATAGCTCACAACGAAATGCAGTAATTGATGAATTGTAAAAAAAGTTTATCCCGAACTATATCTGCAAGCAGGAATTTTCTCTCACGTAGTGTAAATACGTTTTTTGATAAAAAGGGAGCTATTATCGAATGCATGAAAACTATTCTCAAATCTGATGACGTTAATAGCGAAAGTACTATTTGCTCGGCCAATGGACATTTAAAGCTTCTTACAAGTCACAGTTTCAGATTTTGGCTTTCCTGTTTTGCTAAAATTATGACTCTTGTAAAAATTTTGTTCGGGCAACTTCCAAAAAGTGAATTAGATCCATCTACGACAAGCAAGATCACCATTTAGTTTGAGGCAAATATAGTGTCAATTACGTAACACATTGATCTTGGTAACAGTGCATCCATACGTGCTTCATCCAGAAAACGGAAAATTGACCATTCTGAGTGGAGAACAGGAGCCAAATAAGTCTATGATGTCAATATTTTTCAGACTAAGTAAGATTCACTTTCACAGGTTGCCTTATTTCAGCGTCGTCAATTTCACCAGAAATGCTCCCAGATTATGCTACTAAATTCCCAGAGAAAACATTGAACTCAGTGTGTACCGCATATCCTTTTCTCAATGAAATGAAACTGCAACATGAACTATTTACTGTACCGAAGATTTCAGGTCACTTTCCGGAACTTTTAGCTTACGCAAGTTCATCCTAAAGAATAATTTAAAAAAAAAAATTAGTGAGTGCTTTTTGCTACTGAAACTTATCTTGACAATTCCTATGACATCACTAGAAGCAGAAAGGTGTTTTTTAATTTTAAAATGACTAAAAACATTTCAAGTGAACTCGATGACCCAGGAAAGGTTGTCAGCTTTGGCAATGCTTTCTATTGAAAAAGATCTTAGCATGGATATTTCCGACTTCATCCAAAGAGTTACTGATATATTTGCTACCCAGAAAGAGAGAGAAGGATGGACTTTCTTTAAGTAACTTATGATAAGAAGGGAATTCATTTTCTTTTCATCTAATTGTACTAATTTTTAAGTAATTTGAAATTTTGGACTATGTTGATTGTAATTATGCAGACAATATCTTGTTTCTACGTAAGTTTTTTTAATAATGTTAAATTATGCCTGGATAACCTCCTCCAAGCACACAAAAGAATTATGAAAAGAAAAATAGCTCTCGCGACCTGTATTTCCAAGGGCGAAAAATATGTATGCAACACCCTATTTCTGGACACACGAACCGCCACTGGTAAAAATAATTTAAAAACAAAATATAACGAAATACGCTAATTATATATGCCAAGTTCGGCACAATTTCTAATGTATAATCCACAGGTTTCTCTAATGAAGAACAAATTTATTTAAATATCCTGGGAAAATCATAAAATTTTTTCAACTCAGCACTTTTACAATTATACATATCTGACGAATATATCAATAAGAAGAAATGGTATACTTATTATTTTGTGATGCTGTAAAATACTGGCAGATTTCAATCAGGGACATGCAATTATGGAGTTTGAATAGAGACAAGTTTCAACGAAAATAAAGATGTATAAATTTGAATTCTCCATTGCAGGAGATAGAGATTAGGATATGTGTGTAAGTAAAGTGCATTGAGAATGTAAGTTACTGTGGGTAGCAGTAGCTACTTTTCGGGGGAAGGAAGGAAGGAAGGGAGGTGCCACTTCCCCAACATTTTTCATCAAATTCATTTCTCGGATTAGTCTTCTTTTTCAGTATTTCATATATATACATATATATATATGGATTTCAATATTTTTACGTAA
>QLNU02015360.1:59424522-59455656 GCA_006491805.2 Dysdera silvatica
AGCTGATTTCAATGGATGGCAACATTATGAAAGAACTCAACAGACGTATTAAACTTGGCTGGAGTGCATTTGGAAGAAACAGTTTTATCCTGAAGGGGAAATTGCCTTTGTGTCTAAAAAGAAAGGTCTTCAACCAGTGTGTATTGCCAGTCCTCTCTTATGGATCAGAGACATGGAGTCTAACAGTTGGAGCAATACGAAAGTTACAGACAACGCAAAGGAGCATGGAGAGGTGCATGCTTGGAATAACTAGGAGAGATCGAAAAAGAAACACTTGGGTGAGAGAGCAAACTAGAGTAGAGGACATCATTGTTAAAGTAAAAGGGCTGAAATGGCGATGGGCTGGGCATATTGCAAGAAGAACTGATCAACGATGGACAACAGAAATTCTGAACTGGATTCCAAGAGACCACCGAAGACCTAGAAAACGTCCTCAAACTAGATGGGTGGATGAAATAAGAAAACAGGTTGGGGTGACGTGGAAGCGAATTGCTCAGGATAGACTTGTGTGGAAAGCATTTGGAGAGACCTTCATCCAGCAGTGGATAGATAATGGTTGAATATGATGATGATGATAAAAATAAGGGAAAACTCGGAGATATATGAAATATATAACATCAAAGATGTCGAACAATTAAAATGAAAAATCGATAACGATCAATCGATAAAGATCAAAACAACAAAATACTTAGATAAACCATGGTTTGGAAAACTGATCAAAAAAAATTAAAAAGTAAAAATAAAGCATATATAGAATTTATGAGAACCAAAACCAAAAATGATTGGGAAATATTTAAAAAAAAGAAATCTATTAAATAAAATAATTAAAAACAAAAACTCTTCATTATAATAATATATTTATGACTAAAGATCCAAACAAACAATGGGAAAACATAAATAAGTTAATGGGTGAAAAAGATAAAAATTTAAATACAAAATTAGTAATAAATATAAATAATGTCAAAATAACGGACATACAAACTTAGGAAAATGCTTTTAATGACTTTTATGTAAATATAATGGAAGAACTTATACAATCAAATTATAACGGTCTGGATATAAATTATCAGCAAGTAGAATCACAAGAAAATAGCATGTATCTTGCAGAATTCACAAAAGAAGAAATAAAAAAAAGGAACTTCAAAAAATTAAACAAAATAAGGGTGAAAGGCTTGATGGCATTAAACTAAAATTAGTAAAATTTTGTGCCGGAGAATTAGTAAAGCCACTAAATATGATTTTTAATAATATCCTTGAGACGTCATATATACCAATAAAAATGAAAACAAGTAAAGTTATTCCAATATTTAAAAAAGGGGATAGGAAATGTCTATACAACTATAGACCAATCTCAATAATTCCTATATTCTCAAAAATCTTTGAAAAACTATTATACAATAGGCTATTGAAATATTTGGACACATATAATATATTAAATTCAAGACAATATGGGTTCCGAAAAAATTGGACAACAGAGGATGTCCTCATTAAGACTGTAAAATTCAACAAAAAATTGAAAATAAAAAATTTGTTATAGACATATTCTTTGACTTAAGTAAGGCTTTCTATATTATAAATAGACCAATCATTGTTATTAATTAAAATGCAAATGTATGGAGTTAGAGATAATGTGCTTAAATTGTTTCATAGTTATTTAACAGGTAGAACTAAAATTGTGCAAATAAATCATATACATTCTAATCAAGAGCAAAATACATGTGGAGTCCCCCAACGCTCTTGGGACGCTATTGTTTCTCATATATATAAATGATATTACCGACATTGACGATGTTTTAAACTTATTTTCTGAAAACCTAGTTCTGATTTTTGGAGATATGTAACAAGAAAACCTATTCATCAAGGCAAAATTAAAACTAGAAATTCTAAATCAGTGGTTTAAAAATAATAAACTAATAGTTAATAGAGAAAAAACTAAGCATATACTTTTTCATAATATAAATAAAAAATTAGATAATTTGGAAATATTAAAGTTAGATAATAAGGAATAGAAAAAGAGAAATTATTCCATTATATAAATACTAAGGAACTTAAACATATTTTGGAAGTTAATAAAAAAAATTAGAAAAGTACAGGAGTAATACTAAGATTAAAAATCTGTTACTCATACATAAAAAATTCATTCATATTATTCACTGATATATAGTTATATTTCATATGGAAATAGTGTCTGGAAACATGAATATAAACATCAGGAAAGGTATACAAACAATATAAATAGAATTTGGAACAATGTAACGCAAAAAAAAAACAAAAAACAAGAAATAAAAATTGAAAATAATATAATGAATTTAGATCAAATACATGGATTTAAAATTTTGATAATGATATTTAATCGAATAAAAAAAGGGAAGTATATTGAGGACATAAATATAGAAAATAAACCAAATATGAACAATAGTTGATCAAGGAAAACTTTAAAAATTAAAAAAAAATAAAAACAAACATGGGTTCCGGTAATATAAATTATTATGGTATTAAGATGTGGAATTCATTACCAAACGAAATAAAAAATATTACGTCAGAAACTGAATTTAGAAACAAATTAAGAAGACTAATTATAAGAAATGAAACTTAAGCCAGTATATGGAGAGAGGAAATTAACCTTAGGTTTTGCTACTCTTCCTCCATGTACAGGATTGACAAAACTGTAGTATGGAATATAAAGTATTGTATGATGAGATATATAATATATAGCGCAGTTAAAGTATCTAACGTTTCGAGAATTACTAACCAACTATCTGCGGAGAAATGAAGATGACGTGGGATATATTATTTTTATATTTTTCTTTAATTTACCGAGACTGATTTGGCTACCCTTCCAAAAAATTCTTTCCCATCTTCCATTATTCCAAACTTCAGCAAAAAATCAAATGTTTGCGATCTGGTACTTCCTCTGTTATTTATTCTCTCCAACTTCCTTACTCGACTCGATTCACTGAAATTCATGTCGAGAGTATGGAGATATTCTATCATTACGATTGAAGTTATTGTGAAAATAGAGTGGGCCCATTCACGATAACGCTATATAACCGTACGCTTAATTTGGCCGTTATTGGTCACAGCGCAATCATATTATCATATAATTAGAATCACCAATGCGAATCCATGTAAATTTTCCACAGTTACCGCTAGTCCCAATCACCAAGTTCCCCTCATAGATTTCAAAGCCTTTCAGAATCAATTACAGATGTTTTGAATTCCAAGGACCAGGTTATCAAACTGATAGGCATTGGCACAGCTTATATAAGTCTGATAGAAATGCAAACTATATGTGAAGCGAGAGTGGGTGTTGGGCAATAAAAGCCTTACTACGGGGAAAGGTTAGAAAGCAGGGAGTCTCTTTGCAATTCCATTTGCCCAGTTACAGCGAGAAATTTGCCCTTCCCATTTCTTTTAAAAGGTTTGGCACTACCAAATACAAAGTATTTGAAAATAACCTTTCTTGCTTTTTGAAGTATATGAAAATAACCCTTTAGTACTTTAAATATGCCTTTTCGTAAATGATATCATTTTCAGGAAAATGTACTCATAAATCTCAGAGCAAAGTAGAATGTTTTAAAATACCCTTCTTATCTTTTATTTTAGAAACTGAATTGTGTCAATTTCACAAGTCCGTAATTCTATTTGTCGAAAAACTGAAATAGACATGACTGTGTGGTACCCGTCAATTTATACGCATGTGCCACCAATTCTTATAGAAAAGTGGAATGAAACTGTGGGTTAAGCATAAGCGCCAGTAAGATAGACGTTGAAAATGTTACTCCAAACTTTATAAATATGTAAAACGATAAAAAGGTTAGGCAAAAACTATAGCTTTATTTCAAATTCAAAATAAATTTTGAATATATAATATATTACTTTAAGAATTATATATAATTATTTAATAATTTATATAATATTTATTTTTTTTTCGACACGCACTCGCATCTTAAATCCAAACAAGTAGAAGGTAAGTAATACGATATAATAAAAAGTGCGTTATATTAAAATATTAAATATATGATTGTTATTGTGATAACTGTATATCGAATATGCTAGTATCAGAACACAGGCTTAGTATTAAAATCTCCAGTAGTATAAATAAAATGTATATTAGTAAGTGCTTATACTTCCTTCATTCAATCTCTGGGAAGAGAAATCTAGGGATTTTTTTAATATTTCCATTTTTTTCCTGTTTTTTTTCAAACTCTTAGTTCTCCCTGATTTTTTCTAATCATTTTGTTTTCTGAACATTCTCCTCCGTGTACTTTTTTGGCTTACGTCTTCTTATCTTTACTTGGAAATTCCGGTCTAGTACTTGTCTCCAATCATTATACGTGTCTTTCCCGAGTTTATGTCCTAGCCCACTACATTCCCTTTGCTCACTTATTTCTGACGTAGGAAGAAGTGCTAACATACGTTAAATATATTTCTTACCACGTGTCAACAATTCCACGCTTTTCATTTTCCGTTTTATGCTAGCTATTTATATATTATCAAACGCACTTTTTGAATGAGTTTATGCATTAATTATATAAACTCTTCAAGTATCTATTTATTAGTACGGGCTTGGTTCTCTAGGCCTTATGAGGTTTGGATTCCTCATAAAACTGTATCTTCCGGCGCAACATGACATTGCGCCATGGTTCTTGCGACGTGGAACTCATTCGAACTATCAAAATATTTAGTATTACATACTTTAGAGAATTACTTGCATGTTTAACTATCATTAAAATATAAAAATAATATCGAAAATTTTGTTTTTAAAAAGATAAACACACTCTTTTCATCTAAGCAAAAAAATTACAGATTAAAATTAATTATACAGAGATTTCTCATTCCCTCTTGATCCAAGACTCTTGCTCTACAAAAAGGACTATGCCATTGACTTGCAAAATTTTAATTTGAGACGCTCAGAAGGAATAATGCAGTCATGACAGATAAAAATGGACTGATGATGTACTAAGAATTCTGTTAATAAATATTATTGTTTTATTTTAATGAATGTGTTCGAATGCTTTGGTCTAAACTTCACACATCTTTTAATAGATCTTGCGCTATATATATACACCTACCATATGTACGCCTTGGAAGGAAGGCACTGCATGTGGAAGAAGGCAGGTGCCTTCCTCCACATGCTATGTCAGCACATCCTATTAGCCAAAAGATGTCTTCCTTTGTGTTTTTTTATCAAATGGGCTATTAGACTTTGTAGTACTGAAGAGTTTCTTCAATCTGAGCTCTCCGTCCTTCTTGACAGTGTTGCACAACGGGGGTTTCTCCGTTCTATTATTAACCTCTCATACATCAAACTCCGTCGCAACAATATTGTTTCATCATTGATCGCTTTTAACAGCAATGACTACAAAAAAGCAATCTGCCTTCCTTACTTTCCCGGTGCATCTCCAGTTTTTGCTAGGATTTAACGAGAATTTAATTTTTCTATTGTTTTCAAACAATTTCAGAAAATTCGCTTTTCTCAACTAAAAGAAAGAACACCCCCAATTAAACATTGGGGTATCTATTCTATTCCTTGTGAATGTAATAAAACTTATATTGGCCAAACCCGCAGATCCCTTGCAACACGTATTAAGGAACACCAAGCTTTGGTGCGTCAAAATCCTGGTTCCATTGATTCAAATTCTTCTGTTGTTAATCACAGTTATTTACATGATCATAGTTTTTTATTCAATGAAGCCAAAATCATTTGTCAACCTCAATCCCTTTTTGATCTTAACTTTTTTGAATCGTTGTATATTTACATTAACAGGCCTGCTGTTGTAAATGGCCTCGAAACGCCACCTATACTTTATTCTGTATGGAGACCTCTGTTTTTGGATAACCGTAACATGAGCCATAGTAATTTTTCCATTTAACATCTGGCAACTTCTCATAAGTTGTTTGCAATCATCCTGAAGAAGGAGGATCCATTGTCCTCCGAAAACGTTTGATTTTTAAATAAATTTTAACTGAATTTTTAAAAAACGTTGTCAGTCAAATTGTTTTACTTATATTTTGTATAGTGTTTTCACGAATAATTCTTCTATCAACCCTTCAGGTTACTGAATTCAGGTCTCCAAGAGTAGTAATTTGAAGCAATCGGTGCAAATTTATATTCCTTGATAATTTCACTCCTAGTCGGATCAAAATTTCGTCTAAATTGATAATGACAGGATTTGAACAAATAGCGTCTCTTGAAATATACGCGTTTTCAAAATTACGGGAGTAGGGTTACTCGAAGGAGTGCCGAAGACATCGCTGTAACTGACTTCTGCAGTATCCTCTAGAGGCTTTCGAATGAACCTTACTGACAGCTGTCGTGGCGGAGATCCCATTAAACGGAGGTTAAACGATTTAGTGCCCTTAAGGAAGGTATTGCTTTGCATATTTAATACAACGTAAAAGAAAGGAATTCTAGCCCTCCTGTTATTCCCCGAGCTGTGAGTTTATCGATGACAGGAAATATCGAATATACTCAGCACAGGCATTGTAATAATGCTCCCTTATTTGACGGTGTCCCCAATAAAGAAAATAACACAATGAAAATAACAAATTCTAAGGATATCTCTGTCCCTCTTACAGTTCCAGCATTGTTATTCAATTTACAAACCTATCTAAAACATCGGTTTTATCCTCTACAATTGTAAATTTATTTTAAGATTATATAGTCAACATTACTCTCACCAATATTCATTTTATCATCTAGGCTTTCGGTAATGTGCCCTGGTGGGGCAATAATTAAACAATCGACATCAAGGTCAGAATTATAGATGAAGTGGTTGGAAGTCATGTTAAACTGGCTCTCTTATTCCTGGTTGACACATGTGAACTCTCTAATACATACTAAACAAAAAAAGGCATTATCTTCCATTACATTACATTTAATTTCATACTTTTATTAAGTAAATGAAAAATATGCTATTTATTTGTGTAAGAAATTTTCTTTCAACAGAATAATAAACCGCTATGTGGCCTGCTTCTTAAGAAAAGATTGAAAACGCTTTGTAGGATAAATCGGATTGATGATGAAATTAATCAAACGAATTGATGATGAAATTGATCAAACGAATTGATGATGAAATTGATTAAACGAATTGATCACGAAATGGATCAAACAAATCGATGATGAAATTGATCAAAGGAATTGATAATGAAATTGATCAAAGGAATTGATAATGAAAATGATCAAACGAATTTATGATGAAATTGATCAAACGAATTTATGATGAAATTGATCAAACGAATTTATGATGCAATTGATCAAACGAATTGCGGATCTTTGGAGTCGTATTTTTAATAAAGTGTATAACGACCTTATGTTGCAAACTAGCTGTAACCGGCAAATTTTAGCATTTGTCAGTTTTCTGCAAAAGCCACATTTTAGTGTCAGTCAATCGTTGACTAATGTATTTTTTTATTTTGTTCTGCTATTTCTAATCTCGCTATTTCTAATCTCGATTCACTTTACTTTCAAAACGGATCCGTTCGAACGATATCGAAAATGATTCAGTATCAAAATGACAAAGCATCTCTCAGATATTTTCAAGTAAAATACAGACGTACGTTTAATGTAAGTTAGTGATTTCTTTACTATGCTGATCAACTTACAAACTGAAAAAAATGGAGGCCGCGAAAAATTGGATTATCTTCCGTAATCTTCATTAATTAAATACTGTTAAATTTCAGGTCCTAAGGCATACTGCCGGCTGAAATGGGATCGCCGATTTTCTGTGGTGTCCCGGTTATGAGACGTTTAGGTATGTCTAAGCTGATTCGGTTTTATACCCAAGTAGAAATACCATTAATTTTGCGTTCAATTTCTGCACTTCTAGAGAGTCTCCGAGTTAGTTTAACAAGAAAAGAAACGAAAGAATGTTTTGATTTATTTCTTAATTGAAACAGGCTTCAGTGATTACTACTGTATGTGTGAAATCTAGATGTAATTTTCACATAAAACGATCAATTATGTAATTTTATGTGTGTGTAATGTTTCATTTAATATATTTTTCTAAAACATTAGAGAAATAGTATTTAATACTTTTTAAAAGTTTGCTTTCATTATTTAATAGAAATGGAAAGAGACAGAAAAGTAAATTATATTTTATAAAAGGTAGCTACATAAGAGGTGAAGTCAAAAAGTTGCGTGACTGGCCACGTAGCGCTGCAATCGTTCATTTACTGGGCATGTGTAACTTATGAGATACAGCAGGTATCTTTGTTTATCCTAGGCAAAAATCTAGTGGTAGTCGAATGAACAGTTTTTCTTCCCTGTTTTGTGTACTTCTACGATTGTGTGATGGTAGAAATATCTGCTTTTTGTTAAGTTTTACTTTAATCTCATGAAGACAGACATAAAATCTCATACGATGTTTCAAAGGACTTTTATAGAAAATATTGTGAGCCGAACCCGTTGTTTTAGGTGGTTTTCGCGCGTTTCAAAAATGGAGCGATTTCATTGGAAGACGATGAACGTCCAAGACGATTCTCAACCAGTATTGACGAAAAAAAACCGCCGAGAGAGTTCGACAATAAAATCCATGAAGACCGCTAAATAACTGATGTCATCTTAAGTGACCTTAGAGTATCTCACAGCTCAATTTATCACATTCTTTTGGACATGAGACAGTGCATGAGATAGATCTCTGCAAAGTTTCTTCCCCGCCTCTTGATGGATGATCAAAAGATACCATTGCTTGTCTTCGTACCATTACCATAACGACAGCGTCCAAAATGATCCCATCTTCCTATAAAAAAGTCACCACAAGCGACAAAACGTGGATTTACGTTTATGACCCTTCAATGAAACAGTAGTTCAGTCAGTGAAAAAGTTTACACTCACCAAAATCGAAAAAAAGGAACCAAGTGAGAGATAATTTGAAAGCATGCTCCTTGTTTTTTTACAGTGAAAGGATAATGCACCAAGAATTTGCACCACAAGTACATATTATCCACCAGATTTTTTAGATAGATGTGTTGAGATGCCTTCGTGAAATTATCTAGCGAAAACACCTCATTTGAGGGAAGGGGATTAGTCACTATACCATGGTAATGCCCATGCCTAGGCGACATCGGCCATTTACCAATTTTTAGCTAAAGCAACATGGCTGTGGTTCTCTACAACCTCCATACTCACCAGACCTGATCCCATATGCATTATTTCTGTCTATTGAAATAAAAGGGTTTTGAAAGGACGTAGATTTGTAAACACCAATAAAATTCAAGCAAAATCGAAAAGAGTATTGGACCAGGTCTTGAAAACTTATTTCCAAGGCTCTTTTAAAAATTTGAAGAAATTCTGGGATGGGTGCATAACTACAGAAGAGCATTATTTTAAGCGGACAATGTACAGTTAATTCTGTAATGAGCCGCATTTTTTTTTTAACATAGACCTAGTTCCTGAACTTTCCGAATTCATCTCGTATATATGAATCTTTCATTTCATAAAATTAAAACGTGTATCTTAAAGTATTTCAAACATTCACATCTGTCTTTTTCTGTTAAAACTTTCGATTAGATTTAAGTAAGTGACATGTTACTTATAAATATTATATGAAAAATAAGTATTTGTAAATAAATTGCTACTACTTAAAACTGTGTTCTAGATAATATTGTCATAACTAAAAGGGCATATGTTCAACGTAATGTTGTAAAAAATAAATAAATTATCATTATTGAGTTTTTAAATAATACAGCATAGTTTAAATTTTATTACAATTAATTAAATGTAACGAAGTAAGGTATGAAACTTTAACAAAAATTAATCAAGATATTATTCTATTGATTATATTAATTTGAATAAATAATGTATTTTGTTAGTTTTAATTACATATATATTTATTAATAACAGTGTTATCCTCATTACGACCTTCATAAAACAGTCATTATATTTGGGATGTTATTAATAATTTAAAACAAATTATACTTCTAAAAACGTCCTTCTTCGAAATTTATTAGTAATTTGAGTGATATGCACGTTTTATAAAAATATTAAAGAAACGAATGGCATTGTACGTAATGCCATAATATTTTAAAGTTTTAGCAATTTAGGTTTTTAAAAATGAAGTATGAAATATTAAAAATGCCTTTACAAAAAGTACGTTAAACTCTAATGACTTGTAGTTTTGCTACTTTGACTACGACTGAGATAAAATCATATAATTAAAATCAAATTAAGTGTATGGAAAAAAATTTCGCCGGATGTGAGGGGAAAAAAATATTAAAAAAATTAATCCGCAAAAACGCCTGACATAATTCGGTTTTACTTTCTGAAATTTGTTCAAGCCTTTTATTTTCACTACCAACATTTTAAGTTTCGGCTGCGTAAAAAGAAATGCAAACTTTTATTATCCCTGCAAAATCGAACGCATTTTGCGTCACAATTGGATACAAATGAAGTCATGAAAACAGTTAAAAAATACATACTGTCCCTTTCTCATCAATGTTATTTGATAAGAGCTGAATTCGAAAACATGCAGACATTGTTTATATTTATGCTATAGAACAAGGAGGTGAGAAACATAAATATGGAAGATTTGTTTGTTTGTTTAAATTTTTATGGCGCAAGAGCAACTGGACTATACTGCGCCAAACATGGCAAAATCAAAGACTGTTGTAAAGTATGGAAGAAATATATTTATTTGTCTATTTTATATTCTAAGAAATATTGTTAGCCAGCTTTGTCGTTAAACACTACGCTACAGAGAAATCCTATACTACTAATATATCGGTTCCTCTTCCCGATTTCCATCCAGTGTGGCATTTGAGAATTAATGAGGTAAGCAAAATATCGTTTTTAGAGAAATTTATTTATTTTATCAGCTGTTCTCTTGACTCGACAAAGGTTTGTTTCCAATCCATTTCCAATGTTTCTTTTATTTCAACTAAAATAAAACTATAATAAAAATAAACCAGCAAAAAATTTATACGTCTTCTCAAAGTAATACTTTGAATACCTGTCTCAACTTATATTTCTGCTCAAAATAATAAGAAATTTCTACATTAACTTACAGTATTAATATTAACATGAATATCTTATAACCCGATTAATTTTTCACATTGCTAAGTATGGTTTGAAATAAACTGTATATCAAGTCGCATTTATGTTAAATGTAAGAACTTTGCTACTAGATATTGTCTAAAGACGATTGTGTCCTGGATAGCAGACTACAAGATAATATTTCTCATCGATATTTTCAAAATCAAATGGTTAAATATGTGTGAGAAATGTATTGCGGAGAAGGCTACGTATTTACTGAACTCCAGTTTACACAAGGATGTCTCAAAACAATGAAAACAAAAATCCCTGTTAATGATGTTATTGATATATGCTAAAAATAAACCCTATTTCTGCAACTTCTAATGAACCCCGAATGGGATAAACTAAATGTAAATATATAGGGAACACATTTACAATTACTGTGAAAAATAATGCGGAAATTAAGTTTTAGAAATTGTATGTTCTAAGACTGACTAAATCCTCACCTGTAATGAAACCGCCGCTGAATGTGAAGCTCAAAGTACGATATATTTACCACTGAATGTTATACTCAGAGAACGATACATCTACCCCACTGAATGTTACGTTCAAAGCACGATACATCTATCCCACTGAATGTTGCGTTCAACGCACGATACGTTTACATTGGTTATGCGAATTCCTACCTGGTACAGTAAGCTTAAAGGTCATGCTCTTATTCTTGTCAATCTATTAGATCGATATTGAAAATATGTCAATACAAAACAAAACTAAAGAAATAGTATCTAATTTTGGTGCTTTATATCGCATTTAACTAGTAATGTATTTAAACAACTAAACTGAGTAATGGAAATTGTTTTTACTATTCAGATACGTCAATAAAACGCTATTCGCTCTCTAAATGCTCTCTATTTCCATTCCTAGACTAAAAGGTCCTCATTCGATTCACCGAGAACGTTAATGGTATTTTCCAGATCTTACAAAGAGCTGCGAGAAAATAAAGCTGTAACGTTACATATAAGCTCCCCGGCATTCTTGGATGCGAAATATACCTTTTACGTTATTAAAAGATAATGAAGTCATGATAATTAAGTCCCAAGTTGCGATAATGAAAGAAAAATTATTAACCGCCACAGAGACTGTAAGGAAATATGCCTTCCACAGAAATGAATTACCTTTCGCAAAGGACGAATAAATATATTTTGATCGACAAAGAATTGTACTTTTCAAAACATGGGTATATTCGCATAATTAACAAACGGAATGAGGTTGATTTATTGATCGTTTAACATAAAATCCCCTTGTTTCATATATATACTTTTTAATATATACTTTTTAACTATTTCTTCAATTGCTCATTTGCAAACGCAGCACTTTTCTTTATTCGAGAACTAGAGTTAAGTGGCTCTAGAATGGCATTGAATAACAGCGAAATGTCACGTTAGATAATCTATAAAACAAAATCACAGAAGAGGTGACATTTACGGTGTTCTAATACTAGATGTTTAAAACGAAATATTTATATATATATTTATATTATATTTATATATATATAAATATAATATTATATATAAATAATATAATGGGCATATTCTTCACTTGAACAAACAGGCAAGATTAACAAGGTCATTCGTATAATACTTTGGTCCTATTTACCTAGAAAAATATCCATATTTCGACAAGGTTTTTACGAATAAATAAAAAACACGCTACCACAGACAAACTCAGCTATACGCGTATATGTTTCATGTAAAGAAATTCATAAAAGCTGTCATTTCTCGTGCTCTATTTTTTTTCACTTGCATCTGACAAATATATCGAGGGTCTGTCACCGAGTAGCCCCATGGGACTGTTACGTAGTTTCGTCTGTCATTTTATACGTAGATTGAGAGTAGGCTCCTGATTTTTTTAGGGAACACGTTCCTCACATTTCTGTTGCTTTTGACAAGAAAAAAGTAAGACATAAGGCCTTACCTTTTTCTTGAAGCCACCTATTTCCGATGTGGTTACAAATTTCTATGTATTTTGATAGTATTGCATTTCCTATAAAGCAATGCGTTTATCGGTCACAACAGCGAATAGTTTTTCTTTTTCAATAGTGTATTTGAATTACTTATTCCATTCCATCTTCTGAAACCCATCTTTGGAACTTCAAACTGTTCGGAGTTTAGAAAAAAGTATTTGCTAAAAAGCAAATCGCGTGATTTTCTGAAATTACCCTCCTCCACACAGTCCCGTTAAAATATTAATCAAACGCAGTGTACTGTAAAGAGGCTACTTTTTTTCAAGGATTAGCGAAAGCTCACCCACGCTAAGAGTTTATTAGATGACTGTGATTAAGTTAAATTGAAAAGCTTATAGTTCATAAACATTTAGAACACCCCAGAGTTATTAATTCCTTAATTGCCATGCCTAAATGCAGTTCATGCAAAGTTTTTGATTCGGTAATTGGCTATCTTGCCACTCAGTTCTGAAATACGTCCAAATACTATCAACTTTTATATCTTAAAATTCTTGCTTTTAAGCTATCGAGCTACATTTAATATTCTACCTATTAACACAGTTAGACCTGTGCCCTCGTTCTTTGTACATCCGTGCGCGTTTTCGACGATTAAGTTACAAAGGATGTAATATATTATTAAGCTTAATATATTATTAAGTAGCTCAAACTAGAGCTTTTTTTATATTTGGAGAAAAAAAGGCGCGGACCTCATCCTGGATTCGAACCAGGGTCCCCGCATTGAGCCCGCGGTGTCTTGACCTACTAGACGAATGAGGACAAGAACAAACGCATTTTTCTCCGTATATTAGGATGTAAGATATTATTACCCTTCACAGGGATAACACAATTGCCAAATAATGGTCAACACAGAAAAGCCTCCTGGGCGAGATTTTTTGTGAGTTTTTCGTAAAAAAATTATTGTATAATAAATTCCCCCACGATAAACTCACAAAAATCTCGCCCCGGAGGCTTTTCTGTGTTGACCATTATTTGGCAATTCTGTTATCCCTGTGAAGGGTAATAATACCTTTCATCCTAATATACGGAGAAAATGTGTTCATTCTTGTCCTCATTTGTCTAGCAGTCCAAGACACTCCAGGCTAAACGGAGGGACCCTGGTTCGAATCCAGGATGGGGACGGCGCCTCTTTTTCTCCAAATAAGAAAAGCTCTAGTTTGAGCTACATAAACGTGGGTGGCAAAAATTATTGTATAATTATTAGTTACAAATTGCACAAAATGGATTACCCGAAAACCACATATATAAACTGTTTTTACCTTCCGCAAGGATAGCATAATTACCGAATGGTCGGGCATGCAAAGTTATCGAGGAAATTTTTCCAAAATTCGTGAGGAATTAAATTGGGTGAAAGGTTTTAGCCATCCACATTTTCTAGCTCAAACTAGATCTGTACGTGACCAACCATCCTATTGCTAAAATGCTTTCAGTCGAAAATTAAAATAGTTCAATAAAACTCGAGTAGAAATTAAAACATAAATTTTTACATTTTTGTTGCAAGGAAGAATATCATAATTGCAGAACTTTGTCAGAGTTGAATATTTTAACAGCTATCCAAACAAATAAGAGCTTCAATAAAGTATTTGAATGAGATGAATGCATAAAAATATTTTATGCTAGCTGTTCTCACACATTGGAAATCGTTTCTAATGACATCGGTTATAACAACCAAGGCATATGGCGATAGAAACCCCACAACAAGTTCGGTTTCCTATTTTTTTATGCGTTAAACCGCTTATAGCGATTATGAATACCATATATAAAGCCAGCACCTTTTATAATGACCATATTGTTATGTATAAAGGATTCAATAATCGGTTATAGAGGCTTGACAACCTATCAGAACCAAGTGAATGGAAGAAAATACTCGAATCATGTTGCTCAGGTTCAAAAAGACAGAATAAAAAATTATGAATATGTTTAGAAATAAGTTTAAAATAAATAAATGCAAACATGTAACATCGTAATATAATATTAAAAAATATCGCTTATAATATCTATCGATTATAACGACCGAATTTGCTTGCTCCCTTGAAACTGATTATAACCCATTTTGCACCATATATTCCCCCCCACCCCACCCCACACACAGCATACATGCACGTATGTATTTCCGAAAACAGGTAGTTCCAAAATTAATTCCATAGGTATTTCCAAACATAAAATTATTATAAAAATTTATATTTCGTTAACCACTTTCAGTGCGTAAGTACAACTCTGAGAAATAGATTTCCAGAGGCAAATTCCAAATAACTTGATTTAAAAAAGTTTCATCTCGCTCTGGGAGATTTATTGGTTTGAAAAAAAAAATATGAAATGAGATTTACTACATTAAAATCAAGTTAAGCAATATAAGAAATATAAATGGAAAATAAATCTAAAACACCTTTGAATTTTTTCCCCTCCACCAAAACTTTACGAGAAATTATTGCGACATTTTAAATGGAAAGTTCTGGAAAAGTAAATTTTTATAATTATTTTCCAAATTTTCCCAATTTTAATTTACTCTTTTCCCCAAAGCATGAAATGGCATTTTCCCCTTTTCTTCTAGAAATTTATTTTCAACAGTAGTAGTTATAGACTACCTTCTTCAAAAGTTTAACTTAACTTTAACTTATTCCTTCATTCTCTATTATAGTGGTTCCCCAATCTGGGGCTCGCGACCCTCAAGGGTCGCAAACTGGTTCAGGGGTCATACGTTAATTTTTAGTTGCATTGAACATAAAGAATTTCATATATGACGGTTTAGCACATACATTTCAACATTTATTATTCTACTAATAGTTGTTAATTTTATAGCTATAATATAAAGTAATATAATATAATTAAATATATAATATGCGTAATTAATGTAATATATATATATATATAATGTGATTTTTATATCTAATGTGCTTTCTTTACTCTACTTAAAAATGCTTTTATTATGCAAATAGCGACGGAAAGAGGAGGTTCGAGGATCTTTTGGGTACTATAAAGGGGGTCGCGGATTGCTTGGCTACCATAAAAGTGGGTCGCGGCTTGAAAAAGGTTGGGAACCACTGCTCTATTGCTTTTCTTTCTTTCATGAACTCCCCCTCAATACTTAAAATCATATCAAAAGAACAGTATCTAATTTCCAAGTTTATTAAAAGCATGGGACTTGTCGGTCCCGAAAATTTTAATTTCTGTTCAGACTGTATCTTACAAAGAGTAAAAATTAGTGTTATGCGAAAAGGAATATATTTTAAGAGTTTAGTAACAACCTTGTAAAGGGTAGGTTTTGATGTTAAGTGGACCGTACTTCGTTAATGATAATAAATCTACTCCTAGTTCCAGTTATGCGTGAAGGGCCCTATTTTTTAATTCCACTCACTAACTAGGGAAGTGCACGAGGAATAAGTCGGCGATTTTGATAGAAGTGGTATCCTTAGAAAGTCTCGTTACGGATAGTAAAAAAGTCAACGGAATTACCCGTCTCAATCCAATAGTTGAGAAGATATCGCTAAAATAAACCAATGAAGTCGGCATTGCTGGGAAAGTAAAATACAGGGGCATATCGTAAATACAAAGCACACATGCGTTGATACACCATTTGAAATGCTTAATATTTATGTCAAGGATGGTCCGTCGCATCAGCCGTGTTCCTCATGATAGTGTTGTGCAGTATAGAAATGTGAAAAGCACAAATGTTGTGTACACCAGGCACACTTCAAGAACGGCAAACTCTTGCATTCACTGCATGTTTTTTTCTATTAACCTAAAGCATACCTACTTTACAAACTGAAAACTTGAGATGCGTGATTGCAATAGTGCTTTTACAACGGCAGTGGCGTAGCGTGTGGGTGCCACCGTGGCGCAAGCCCCGGACGCCAAATTCTTAGGGGCGCAAGATTTCAATAGTGGACTAGTTTGAGGGAATGCTAACGGGTTTTAGCGGGCCCAATACTTCATTTATTCCGGGCGCTGGTAACCCACGTTACGCCGCTGTTCAAAGGCATATCGTTGCACGTCGTCAAGTATCTGGCCTGACATTTGATTGTGAAATAAGTGATGCATGTTAATAATACCTTTTCTTTTCGGTAAATCGATTTCCCTGCAGATTTCCTGATGAGTACGAGAATATTCCATCATTCTCTTTACCATGTACGAGGGCGAATCAGAAAGTCTTTGCCCCTATTTTTTATTAGCCAAAATAAGGTACATACAGGTAATTACAAATATACGTACTATTCTACGTACCTTACACTATTTTTCCACATAGTCCCCACACCGGTTCAGACATTTGTCCCATCGCAGCACTAAATTTGAGATGCCCCTGTGGTAGAATTCGTCCGGCTGACTGTGGAACCACCGTCGGACTGCTGTCTTGGCTTCATCGTTGCACGTGAATCGCTGTCCTGCCAGGAACTTCTTCAGCGGACCGAAAACGTGGAAATCACTAGGGGCGAGGTCCGGACTGTATGGTGGGTGGTCCAGACTCTCCCAGTGAAATGACCGGAGCTTGTCGGCGGTTCTGATTGCCACATGTGCCTCGCATTGTCATGAAGGATAACCATTATCTGTAGAGGCACCTCATGGACGTCCTTATATGTTGCTTTCTCCAGGAACTCGTAGACGGGGTCGCTCTCTAATTCATTTCCATCCACTATTGCAGTAATCTCAACGTTATCATAACCAAAATAGCTATTTTGTAACTAATTCTGCACGATTTATAAACGTCGCCGACTAATCTCGTCTTCTTCCTTTGTAACTTCTCGACCAACTGGAGTGTGATCTAAGTGGGATATCAAACGATGTGCTATTACTGCTTTGTCGATGATAGCATTACAGCATGAGGGCTCATCAACTAGGTCCTAATAACTGGGCCCGACTTCGCATGTCACAGGGGTGCGTGCCACCTCCCCTAAACAAGCGCTCCTGGAATGCGAGCCAAAGGTACTGCTAAAATTCTCCATGGTTGAGCGTCTAAAGAACTGCCTCCTTAGGTCCTGCCTATGCCCTCTTTTTGACCCATAAGATCAAGTAAGGGTTTAATTCCTTACATTAAATTATGGCACACTATATTTTAGTCCTGCACTGACGTCATTTAGTTATTAGATGTGCGCAATACTATCATGGGGTAAACGATGATATCACAGAGCATCCTTGAAATGAATATTAAGCATTTAAAATATTGTATCGGTGTGCTTTGTATTCACGATATGCCCTGTATTTAACTTTCCCAGAAGTGCTGACTCTATTGTTTTCTTTTAGCGATATCTTCTCAACTGTTGAATTGAGATGGGTAGTTCTATAGACTTTTTTACTACACGTAATAAGGCCTTTCCAACTATACCACTTTTGTCAAGATCGACGGCTTACACCTCACACACTTCCCTAGTAAGACCCGTCCGTTCCTTCAACTTTCAATTTTGCCCCTTTTTTTCTCGGCTTTCAAAATATTTTCCGCTGATATGGCGATACTGCCAGACTATCGCCAGTAGCATAAAATGGCAACACTTCACATACACTTGGGGTTCACTCCAATCGATTTTTGATGAAGGACAACGCCTATCTGTAGCGTATCGCCACTCTCTGCCCAGCATCAAAGACGACATCAAACAACTACACTTCACAACAGTTACTATCTCTTAATATAATAACAAATCCCTGTAAATATACGAAAAATCTATGTCTCTAATTGGCTGCAGATCCTTCAATACTTGTACTGTTCGCAAATACTTATTAAATTCACTTCCACCGTCATTTGAACAGTGTATGATTCACCACAATGGACCTTTTCAAAACGCACATTTCTTCCTCTTCACCTCCATATCGCTGTACCAAATTTTATAAACTAAGTTTGAGTTGTTCGACTCTCCGTATGACTTCTTATTCTACGTTATTACAACTTCACGAAGCCATTTTAAATCCGTTTTAAGACACTATTTCCAGTAAGCTGGTAAATGAATCGAATTTTTAAACCAAAGTAAACAGAACCAATAAATGTTAAATTATGAGTAAAATGTTACGTACTCGTAAAAAAAAGAATGACTTTCCGGCACTTGGTGGGAGCCGAACCCACGAACTCCTGATTGCCAGTCAAGTGTTTTACCTGCTAATCTACAGGCATCAATCATTTCCTCCTTTGAAACAAAACTAAAATTGAAAGTCATTTGATTTACCAAGTCCATTGGCGGTAATGAGTTGTTAATGACCCCCCACCTCCCCATTTGGAGTAGGTTCATGCTGCTTCTGAGTTTGCCATAGGCTATTTCCTTCCATTTGGAAACTGATGATCGCTATTTCATTTTTTAAAGAAAATTTCATATGATTAATTTTTGCCTCATTAATTGTAAAATAATAGATATTTTTTTTTTTCTCAAAGTACTTACTATAAGTTTTGTGGAAAATGAACAATGACGAACTGGGTCCTTTTCCTCTCGGGCTTTCCTTACTGCAGAGGTAATCAGTACGCCACTGCTGTCATATGATATGCGAATACAAAAACAACAGGATTAAATGCCGGGAAAAGGGGCAGATGGCTTCAAAATGGCTATTCCCCTTCCTTATTGCCGTACTTCTGCTCACTTTTCATAAAGAAATTACCCCCACCCCACCCCATGATAGCGGCTATTTCAGCGTTCAAGAATTACATTAGCAATATTTTGGCCATTTTCAACACCACCCCCATTAGTAAGCAAAAATTAATATTAACTAACATAGGAAAATAAGCAAAAGGGCCACCCCCTCCCCACCTAGAGGTGCTTACGTAATACTTGAACTCTGCCTATGCCAAAGGATACATTTTTTTATAAAGTTACCAGATTTAGAAAAAGATTGGTATTCCATTGGCTTTCTTTGGAGATGAAAAAACTTTCACTAGGTTGCCATACTTCGGAATTCCAATGACGTATTTGGACACGCAACTAAATTTTCAGGTTTGAACTTAACGAATTAGAAAGCTTGTGCTTAGCCATGCCTCTCCAAGAATTTCTTTGGTTTGCTTTTCTAATGATGGGCGTGTCTGGAGCGTGATTCGTTCATCTTTGGCCTTAATTATCTTATTAAATATTGATTTTAAGCAAAAATTGTACTGGACATTTTTTATTCCTTTTTTCACAAGGAATCGTGTAGTGAACTTTTTCTGCCATTTTGTATACACCCTGTATAATTCTTTCCATAGACTAGTTCACTATTGGTGTGACAGTGCTGTGACTACTCTGGTATCAAAGCGACAAGTCAAAAAAGCAAACATGTCCGATATGACGAACTAGCCTCAATATTATAAAATCAACCATTTTTTTCATATTACCCAATGATTTGGCAACAATAGAGGTTAAATTACTTGTGAAAAAATAATTATTTTCCGGCGCCTGGTGGGACCCGAACCCACGACCTCCTGATTGCCGGTCAGGTGCTCTACCTACTAAGCTACAGGCCTCAATCATTTTCTCCTTTACGAGTATATATATGGCTTTCCATGGACAAGTTCGTCATTGGTGTAAATCATTCTTTTCTTTACGAGTAATTTAACATCTATTGTTGCCACATCATCGGCTAATATGAAAAATCGTTGATTTAATACTATTAATGCTAGTTCGTCATATCGGACATTTTAGGGTTTTTGACTTGTCGCTTTAGAAACAGAGTAGTCAAAGCATTGCCACGCCAATAGCGAACTTTTGCATGGAAAGCCTTATATATGCTCGTAAGGGAGGAAATGATTGACGCCTGCAGCTTAGTTGGTAGAGCACCTGACCGGCAATCAAGAAGTCGTAGATTCGGGCTAATATGAAAAAATCGTTGATTTAATAAACAAAACCAAATTTTTATGCTTATTAGCTATTTTAGAGAATACCGCAAGCATGGTTAATGTATATTTCGGCCATACACGTCATGCTTCATCCAGTGTCCTACAGAGTGAACTCAATATACAATATATAAAATAAAACGCCTTGTCTCGCTGTAACTGAATTGACAACACGAAAAAACAAAACGTAAAAATGTCATTTTCCTAGAAGCCAAATGTCATAATTACTATCAATACGTAAATCAGATTAATTTATGTAAATTATATCAACGATTGTACGACTGAAAGCTTGTTTTATAAAGGACTTTGTTTTTCTATTGGAAAGGAAAATTATTAACGCAAATATAAACGACTCTTATATAATTAACAGGCAATTACTTTAAAGGGATAAAATACACGCAATGTTTACTAATAAGACTATGGATTAAAATAAGGTGGCATTTTTAATTAGAAGTAAGTTTTTCCTCTAAAATATTCAATCCCGTTTAATTGTAAATCTAGTAAACGAGAAATTGCCTTTAATTTAATCAGCTTTAGAAATTTGTTCTTGCATATTATTGTTGTTAATTTAGTTAGCTAAATTACGTTTATTTTAATCCGTTTCCTAATAAATTTCTAGGAAAAATTCAACGTCTCAAAAGTTTTACAAAAATAATTAATTTCGTCAGTTTCATAATCAAATTCTTGTGGTTTTTCAAGCTGTTACGCAGTTAAGCGAATATTTTGTTTTTTATTTTTGCGGCAGGTGGCGTAAAATTGGTAAGAAGCACTGATATCTTAAAATGTAAAAGTTCTTGTTTTTGAAAACAAAACAGATTTTGCTAATGAAATTGGCATGTATAAAAAGCCAGTAAAACAGTTATCGATTCCTCGTTGTCATTTTCTTTCGGGAAGTCACTTCATAATTTTTAGGTTTCAACAGACGTAACCGAAACACCTTTATCTGTGTTACATAACAACTATAAAACACGGATTTTTAAAATTATTGAGGGAAGTTTAAGCACATTATTATACACACACATATATATATATATATATAGAGAGAGAGAGAGAGAGAGAATATGGTAAGGATCAGAGATATAAAGAAAGAGAAGAAAAACAGTACATCTGGTCAATATTTGAGACTTTATTCCCAATATTTCGGTTTTTAAATCAGATAACCATTATCAAGGGGGAAACATATATAGTAAAATGGCGAGAAACAATTATAAATATAAAATCGAATAAAAGCAAAATCACACAAACTTTATTGGTGCAGTTAATGTATAAAAGCGTTATAAAAAAAATAAAAAATTTATAATTTTGCTTCTATTTGATTAATGCCGTATGTCACTATTACACCGAATACAATC
The DNA here is from genome assembly GCA_006491805.2 of Dysdera silvatica. Taxonomy (NCBI): domain Eukaryota; kingdom Metazoa; phylum Arthropoda; class Arachnida; order Araneae; family Dysderidae; genus Dysdera; species Dysdera silvatica. The sequence goes on from QLNU02015360.1 coordinate 59,446,644, forward strand.
GACGGTTTCAAGCACGTTGTTCGCTGTCTGGTGACTTGCAAAAATATATTACTGCATTTTGATTTGTGCAAATATTTTAAATTTTAAGAACTTTTAGTAAGTGCAAAAGTATTATTGAAAAGGTGGGTGGAGGGTAGAAGTTTTAGTAATGGATGAGGAGGTACAAAATAAATGAAATAATTACTTAATGGCGTTATTGGGTGAATTGGTGGTATTCTGGTGTAATGGGTTTGGATGTATTTAAGGGGTGATCCAGTGAGAAGGATTCCCAGTTTTCCAGGAATAGTCTGTTTGTGGGATTTGGAATATTTCGGTGCAAAATGTCCGTATTATCCCAGCGTGAAGTGTGCTCCGCTTTCTAAAGCATGTTGAGATTAATGTGAACAATTAGTTTTATTTTTCTGTATGGTTCTATTGTTATGAGATAGTTCTGGAGATTTGGCCTACGTAGTTATGGTTGCAGTCCGAGCAGGGTGTACCGTAAACGGCGTTGATGTTCTAGTCTGTTGATATTTTGTCCTTTGCATTAACGAACTGTTGTCGGAGCGTTGAGATAGATTTGTAAGTTGATTTTACTCCTGCGCTATTAAGAATTCCGGCAATAGGTTCAAATATCCCCTGAACGTAAGGTAAGATACCTCTGAAGGAGGAGCCTTTTTGTGCGCCATTGTTTGAAATTGGAGGACTGGTTTTATGCTATACAATATGAAATTTCGAGGATACTTAATTGAGTCAAAGGGTATTGAATGTGTTACGGAACCGATGTTGGATTATTTGTTGAATATGATATATGTTAAAGGATCTTTTGTGGAATTTTCTAACAACAGAAGCGTTGTGGAGGGAGGGGTGATGTGACGAAAAGTCTAAGTACGTATTCGCCAACTCTGATTTCAATATCAAAATATGGAAACGGTACGTTAATAACATTTTCGCCATTATTCCTCTTTCAACGTAACGACTTACAGTAACACTTCTTTCAATAATACTTCTGCAATTACTAAAAATTCTTAAAATATTTGTACTAATCAAAATGCAGTAATATATTTTTACAATTCACCAGAAAGCTAATAACGTGATTGAAACATTCGATCTTATATTTGTAATTTAATTTTTTCGCCATTTTACCATATACATTGTCCATTTCATAATATGGTTATCTGATTTAAACGAAATATTGAGAATGAAGCCTCAAGTATTGATCAGTTGCGCTGTTTTTCTTCTCATATTATATATATATATAAATGTATATATGTATGTATATGCTAAATTTCATTAATTGTCATTCTTATTAATATACATTATCTTATTAACCTGCATAATCACTATTAACGTACATTAGTTTACTTCCTGTTTTCTTTGTCCTAATATGATTAACGCTTACTTACAATATAAAAAAACGGTTTTATAGTAATGATATATTTGTTGTATAGTTATTAATTAGCAAGATAAAATTATGATCATTAATTAAAAATTTGGTGTTCGTTGAACCTGAAAAGTTACCAATATGTATTAATATATCACGCGGCTCTCTGTCTCTCGAAAATAGAAACAACCCCTGTTTTATTTCCATAAAAACGAGGCCACGTTAATTTTTCATGACATTAATTAATGTCATGTCTTTTTCCTGCAAAATAGTGATAATTTTGCAGCGGCTATGAAATTAAAATTAAAAATACTGTTTTATTTCCATCCAAGAACAAAAACAAATTAATTTCTCACTATTTATTTGTTATGTTATTTGTTTGTCATATTATTTATTTGTGATATTATTTATTTATCATTCTTTATTCGTAACTAGTAAAATTTTGTCACTGGTCCAATGTATAAAAAATAAGATTCCGTAACGTTTCGAGAGCTACTGTGCCCTTTATCCAGAGATATGTCGAAAAAGTGAGAATGTTCTGTATTTATACACTCAGTTCTGGGTTTTTTCCAGCACCGTCCCACACTCGGGTTTCCCTAGAAGTTTTTTTTACAAATAGCTTACAAAAAATAATTGCTAGAATATGCGATTAAGGCTTTTCAATGAAAACCTTGAGATTATTGCCAAAGGGCGCCTCGATTAATTTAATATCTACTGCAACAGGACATGAGAGATTTCACCGAATGCTCGTATTATATGCGATTTTTAATTATGTTGTTATGTACACAATTTTAGCTATATTTTGATTAACTTTTGTCTAGAGATGGGATATTAAAATATACACAATTCAGTTAAAACCCCCTTTTTATGTTACCTGGTGACTTTAAATCTGCTTTTATGGTAATATATATTAATTTTGGCTTTCCGAAAATGCAGGAAGCATGTAGATAATATTCCAAAATATGATTTATCGTGTTTTGTGTTCTGAAAAGAAGTACTCTCTATTCATAGACCAAGACTATTTGTTCTCGATACCAAATTTCCCATCATTAATCACATGACTTACAGCCCCGTGTTTGACACTTACGCCTAGTACTAGCAACTTTCTGTAGGCCCATCTCTCTCACATAGGCAATCTTCTTTTAGTGAAATTTCTTAAAATAGTATTAAAAAGTGATGTAACATTGAGCAACAGAGATAGCGTTGCATTTTATGACCACATACGGAGTGAAACTGAACTTACGGGTTTTTAACGTGGGTTAATCATATGATAGCGTAACAGTAACCTTTCAATACCACTAAACTGTACATAACCAAATCGACGATTGATAATGCCATTAAAAGACGAAAACCCTACGATGTCCGTCTGTCAAAAAGAGCTCCATGATGCCACGCAAACTCGAAGAGCGTACATGAAGATCTTTGGTCAGCAGTATTCGAAAGTCTTGTTTGTCCTTTGCCAAAGATTTCGCTTCTGAAGTAGTAAATACCCGCGGCATATTCTCAGTATTGTACCCATCCACAGAAAAGTTGTGCAAATTTAGTTATCATGGTACAGCAGCGGTACGAAAATCAAATCTCTCCACTAAGTACGTGAAACGACGTTTGGATTGGTGTCTCTCCCATCGTTCCCGGACTATAAATAATTGGAAATTAGTAATTTGGAGTGACGAATCACGTTGTTCGCTGTTACATTACGACAGACGTGTTTGAATGCAGGGCTAACGGTTTATTAGGGGTTGTATTGTTCCCGTTGCCAAGCGTGAAAATGATTCTATAATGGTAGTGGGATTATGTTACCTGGATAAAACCTTTTGGTTGTTGTACTCGTCGCTCCGGTCAGATTCGTAGCTAGACGTTCTAGATAGTCCCGCCTTCCTATATTTTAAAAGTATTGCGGAATTGGGAGATACCTTTTTTTGGGGCTTCCTGCCTTATAGCACAGTGTGTGCAGGAATGGTTTAATAAGGATGAGATGGAAATATCAGATTGGCCTTCTCAGAATTTGGATCTAAACCCAACTGAAGACCTTTAAAATGAACTAAAATGACGACTTCAATTTTGACCATAATGATTTACTTTAAAATCATCTCTAGTTTTCTTCTTTTTTTAAGGAAAGATTCAAGATCGACTATACCTGTTAAAACCCACTGAAAGTTAGTTCACATAATGCCCGTAGAATGTGCAGCTGTAAATAGAACTAAATGTGGTCCAACCAATTACTAAAATGCAAAGTAAATCTGTTTTTTAAAGGGAACAAAATACCCATTATTTTGAGAAAGATATAATATAGTGAACACATATACACAAAGCTCAACAAATCATGGAGAACCATGCTCTCCCGCCTCCACAAGACAACCTAAATTCTTAGAAAAAGAGATTTTATACTCATTGACAGCAACAATCTAGACGCCAACGACTGTAGGGCAACCGGAATTTTCGTACCCTGCATATAAACATCATTCTACTCATTCACATTTCCATGCTATTTATGTATTAATACACGTTTTATATATATTATAATAATATATGATTATTATGAGATATGTCAAGATCCTTGCTTTATATATTACAAGCTTTGCGAAATACACCCACTTCACATTCTCGAAATCTAACATACCAAATTTCAATATGTGGTCATTGACGAATCAAAAATACGTTTAGAAACAAATGAGTTGAACGTGAAAGAAAAGACTGTGTTTTAGAAAAGTAAAACGAATATTATTATTCTGTGGTTAGTTTCAGATCCGGACAAAGATAATAGAAAAAACTAGAGTTCACTTTAACAATTTCCTTAGAAATTGGCATCTCGAATTTTCTAAATATGAAAGAGAGATAAAGAGTATGAGAGGAATACAGACAGTAGCGGACTGAGCGCCGGCCAACCGGCCCTTCCTCATGGGCTATAGCAGCGGTTGCCAACTGGTGGTCCGCAGCAAAATCTGGACATTATTTGCATTTTTAATGATTTATTAATAATAAAACAAAAATAATATTCTAAGAAATTCTCATATTCTGAATGACAATTTCCACCTTTATATTGCACTAAATTCACGAAATGTGGTCCGCGGGATTTAAACATATGAATTTAGTGATCTGTGAGATCCGAAAGGTCGGCGATCGCTGGGCTATAGGACTCGCGCCCTCCGATAATCCAAGGTATGTGCCCTTTGAGAGGACCCAGTCCGCCCCTGAATACAGGAAGTCGCTACTAAGATGTCAATTTCTAAAAGTGTTGACGTTGTAACACGTAACGTAGTTTGTGACAAACTTGCAACGGCACTTCACTGCTAATTCATGTAAAGTGAGAAAATCAAGATCTAGGAGAAATTTCTAGAATTCAACGTAATTTGAGCCGGCTGGAATAAAAATTTTCTTCTATATTAACAGAAATACGGTCCACATAACGGCATTACATAATAAATACGTTTTCTAAAAAACGTATTAGGTTTCTACGTGCCAAAGAGCACACCTCGGCATGCCACGGGTTATTTACTACTGATATATATATACGGTTTGAGGAGTCGTGCAATAAACATCGCAAAACCTCTACCAGAACCTTACAGGATTTTTGCAAAACCTCGAGTTGGGGGTGTTCATCTGACATCGTCGGGTGCGGGGGCTTTCCCGGCGAGGGTTTCCCCGATTGGGGTTTCCCCAGCTGGAAATGCTCCGCACCAAATGGCGTCAGATGGGGATTCCCAACATGCGGGTATATAAGCTTAGGACTTTCACGAACTCTTCATTCTGCCTTCACTTGACAAAGGGAGCAGTTGGCTCCCGAAACGTCGTGTTTTTAAACCTTACGCCAGTGTCAAAATAACTGTTTGTTACTGATACAGTTCACCAAGGAACACCAACCTCCACTGCCTAGGAAACCAAACTCGGGACTACTATGGGCAGAAAACACGGCACTGGTTCTATGATATAATCGGAAACAAAACCCGGGTTCACGGCATGATTAACGAGTACGTTAGATCTACATTACCGCATACGAGGCTCCTTTTTTAAAGGCAATTGAGAGACAAAGTGTAATATTGAGAATTCAGTGCATACATTTTTTATCAATATATATTATATCAATATATATCTTGTATAACGTGGGATTAAAATGATGTCTCAAACCATAAAATAACTTTTGGATATAAAAAAGAAATATCAAATGTATTGTATAAAAAATACATATATAAAACCTTAATATATATAATTTAGCATCTTTTTCACTATTATCGTACTTTATTTTGCCTATGAAAAGTTATTTCTAACGCAGTGTGATATCTATAGGATATAGGAGTTATAGGAAAGGCTGGTAACATTGATACTCAAATACCTTCAGAAATGTGTTATAAAAATACATTTAGTTATATACGACGTATAATAAACAAAATACAACATATAAAGCTTATAATTTGCTTTGAGAATATAAAAGTTAAGTATATAATCTGAATGTAAAAAATATATAAGTATATAAAATGATTGTATAAAAATTTATGGGGCATATGCAAATGTAAGCCATATCATGAAACTAAGGATTTTGCCTTTAGAGTACTAGAAATTAAACTAAATATTAAATTTCGAAACTGATAAATTTAAGATATTGATTCCTTTAAAGGTTTTAATAACTCTATTATGTTAAAATATTATATGATTTTTCTGTCTGAAAGATTTCAGTGTGATTTGTATAATCTGCTCATTTCTTTACGTTTCGTACAATTTCTGTGTATGAAATAAAAAGCGTTGTGCGGAACGTTATTTAAAACAGATGATTTATTCAAGAAATTAGGGGGGATGGAGTGATTTACTCAGTCTTTGCACATCAATTTCATATATTACTTTTCAGTCATTTTCAGCAAATGTTCTAGACACACACTTTTCTTACATAAAACTTCGCCTAAAGTACCTTGTCTAGATTTAGTCTGGTGGGTAAAAATGGGGAATAAAACAATGAAATTATCCCATCCAGTTACTACGAGTTCTATAGAAGAATTCTATAAAAGTTTTGTATTTATCGCATGAAAAAAATATTTAAATTTGTATCATTAAATTAATTTCCGAATGCTGCGTTTTCATGTGCTATTTATTACTTTAAGATAATTTATAAAAAGATAAAAACCTTATTTTATTTCATTCATTCTCTTTTTTCCATTATTCTTCGATTTTGTGAAATAAAATCTCGAGAGATTTTTTGAAGTTTAAGCCTTGAAATTCCCCTTGAAATTTAAGCCTTAAAGAGCATCTTTAAAACCGATTCGAGAAATTTGAACAATTTTTGCGATATCCACAAGATTACGCGAGACAATTCATAGGAGTATTTAAAAAAGAAATTTTTAATAATTCTGAGAATATAGATTCCAAAAGTGTTTCTGCAAATTGTTGTTCCATGAAAACACTCATGTTCCTATATGAGGATTCTCATGAACCTGTTTAAATGCCCGAATCCGTAGACTACGTCTCTCAAAAGCAAAGGAATGAGTGCTTTGTTAAATTAGTGGTTACCAAACTTTTTCAAGCCGCGATCCCCTTTTATGGTAAGAAAAAGATCCGCGACCCCCGCTCCTTTGTCCGTCGCCGCCACACCTCCATACTAAAAGTATTTTTAATTAACAAGCAGAACCCACAGTGAGTGCCCGGCCGATTTTGGGGTTTTTTTTGGTGAAAGTAGAGCCAAAATAAGGAAATACGTGTCTCTGAATTCGGACCAATGTGGCTTATTTTCAGAGATATAAATTTATGAAAATTTTGCATCCGATATATGAGCTTAAAATACAACATCCTTTGCAATCCAATCAGTAGCCTAGTTGGTAAATTACCAGCCTATCGTTTCGTGTTTTGCGTTCGATGCCCGCGAAAATCGGTCACTTCTTTAATTTTTTAATATGTATTCTTTTAACATATTTATTTATGTATTTTTATTAGTAAAAATACTTCGCTTACAATCGGATTTTGTTCATAAACTTACTTTAATAAAATTCATATTTATGTAGTTATGTTAATTGTATGCTTATTGGCAGTGATAATTTCTACTCGAATTTTAATTGTTGATTATTAAAAAAAAAGTAGAAAAAGCTTTGGAGTAGCCATCCAGCTTGTTATGTATTTAAATAGATCCAGCGCACTTTAATAATATCCTTTCAAATGACGACGGCACCTGTTCTTCTGTTGAAGTAATTCCACCTCACTGTACCCCATACTGTTAACCTTGTTATGTGTACTTCTGCCGTCAAGTAAAAAATTTCATTAAAAGGTTGCAAAATTGTGTTGAAATCTTATAAGAAAATAGTCATTTAAACACGAGAGCAGATAGATGCTTTGAAGATCCATTCACTTATTTATAATCAACTTTCGGCGCCAACTTTTAAGAATACATTACAGTACTCTTGGTTCGTTGCAAAGTTGACGAACGAAAGAAACTTTTTGAAAATATGGATGGTATTTGTTTTCCAGATGATATTAGACAAAGAAAATCAGTTGTTCGAACAATTCATTTATAAAATACTCACGTTGTAGAATTTTTTTTTAGGTTTTATTGTTTTTATGATAATTATAATCCAAAATAAGTACCAGTAAACAATTCCGACACCTCCGATAGTGATTCACAAAAAATATGTTCACGTCAGTCAGTTTAAAATAAAATTGATTGCATTTTATAAAATAAAATGTTTCTATATAAAGGAAATGCATATAAATGAGATACACATAAAATGTTTATATGTTATAAAATAAAATATATCATACTAAAAATACATTTGTTAATAGATAAATATATTTTTAAAAAATATATTAGACATGATAAATGCTAATAATGACAAAATAAGACGAATTAACTCGGTTTTCTTTTTTATTTAATGGAATTGTTAAAAGTTTTCAGAAAAAATCTTTCCATCCTTAAATAAAACAAAACTGCATTATTGGTGTAATTCTATCCCTTCACAGGTTGACAATGAGTACGCAAATTTTATAAAAGTTATATTCACATAAAAACTTACAGCTAACTCCTAAACTTTTTGTACCTTTACAACTCTTCAATTAAAAATTAAAATTCGTGTAAAAATTATAACTGCGAAAAATAGTATCACAGAATTAAATATGTAAATATGAATTTTATTAAAGTAAGTTTATGAAAAAAATCCGATTGTAAGCAAAGTATTTTTACTAATAAAAATACATAAATAAATACATAAAAAGGATACATATTTTAAAAAAAACAATGACCAATTTCCGTGGGCATCGAACGCAAAAACACGAAGCGCTAGGCCGGTAACTTACCAACTAAGCTACCGATTGTCTTGCAAAGGATGTCGTATTTTAAGCTCATATATAGAATGAAAAATCTTTAAATCATTAAAAATTCATATCTCCGAAAATAAGCCGCATTGGCGCGAATGCCCAGACACGTATTTCACCTATTTTGGCTCTACTTCCATCAAAACATTTCATCAAAATCGGCGGGGCACTCACTGTGTGTTCCCATTGTAAGTAAAGAAAACACATTAAATACAAAATTATATTAATTATATATATTACATTATGTGCATTTTAAAACGATTTCAAAGAGAGTCACGTGGTGCTCCTCTATCGGACTCTCTTGACCCCACGTGAGAAACCGGTTCTTCACTCTCTGACTTAAGGTGGCCATGTGGAGAAGCTCAC
>QLNU02015360.1:59455756-59477014 GCA_006491805.2 Dysdera silvatica
GAAGCTCACTTGTGGGCTCGACCACAAGTTCATCTCTTTGAAGTCGTTGTTCTAAAAATATAGTAATCTCTCTAGAATTTAATAAAATTTCACATTTTAAAAATCGATATTTTTTCTCAAAATAGCTTAACAATGATGTATTTGTATTTAACTAAATTTATTTACAATTTTTTCATCCACCTTATGACCCCAAGGTAATTTTTCGCGACCCCATTTAGGGTCGCGACCCATAGTTTGAATACCACTGTGATAGATTGTATTAGCGATCTCCAATCATATTTTTCATTCCTATTAACAAGGCGTCCACTGTTTCATGAAAAACATTTCGTATTATGTCAATCGAGAACTTTTATACCATGTCAATCAACAACTTTTATATTATGTCAATCAATTTCTTATATCATATCAATCAATTTCTTATGTCATGCCTATCAATTTCTTATATCGTGTCAATCAATTTCTTATATCTTGTCAATCAATTTCTTATATTATGTCAACCAACAACTTCTATATCATGTCAACTAACAACCATGTACTGTTCACTGCATTATGGAGATCTCTTTAAAAGCTAGTGCACACACGTAGTGTGATAAAAGCATCTTAAGGGAAGTGGCCCTAAACTCACCACGCTGGCCAGGTAGGTTAGGAAGATGGACCTACAGTTTAACGAGTTTAATAGAAATCTCAATCCCACAACACGAAGCCTGCCATGAGTGGTCACCCATCTAAATGCTATCTGTGTTCCGGATTGCTTGACTTTGATAATCAACAGAATCTGTGATCCCAGCTCCAATGATCACAAACGAGTTCAGGAATGACGAAACATGATACTTGAGTTTGGAACTGACTCATTTGATTATATTTAATTCATGCTTGCGTTTCTCAAGGAAGTCGAAGCTACGATTACATATACACTAAGCCTCATTGTATAGGTTTGTGCAGATGTGAAATACACACGCGCACGCACACATATATATCGTAGAGCGTCGATCATCGAACCCAACCGGAGTTGAACCCTATTCCGATAATCAGACCCTCTAACAAGCATCAGGTAAAATACAAAAAAATCCATTAGAAAAATATTGCATTCATTTCTTACAACAATTATACAAAAAGAATGGAATCAATTATCTTTAAAACACTGACAATGAAATACAAATATTATCTATATGATAATGGTGATTGTTGGCGATCACTGTGCGACTACAATGACTAGTTTCGATAATAAACGTTTTAACACTGGAACCGTGGCTACGGTCAAATTGACCGCTTGTGAAGTTTAAACTCAAATATCTTTTAAAGTTGGAAATTCTTGACTTTTCATAAAATATGTTCTTAGGTAAATATGCTTATAACTACGGTTCTATGCAACGTAATGTTATAAAGTTTTAAAACGTTACGTTGCATAGAACCGTAGTTATAAGCATATGGACCTAGAACCGCGGAAGCGATCAATTTGACCGCGTTGTCGTTTTTGTGTAAGTAATTATTATAATAATCGGTTCAATGTAAGAATACTATGATGTATGTACAGAAGCACAATATTATATATATATATATATATATATATATATATATATATATATATGACTAATTAATAATGTATCATAATTATGCGAACATCGTGGAATTATTCAGATTTTTTTGGCTGATTGAATTTCAATATGTGAAACGAGATAATTTGGCTTGATTATCAATCAATCCATTAATCAGTTTATTTACATGCATGAATGAATTAGATACATTAGAAAAGTTATTAATCAATTATTAATGTTAATTATTAAATTTTAACGCTATTAATCAAATATTAACGTTATTCTACCAATTCGTAAAATTAAGAGGAACGTAATATAAAACAGATAGTCCAGACAAACTTTAACTTCCGCGAGACCAAATGCAAACAACGTGCGAAATAATTGCAAGCGATGAGAAACGTTTGTTGTGATCGATGTCAAATAACAACCTTGAAAAATTGTACATAGCTTTTGTTTGCTTATCATTCATTATAATGATATTATTATTTGATAATTATTAATTATTCATTAATTTATTATTATTTAATAATTATTTATTAGTTACGTAATAATAATGGCATTCATTATAATTTCTGACCCGGTTTACGTAACTAAAAACTGATAATAGTTAAAATTTTTCTTCTGCACTTTTTTTCTCTTTTTTTTTTTTCAATTTTATGATCATAAATTTAAAAGTCCTTTCATTTTTCTGGGCGATATAACCTGGCTCATGTGAGATCGCCCACGGTCCCCCTGGATCCGCAACGGACGTAAGATTATTTTTTATTTGATGTTATGATTTTAAAGAATAATTTTTTCCGTAAATTACAGTTTTCTTGGAAAAGAAAACATGTGCTAAAATTTTTATTTAATTGTAAAAATTAACCTAATTATTGAAAATATTAAATGAATATTATTGGGATTTAACCTAAATAAGTTAGTATTGTTGAAACAGAAACAAAATTGCATTTATTTATAGTTTTTTAAAGAATATTCAAGGGCGGTCAAAATGACCACGGCCGCGGTTCTTTGTATAATAAAAGTTCTGCGGTTCTGGTGTTAACGTTCTACTAGATACATTTGTATCATATGCATATATCTGGCTAGCTTAAAAAAAATTTTTTTAGCTTAAAATTAATTTTTTTACTTTCTAAAGGGAACGTTCACTAAGTTTTAGCGCGTGAACAACCGGAAAGGCACAAAACGTAACTCACACCTCAAGCTAATACAGTAGAGCATCGGTTATCCGAAACAATTGGGGACTGGGGGTGTTCGGATAACTGATTTTTCGGATAACCGATCATTTACGAAAAAAAATATGTTCCACTGTCATAGGAGCAATATGAAATAAAGAGACAGTGATATTAAACACAAAACTTTTATATATTTTACATCACATGTTTTACAAATACATACCTTACATAAAGTAGTGCATTAAAGTAGGCCTACAGTTTAGGAAAAGAAGCCTAAAATTTTCTTTTGCTGCAGAGTCGAGACTCGTTTTTTTTTGCCGCCAAATCTCACATATCTTCCAATGACAGCAATTTTTCAGTACTACATTTTTCTTCTTGTTCTAACCACTTCATAGCCGTCTCAATGCAGTTAAAAGCTTCCACACTAGATGGTCATTTTTCAGCCCGGTCGTTGTAGCAAGGGTCTTGGTCGTCTATGACACTGGCAGTGATTTCATAGTCCATCAATACTTGACAGTCAGGGTCATCGACATCACATTCGAGCCAGTCTTGAATGCTTTCCTGGTCGCATTCTTCAAATCCTGAAGGTTCTTTAATCAGCCCAGCCAGTTCTGATACAAATTGGTTATTTGATGGCTCTTCAAGTGCAGTGATAGACTCATCTGATGGAAAGAGCTTATTCCAAGCCTTTGCTAGTGTAGTGTTCTTAACAGTAACCCAAGCTTCTGCTGCCATGTACACAACATCCTTCAAGTTAATTTCGGTGTGCACTTGCTGAATAGCTTTTTCATATTCCCACCGCTAGTGGAACTACATGGCGCGCAAATTTGAATTTGACGACTGGAATGCTTTCAGTTAACCAATGTTTTGGTTGATCGGTATTCGGATAATCGATGCTCTACTGTAGATATAAAATTACATATAAAATTACATATAATTCTTTTAATGCAATTTCAAAGATCAAAGGTATATATCATTACCCAGCAGCATTAAAATATTGCACAGATTATATTTTTATTATATTCCAATGATGGAAGAATAGCGAGACACAAGCATTTTATATACGTGCCACTGTTGATCATTCCATTCAATTGAGTCTTTCCATTTCAACTGGTCCATGCAGCTCCAAATTAGTTCCTAAATTAGATCAATCCATAACAAAAAAGCGCTTGATCTAATTTGCGCTTTACTTTTTGAAAAATATACGCAAAAACGAAAAAAGTTTCTGCATCAGTCAACCATATTCGCGGCATCTTCCTCTTGTGGATTTTTTCACCACCATTACAAGACGTAAGGTGTATACCATGGAAATCTCGCCTGATCTGATGTAGGAAACTTGGGAGCAGCCTATTTTTAGACGCATATTTGTTTTATTTTAAGCCTGTTATTTTTTTGTCTTATTGTGTTTCCTTCTTGGTTTTGTTTAGCTTTGTTGCAAAGTTGCTTATGTCTTTTGGGTTTGTTTGGTTTTTCTTTTTGTCTGCGTTGCTATACTTAGCGCCTTTTTCATTATTAGAGGTCCACTATAAAGACTGCATGGGTGATAAGAGCGTCTTTATTGTATGGGGAAGAAATACCAGCCACTGAATTAAGCAAAGAGATTTCTTAATATTGCACTTCGCTCTGCGCTTAATGTTTCTTAAACTCTCTGATCAGGCAAACAGTTTAATTTTTCATAATATCGAAGAGAAAAATTGCGGAAAAATTTTCTTTATACAAATCTCCTCAAATCTTTACATTCGAAAATGTAAGGTACCAGTTTTACTTTCAAAATAAATAGTGGTAAAACAATTATTGACTCATTGGCGTACGCAGGGGGGTGTTGATGGGGGTTGTAACCTCCCATTGCAATGAAATTTTGTATATTTAACATGGCAATATCTGAGTTGTAGCTCTGTAACTCCCCCCCCATTAAGCCTATAACCCCCTTACAAACTTTCTACGTACGCTTACGTATTGACTGAACATATTACTGTTATTGATAAGCGGGAGACAAAACTTGCCGAACACTAACTAATCGACCCGTCGGAACAAGTTACTAATTTTCAGAAAACAAATTTAACTATTACTGAAAATTTTTAAGAGTTATGTAACTACCTAAAGAAATTTTTGTCTTTCCTTCCTTATAATAAGATTTTTGAATAAAAATACTTGGTAATTTTATAATAGCAGGAGGAATTACTGTAATAGAATTAAACCTTATTATGTTTTATTGGGATTGCATGGTGAACTGGTCTAAGGAAAACACGTGTAAATATAGAAAACTATCAAAACCTAAATCCACAATAGCAAAGTTATGCAGCCCCAAATACACTGCTCAAAACAATTAGGGAATATTGTGAGTTTGGTATGAAACAATTATACAATGGACTAGTTTTTTTAATAAAATGAAAGAAAATCGGTTAAAACTGAAAATATTTACGTTTATAAACTTTGGAATATGCGCATTATTTTTATGACGTAGAAAATTACTCGTTTCTGATAAGGCGTGAACAGAGACCTTCAACGATCTTTATGTGGGAGAATTTAGAAACAGCTGACATAAACTGAATGCTTCGTAACAGTGAATACGATGTCTCAACAATGTGATAGTCGAATCCATAGCCTAGGAGGCTATGGGTCGTTTACAGGAGCGCCAAATGCAAACCGTTGTAGTGGAAGCCTTTGGAGTGTCTTGAAGTGTCCTTTATGGACTATGGAATCGGTTTTTGGAAACTGGAAATGTGTTAACCGAAGAGCAGAACAATTCGCAGGCGTGAAACAACAAAATGAGGACTGTTTTTAGCACTAACGATCAGAAGAAAGGCAGTATGGACATAATTTCATTTGCAACAGCTCCTTCTAAGAACTACTGGCACCAGAGTTTCAACTAAACTGTTCGATACTAACTCCATTGTGTTGGTATGCTCGTAAACCTATGGTTTGTGTTTCTGAACAATGGGCCATAGTGCTGCCGCAGAAGGTGGGCACAAGATCATCTCAGATGGGGACGAAATGAATGAAGCAATGTACGCTTCTCAGACGAGTACTCCTTTCATGTACAGCCCTGACAATAGGCGAGTCTTATCATTTGGAGAGAACGTTGCATTCGGAATAATCCCGCATTTATGAGAGAAAATGTTCGATTTTCGAGGAGGCGGGGTGATGGTCTGGGCTGGTATCTCTATAAATGGCCGTACCGATATGTACAACATCAGAAATGAATCTCTAGCTACTCAACGACATAGGGATGAGATCCTTAGACCTTTTGTTATCCCTTACGCTGCAGCAATCTGAGATCAATTCATCCTCACGGATGATAACGCCACTTCACATCGTGCTTGGCTAGTGAACGGCTTTCTTTTCGACAAAGAAATTTTTCGAATAAATTGTCATGCATGTTTCCCAGACACGAGCCCAATCGAACATGTTTGGGACATTCTAGGAAAAAAGGGTTGCTGCTGCTGGCTTATCACCTCTAGAAACAACTCAGAACCTTGAAGCTGTTCTTCTACAGGAGTAGGAGAGAATACTCCAATCCCTCATCGATAACCTCACTGACTCCATGCCTCACAGGTGTGTAACATTACTTTCAGTCAGGGGAAACCATACCCCTTATTAAACCCCTTTCTATGACATGTACAAAATGTGCATTTTTTGTTTTCCGACAAAAAATGTGAATAACATTTAATTATTTCTTGTTCCATGAGCAATTTTCTTTCCTCACAGCTTACAATACCTAAGGATCAAACAACAGCTAACAAAACGTTTCTTCATCCACAGTTTATCTTCAAAGTCGCAATATCCCCTAACTGTTTTGAGCAGTGTAGGTCTTAGTATCCATTCCCGAAATTAATGGTTGACCGTAATTTGAAAACCATATTATGGTGTCTCTTCTGTGTTATGTAAATCGACTTGCTGATCTTGTTGACGTTTGAATGTGTGAAAATTGAAAACGTTTTCCACGACACGAAAAAAAATAAGAAAATCATTATCCGTTTCAATAAAATCTAGAATTTCAGCATGTAAATCCTCCTTATAATGTTTAATATATTCTTTTAAAAATTAGCATTGGTTCATAACTCTTTAAGTTAGACTTTATTTCTTTGAATCGTTAAAAAATTTTATTTTTAGAGTAAGTCTTATTCGATTTTAATTTCATTAATTTAACGCCTTGTATTCCCCAGAGGGCTAAAATATCATTAATAAATATAAATAAATATATTTATTTTCAAAAATGTTCATAATTCATTCAGAATTTACCTACAACTTTGAGATGCAACAGTCCAACCATGTCAAATTTCAGATATCATTCAAAACAAGGAGGCAGTTTTGAACAGACAGACAAATGGTTTTTTAAGTCCTTAGCTAATTTTCATAAACTCTGAAAAATGCGTCCTTGTTAATGTGTCCAACGGGACTGGGGCTAATGCAGAATTTGAATAGAACCTTATCAAAACCCACGAAGACTTTGCAAATCCAACGCAAATATTCTTAACAACGTGAAACGAATAATTCAAGGTTAATATTTCACTGGCAGTTTCATTAATACTGTCCAGGTAATACCTAAAAACATCCCAAACGTATTATCCAAAACAGTGTTTAAACGTATGATTAGTTTTACTTCAAAATATTCAAGAAATATGTAAGGGGGAAGGGTCAAAAGTCCGCAATGACGGCAGAGATTCATTTGCTATGAAATTTCAGAAGAGGACCAATCCAAAATTAAAAACAATTAAAAATTTTAAAATCTTAATTTTCTAATTTCTTAATGCAAAGAAAGACATATTTTTCTACAATCGAGCCAAAGGGTGACAACGTCATCAAGAAACCCGGGAAAATTAAAAGAAGAAAGATACTTTCAAAGACCTTTCCATCCAGGGCAATTTGGACAAAAATTATCCAATAGATAAGGACTATTAAAACAAGAAATGTACTTGCTTGCGCAATTTACTTGTATGTCAAAATATGGCATAACGATGTCTTCTCAAACATTTATATTTGAATCATTCTTTGATTTAAGTTTAATGCCATCACCTGAAAATGATAGCAACTACCATTTTGATGCTGACCCACAATTAGCCATCCATTATGTTCAGAGGCAGAAACAATTACTGAAATCATCTAATAAAAGTTGAGATGCAAACAGTAATTATCATTTTGCTCTGATAAATCTTGCCTGTTAACTTGGCATCTCAAAGCTGTTCAACGGATGACGGGACAGAGAGCTATAACCTGAACTATTAACAAAGAATATTTTGAAATGTCTAAGCCTATGATCACTCACTCTAGCCTGGACCAGTGAGATTTCAAAATCAGATAATCTAATAATCGATAATTGCTGCGTACCAAAATTGTTGCACTGAGCAGAAAATTATTATATCCATTGACCACTGAACTAACTTTGTCTCCACCCAGTTCTTTGCGGATATCGAAACAGGGGTGTTCTTTAAAAATAGCACGAAATTCTGTTTAGGCCTTGTTTCTATCTTTGCAAACGAGCGAAACATCCTCACAAGTGTGTGGTATAATACTGTCAAAGTGACAAGAATTGCAGCCCATGGAGAATTTCCGTGTTGCGTTTTTTCTGAGGAAAACCGTTACAGGAGAACTTTCTGAAACTTTTGACGATATTACCTTGCTCGGGTGAGTGGAAAATGGCGGCATTACTGGAACCTAATTTAATTATGCTTAAAGGGAAACGGCAATTAGTGTACGGAAGGACTCACAAAAGAAGGTTAAGTAGCTTATGTAATTTTAAATATGTGCTCCTTGAATTTAAATTTTTTAAATTAAAATACGCGGAGCGAAATGTTGGTAGCCACTAGGTAGTTGATTCCCCTATGGGACTCATATCTCAGCAAAAGAATCTTACTTTGGAGTTTTATAAATACTACATTAATTTTCATAAATTGAAATCTAAAAAAAGTCGCGATTACTCGCCTAAGCGTAATGGGATTTACAGGAAACTTTAATATGTTATCGAAAATAACTGTGAATTAGAATATCGTTTGCAAATGATTGGTGTTTGCGTTGCTTGAACAACAGCATAAAATCGAACGAATGTCGAAGTGGATCATCGTTTCGCGTTGTAATTATCAACGAAGAAATCAAAATATATGTTTTATAGAAATGACTCGAGCGATCGAAATAGGTGTCCTTCCATAGACTGTAGAATAAATCTTAAAGCACATATCCAGCGTTCTGAAAGTTAAGCCAAGGATGGTCTAGAACTAGGACTGTCGAACAAGGGCGATGTCTACTGTAAACTGCACGAAAGAACAAGGCTTCCACTCCAATCCAACTCCTATCTTCTGCTACTGGAGCTACGGGAAGGATTGTATTAGCACCCACTGTGCGCAGAAGGCTTTATAGAGGAAGTTGTTATGATAGACGACCAACAACTCAAGAGCATTATTCGCATAGAGTGGCCAGTTCGGCCTCCAGACCTCAACTTCATGCATGTGTCTAATGGGGCGAGTCGCTGCCCCCAATACGCAGGAGGTGCTTATAACAGCTTTAAAGAAACAATGTTAGTTAAACTCATAGACAACATCATCAATAATATGAAACATCGCTGTCCGTCCAACATTGCCATTTGGAAATGACTACACTTCATATTGAAGTATTTTTCCTAATTCATTCAGCAGTAATTCCTTATATTACATTATATAGTTCAACATAATTCTATGTGTATTATAAGCAGGAAGAATCATTCACTGCAAAGGTCTAACAAGTCTCAACCAGTGTTAAAGTCTAATGAGAATCGATCAGAGTGAATATAAGATAATGTCAGTGATTGATTTTGCACAACTTTATTGCTTACAGCTCATATTGATCTTAATCAAAAATAAAACTGATCTCGAAGGAAAATGTACCCCATTTCAGAGAACTTTCATCTGAATCATTCATTTTCTAATTTTTAAAAGTTATAACGTTTTTCATTGCCTTCCTTTAGCATTGTCCTAGTCTGATATTTATAGAAAAATCTCATTTGCCATTTGCTGACGTGTGATGCAAAAGGAAATGAAAAAGAAGTCAGAGAATTGAAACTTGTGGGAAATTCAAAAATAGAAATTTTGGCCCATAAAACGATAAGTGTTGTTATTTCTCTTAACCTCCTGATGCCCAAGAAAAATAAAACTTTCTTCAAAACCTTTGTTTACGCTTTCAGACGTAATGGGGATTCTAAAAAAGTTTTTACATTATTATTTTTTTTTTGTTATTATTTAACCCATAATTCCATGTAGAATATTCTCCACATTGAGCCACGACTTTTTCTTTTAGTAGCAGTTTGAACGGATGTAGAGCTTTCTCTCTACGCGGGGCGTGAGGAGCTTATAATGTCTTTTTGAATATGCGAATTTGTGTATTCACCTCAAGTAAAGGAGGAAATAAAAGCAATGCAAGGCAAAATCATATTCCCCCGCATGTGAGTTTGGATAAGATAATCACGATTATCGCTAACGGGTAAAACCAGGTACACACAAAGAAACGTTACTTAGCTTAACATACGTGTACATTTTGGCGCAGTATAGCCCAGATGCTCTTGCGCCATAAAAAATCCAAACAAACAAACGTGTACCTTCCTCTCTCTCTCTCTCTCTTACCTTAGTTAGCCTAAGTTCGTTTCACTGTAATTTTGTATCCCGCTATTTTCCCGAGTTTGTAAACTCCTTCCAATAAAAGTACTAAATATAATATCTCGCATATAGACAACCATCCTCGGTGTAAGGGTTCAACTCTAATTTTCCACAAAAAACTAAAAGAATGCTCTGATTATTTAGGAGAAACTTGAAATAATGAAGAATTTTAAAAGAAACGAGGAAGCATATTTGAAATACTGCCATACCACTTATTTCTCCATAGCTCAGAAACCACAACACTTCACCAAACTCATTTCCACTTTGAAAACATTACATCTTTCGTCAAGACGAATTGTTATATTTGCTGTAAAATTTCTTCATTGCAGATGTAAAATATTTTAAATATTAGTTGCAGCAGTTCCATTTTAAGCTTCTTATTACTTTATTTATTGTATTTGGCTTATGACACTTTGAAAGTTTTGAGTGTTCTGCCCCTCTCACCATATTTTACATATAAACAGGGCTTGGAGAATAGCGGCAACCCGTACTCACCCGTCTCAATAACAAAACCTTCGAACGTAGTAGAAAAAGATTTCTTACCTTTCAGCCTCAAAGATTTTGGTCGCAAATAATGACCACGCGACCAAATTTGTCGATCTCTTCCTGTTGATTTTACTTCTCGAATTCCCAAAACGCGAGACTTTTAAGCACATATATAAATTGCGCTATGGAAAACATATGCAATTCCAACAACGTTTAAATAATAGGAATTAAGAAAAAACAAGAACAGCATATGAAAAAATAATATTCAAAAACTTACCTTTAAATATACTTACAAATTTGCCTCGAGTCTTTGCGTTTCCACGCACTGTGCTTAAACATATTATTAGTTTACCTTTCTGAGTCTTACTTTTGTATTAATATTGGAAAATTTTTGGACTATACGCTTTGTGCTTATCTATCGTTCAACTATGCCCGAATTGTGCAGACTGGTTGTTATAATTTTGCTATCCGCTATCGTTCCAAAATTTTTTCTTTAAATATTATTGCGTCCAGCATTAAATCATTTTACGTTTATATACTAATTATAGAAAAGTAAGGCTACATAATACTTTAAATAGAGTAAACATTACGTCACTTATTTTTTAAATGACTTTCTAAAAGTAAACAAAAAATATAAATAACCGAAATTCTCAATAAGCAGAAAGTATAAATAATCGAATGTGTGCGCCATGACGGTACGCTGGATCTTTCTAGCTCGCAAACGAAGAAGCCAATGGTGATGGGGACACAAACGGTTCAATGTTTTAATCGTGGTGCTGTCTGTCTTCCTGTTATATTACAGGGAAGCTGTTGGAGTAAAAGTCCTTGAAGTTAAGATAACAATACAGTGAAATCTCGTTAATGCCGCTTCGCTCTCTCTTAAGACGGATCTCTCGTTAACGCGAACAAATTCTTTTTAACCGTTTGAGGCACAGATACATTCAATGTTAAAGATTTCGCTTAATACGTACGGCTCATCGGCTAATGCGGACAAGAGTCTTTTGTGCAAAAAAAAACCCGCCTTTTTCAGGAAATATTGCGGACAGCATGCTTTCTCCCCCCGATTTAGTCGCCTGCTTTTCAAAAGCAACGTCCCACATTTTTTCGAATTTTTGTGCAGCATTAAGTAAAAATAAAGGTTTTTCCACTGTATGTAAGTACAAGTCCTTTTATTTCGTTGTAAATTCTTTTAGCATATTCTTTCATAATACACTATTTTGTTTCAGTAATTTATGTATTTACTTTACTTATTATCCAGCATTATTATATTAGTTATTGCTGAATAGCCTGAAGTTTTAGCTACCGAAATTTACCCTCCGCTTAATGCGGATTTCCGTTTATACGGGTAAAAATTCACAGCCTATGATCATCCGCATTAACGGGAGTTCACAGTAGTTTAAAAAGCCTGTTGATAAAAAATGAAATAAGTGAACCTTATCCCAGGAGAGGATTTAGAGGTTATTCAGAGGGGGGGCGGGTGATTAATGACGTGATTTTTGGAAATAATACCCCATTGGACCTTTACCTTGTACCTTTTCAATGTTAAATTTTTATTCAAGGGGTTGGAGCGATCGCCACACCCGCCCTCTAAATCCGTCCCTGATTTCCTTGTAAGGAGACTGTGTACTCGTCAAAGAAGACGTATAAAGGAAACAAACTCGTGCCGTGAAGAGATTACCAAGTCTTAAAAACACTTTCACTAATCTTCGTTAAGCTTTTAAAGACGTAAAAACCTTTTAACTTAACAATTAATGTCAATAAATGGAATTAAATTTTATAGAGAGAGTTGGTACATATCCTGTGGACATACGCATGTATAAAACAAAGCAATTTAACGTCTCAAGGTAGTTGTAACTCATTGGCTTAACTAGCTCCAAGATCGAGGGGAGACTACAGCCTCCACCCCAATGCTCCCTGTATTGCATTTATTTGTAATTTTCCTTTTTTTTGGGAAAGAACAAGCCACCCATGCCTCTCTCCCCAAGTTACGCCTCTGTTGTACCTGTTAACGTATTGTAATATCCCGCTTTTTGTTTGCAGTGACGCAAAACATGGGAATTAAAATTAATTTGAAGGTATTTTGAGGGAATCTTATATATATATATTTATTTGTAACTCAACTAAATGATGCATGTAAACAATGATGAGAAAAACGTTATAAAAAAATTGAAGTTTATATAAATGCGCAATAAATTTCAGTTTACGAAAAAATTTCATAGATTTTCATTAATATTTGTAAACACAGCGGCAAACAGCGACGCTGTAAACAGAGGTGGATTTACGATTTTGCCGCCTATAAGCTCTGACATATTTTGCCGCCTAATTTTACCAAACATAACTAAAAGCATAATGGAGATTTTTGCACTTTTGGGAAATTCTTAATTTGACGCTCCTGATGTTATTTTAAATTCGTCTTTTCGCAAGTATTCGCAAATTTGGCGCCTTTTGAGTCTCTCTCAAGGTAGAGCCCATGGCAATCTTCCTCTGCCAGTTTCTAGTTACACTTCTGAACATAAAAATTCAAATTAATAATTCAATTTATTTATTTACGTAAGTTTATTTACACATGTGAAATACACATTTAATACATACAGTAACACAAATTGAAAATATCGCAGCAACCACCACCTATTGGCCACCACAGCCTCACCTTTGCAAACCAAACTTTTCGGCGGCAAAGTTTTTGGCGAAAATTTTCGCCGTAGGCTTTGGTCTACCTAGCCTATTAGTAAATCCGCCACTGACTGTAAATGATGATTTTTATTGAAAACGCATACAATAGGGTATGTTGTAAAATAGTTTATGATTTTTATTCTTGTATAACAATTGCAGTGCAGTTTTTGTAAGTTCAATACATATTTTTTAAACTCATAAATTCTCATAAAAGGTTTTAAAAAAAACTCATAATTTCTCATAACAGTTCTCATAACTTTTTTGACTCACGACTCCCTTCATCTCTCAGAAATTATCGATAACTCCCAAATACACAAAAATGTTCAAAACATATAAGTATTTTCATATAACATGGCATGCAAAATGTTATTTAACGTCGCGACGCCTTCAAGCGAAATCCTCGACACCCAGTTCAAAAAATGTGTAAGATCTAGGTCTATGTAAGATCTGAAGTTCGATCTCAGAAATGCGAACATCGCCTTTTAAATAAATGAAAAAGAAAAATTTGACCTGCCAGATGAAGCCATTCCCCAAAACGTGTTTTAACTGGGAAGAACTAAAATGGGGGATCGAGATGTTTAATAGCTGGCAGTTAGATAACCAATAACAATGAAACAATGAATCTGGATTTACGTCGCTATGTAGGGTCGTAGGTTCGATTTCGGGATTGGGAACGTCATTGTTTTTAAAAGAAATTTAAAAAAAAAGGAACAATCATCATAAAGATGAAAGCAAAACGTATATTAACCAAGGAGTACTAAAATAAATGAACAAGACGTTTAAAAACCCTAATACATGTATAAAATGAAAACTGTTCAAATTTTATACGCGTCTACTATACCTGCGAAGGTATGAAGTACGTTCGGATCCGGGGGGGGGGGCGATCGCCATCCCTTGTCACAGGATAATGTCATGGAAAATAAAATGAAAAATACCGGATACTTGGCTAATAACAGGAATCGGAAACAAATTGCCCACCTTGAAAGATTTCTGAGTCCGCCATTAGTATGAAGATTTGTAGGTGTCATAGGTTCCAAAGTTAGAGGATTAATGTTTGTACTTTTTATTCAAAAGGCACCTGAATCAAATTAACACAGACATAGTCTATATAAAGATATTTACTACAACACTCTTTCGACACGAACATATAAATTTTTATAAGTGTTGCTCTATTTTGAAACGTGAACCAGAACTAAACATTAAAAATTTATCATTAGTGTTTTTCTTTTTGACTTACAATTTAAAGAATGAACCCTTTAAAGAATGAACGAGAATATACTTTATCATTGGCTCAATTAATTTTTTTTTTAAATATTGATACATTTAAACTTCTCTCTTTTCAATCTTATTGCTATTAAAAGTGCATGCTCAAATTCTCACGGGTTTGACCTCAGTAGATTGCAGAAAAATTGTTTTTAAACTAAACATTCGTAGCAGCAGAAGCTAATAAAATTAAATGAAAAACATAAGACTGAAAGCATCCAATGACAATTATTTTATTTATGCATATATGCATATAAATTTTCACGCCTTTCCATACCAAACCCATCAAACGATCATTGCTCTATTTGCCGTGCAATACTTTCATGAAGAAAGAGTGGACCCCCCACTGGCGTACGCAGGGGGTGTTGATGGGGGTTGTAACCCCCCATTGCAATGAAATTTTGTATATTTAACATAGGAATATGTGAGTTGTAGCTCTGTAACCCCCTTATGAACTTTCTGCGTACGCCTATGGGACCCCCTCACATTTCTATATATCATAAAACTAATCATAAAGTACACAATTCCAATTTAATTTGCAAAACGTCTCCTCTTTGAATGCTTGAAGAGTTATTTCAGAAAACATACTAATGATATATTAGCTATTTCTTTTTTAAGAAATGTTAACTAAATTGCAAAATAACATTAGAAAAGAGGCAAATTTTTTAAAAAATATATTAAGAAAGAAGTTTTGGGACGCATTTACTTCTCTAATTTATCCACCAGATAATTACAAATACTTGTGGACACAGATGGTAAGTTAATAATAATTGTAATTGTTCTCTTTTTTAATAATTTTAGTTAAATATTTGTATAAATGGGTGTGGAAATAACAAATAATTACATAAATGGGTGTGAAATAAGAAAAAATTAAGCGCGTTA
The DNA here is from genome assembly GCA_006491805.2 of Dysdera silvatica. Taxonomy (NCBI): domain Eukaryota; kingdom Metazoa; phylum Arthropoda; class Arachnida; order Araneae; family Dysderidae; genus Dysdera; species Dysdera silvatica. The sequence goes on from QLNU02015360.1 coordinate 59,471,390, forward strand.
ACACTGTGATATAGCAGCATATACTTAGGTATACTTGTTCTAAACTGGTGGAAAATATTGTATTAGGTGCGCATTTGGCATCAAAATTAACGTTTTTCTTAAAGGCTTCGTAGTACAGTGATGGTGTATTTGCCTTCCATACGGAAATTCCCGGTTTTAACCCTTCTAATATCTAGTCCTTGCCGTTTTCTCTACCAAGCCGCGTTCTGGAGTTTGAATCTCGAGGGGGAAAAGGAGGTTTCGATCCCTCTGAAAAATTGTAAACCCTAGCGCAACACGTTCTCTGATCGCCTTATACCATAAAATACAAGCAAAACAAAGAAGAATCTACTGATATTTTATACTTTTGTTTGGCAGAAAATTTTGGTAATGTAATTTGTATAGTTCTCCTATTAATAATATATATTTACCAACTAGCTGGAATGTATCCTAGTTCATTCGAAATTGCTATTTCTCCTGTTTTCAGACGCAAAATTAATATCGTACGTAGCATAGCATTACATATATCGATTTTGTTCAATCCGCCTGTTTCTTCTATATTTACGTGTACAGATAAATGAGAATATGTACCGCCGTTTGAAGCTGTGAAGCTTTATTTCACGTCGAAAAAGGGAGTTTTTATGTATGAAAATGCATCTAAAAAACAAGGCATATCCAACTAATCGAAAGCACGTAACGGAAAAGAATATCTAGAATGTTTAAAGATTCGATTTTCAGTTACGTGTTTCCTCTAGTTGGATGTATCTTTTTTATGGCAATTTTCATACATCAGAAAAGGAATTATTTTCTTCGATTTTCGTGACTTCGCATTTTCAGCGACGAGAAACTATTTTGTGATTTATGATAGTTTTTTTGAAATTATAGTGTTTTGCTCGAAAGTTTAATGGTTTATATCTCTTTATGGAACGATCGATTATGCTTTCCACGCTACAAATCCAATTACGACCCTATGCCTTTTACACATAAACGTCCATAGGATGTATACCAACTCCTCCTGTAAAATCTCATTGCATACGATTGTTGTACGGTACCAAATATTATGCAGCCTGACTACCTCAATTTGCATGTAGGTGCATTAATATTTCTTTTAAAAATTCATATTTTACATCTTTTTTATGTCGGACTTTAATCATCAATTGAACGAGTGCATAATTACGCATCAATTTTGTTACAAGATGGAAAATAATGATAGGATAAGATGAGTTGCCAAAGCTTTAAAAACCGGAATGCTCCAGTTCACCAACCCTGTAATATCATAATGGTAATGCGTTGGTTACTGTGTGAATAATGAGGTTCGATTTCAGCACATGCCTAGAGTTTGTCGAATTTTTCTGTGGACTCGCAGTGCTGGAGTTAGATATTCTGAGCTAAAGAAGTTCGGATTTCTCGCCAACATCCGCATTTTTCTGAGAAGTTCGGATTTCTCAGAAAAGTGCGGATATTGGCGCAGCCTCATCTGTTCTGTCTTTGAACCATAAAACACAAACAATACAATTCGCCATTAGATGCAAATGCGAAAACTTTAAGTAAGAAATTACAATGGTAGGAGTGTGTATGCTGTTAAGCACTTCAATATCCGGTATTAAGAAGAATATAATGTTAAAAAATCCATTTCGGATAGTCAAATCGTTATTAGTCGATGAGGTTGTGGTTGTCTTTCCTTATTACGCCAAATATGACGCACAGTATCCGCCATAAATCAATGTGAACTATCTCTCTTTCTCTCACTAGCATGACGCGAGAACGACAAGAAGTCTCTCTTAAATCTGTGGCTGTCATCGTAAAGTACTAGTGCTGTATCGCTCCAAAGTATTGCTGAGGTTAATTAGATCAGCTTCAAACATAAAGTACTAATTCGTGTCTAAAATGATGTAAACTTAGGAAAATTAATATGGCCGAAGTCCTAAACAAAAATTTTCAAACTGAAATTTCGGTAGACGATCGTTATGAAGTATTTTTAGATTCACATGTAGTTATTCTGTAATCATTCTTCACGTTATTAACTTCAACCTTTCCTGAATGAATCCGAAAGGTTCTTCCAATGCCTTGATAGCTTTTCCGAGAATAATTACCGTTTCTCTGAAATAGGTTGGTTCCTTCATTGTTAACGGATGATTTTCGATATTATAGGCTGCAGTCAGTAATCACTATTGTCGAAGTACCCGATAAAGATTTTAAAGTCTCCTGGGCAGAACGAAGAATCTGTGACCACTTTTATCTGTCAGAAGAATTGTTCGTCACATTCAAGCACGCCTGCTTTACATATCCACTTCTATAAGGACTATATCATCGATTTCGTTATAGAAAATTAAAAATGTAGTTCATTTAAATTAAGTGTTCACAAAGAAATACCTCTTTTAAAACAAAAAATAATTAAATCGAAAGAGGCTTTTGGTAATTTGAAACCATGATTCACTTGACTCGTAAGAAAAACTCCGCCCAGAACAAATGAAAATCGAATGTCTAGGGGGAAAAAAACTTGGCTTTCCAGTTTTTACGAGGCACAATACCTTAAGCTTGACCTAAAATATTAACTGCTCAAGAAATGTACCTGTACTACTGGAAGAACCCTGGAGATTCGTGTTTCAGCAAAGTAATGGACAAGATCTTGAAGGAAGGATGTATCAAAAACCGAAGAAATTTTTTATGTCGGCGTTGATGTAGTTTATTCTAAAGCTCTCCACTTTTGACTACACCTCAGTCTTTATACGTTTCATATCTAGTGTGTACTCACGCAAGTTTCACCATAATTTAACCATGTTGCTAATTCAGGCAAGAGATAATTACAATCCTGAACACTGTTGACCAACTTACGCCCTGGAGGCTATACTTTTCATTATCATTATTGTAGAAAATCTAAGCCACTGTTTTTGTTGGGATCTTTGCCAGCAACAGTTTAAGGTCTGTCGTTGGAAAGGGTATGTGTTTGAATATCCCTTTATCTTTTCCTCAGCTGCAACTACATTTTGTCCCGGCAGATAAGAAGGAGAATTGCTTTTTAGAACAGCAAAATTATCTACAAAACACCTATGCCCAAAAAAAGTTCGTTCGACATCTAGTACACTTCAAAAACATCCTTTAGCTACATGTTCTCCATTTTAGGTCAGTATTGAATTGAAGCTAGTGAAGTTTTAACATTATTACACGTTTGCGATACCTGAAAATACCATTTAAACTTATCAGAGAAATTTCATTAAAATTATATTCTTTGATTTCTTGAAGTTCTCGAGTCATGCAAAAGACCCCTTCTATATATTTTTAAAAACATTTGACAGCAACTAAAAATTCATTGGATTTTATTTTAGATTTTTAATTCATATCATGCTTATAACGAACTCATCATATTTTCTGTTCTTGTAAATACGTGGGCGTAGGAATAAAAGGTTCAATTTTTTCGTCGAACGCATTCATCTTTAAATTTAAAATAAGATCTTTAAGTAAATTAAATTTTCATTCATTATTACATTCTAACGTATGCTTCCAAAATCTTCCTCGTTCCCTGATCTCTAAGTTTTAATAACTATTTCTTTTGATCACCTTTAATTATTTAGTGAACTTTAATAAATAATTTTAAAAATTAAATGCTTATAATTATGAAAATATTGGTAAATTATTTGATCGAAAAACATAGCACCCCGCAAAAATAACAATCAAATACCGATGAAAATTAGGCCAAGCAATGATTATCATGTTGGCTAAATATTCATAATAAAAGTGGTCAGTTAGAACAAATTTATCATCGAAGTATTTGTGTATGTATTACAACCTTTAGGATCAATTATACAAAAGGCGTCATACAAACGAAACAACAAATTGGATATAGCAGGAAACATTTTACGAAGGATTTAAGGAGGAGTGTATACATAATTATTCAAAAAAAACCTGTATTTTGAATAGGAGTACAAGATAATTTTCTATAATAACCAAAGAATCCAATTCCTTCTAACGAATATTGCACAGCCTAGTTTATCTAGATAATAGCTCTTGATATCATAAAATTACCTCATTGATGTTTTAATTGAATGTAATCAATATTAATGATCTCACCATTCTTGCAAATTAGAGTGAGTATTGATCTCAAAATAGAACCGAAACTGCTCGTTAAAAGTTACGTAAAATAATTTCGAAAGACTACTCACGTTTAGTGTTGATTCAGTCATTAGACAACAATAAAAACGACTTAGTACGTTAGACGTAGCTTACATAATGCTTGGGAAGTACATAAGATGTTCAGGACTAACACTACCACTCTTCTAATAACGGGTAATATCAACTACGGTACTGCAAAAACTTGTCGAAAGCTTTCCCACCATATTGCCCTACATAACGGCAGGGAATCTTTACGATGACTTGCAGAAAATTCTTGCAAACATTCGCATCAACATCAAAATAATTTTATCGGCAATAGAAACGTCAACACCAGAAAGAAAGTCTGATCACCAGCTTTCAAAAAACTAACAGATCATTTTCAAACTTGGACAGATGCCGATTTAGACGCCAAATTCATTATCCCGGCAATATTTTGAATCACGGCGTTATCAAAACTTTTGCATCATGTCTATTCTATGTATATTCTTTCCGGTTTCCAGAGTAACTAATGTCTTGTAATTTTCTTTAGTTGAAAATAATGCAACGTTGTATGAATTTAGTAAACATCTCAAACTTTTCTCAAAACGCGCTGAGCTACTCCTAAAGAATATATCCATTAATTGTTTTATGCGTTTCGTTTTAAACGGAAACTGTTGCAATAAAATTCAGGAAATAGAATTTCTCCAAATAATAGAGGTTTGTTTGTGGTTTTACGGTTCAAAGACTACAATGGTCATGCTGCGCCGGGACCTACTGTTTTCCGAGGAATCCGAACCTCTTGATGGCCTAGGGAACCAAACCCCGGACTACAGTGAGCAGTGCGAAAATATCATATGATAGCGTAAAAAAAAAACGGATAACAAAACTCTCTGCTGCAACCTCCTTTTAAACCATATAGCTTTGTTCGTCTTACATAATATCAAAAGTAATGTATAATATTTTAGGATAAATTGGTATTAAAAAGAATGGTGGACAATTGCACGTTAATTTTTTAATTTTTCAGCAGTAATGGACAGTCAGTAGTTTAAGGCAAACATAGATTATATTCCAGAAATATCTCTAAGAGTAGTGGGACCTTATTTGTTTCAAAACTGCATAAATGTGTTTGAGGCTTAATATATGTAAAAATAATGGCATTGTAATTAAGAGTGATTATCCTAAGCCTTACACGCTCATTACTTCTGTCATTCAAAATTTAACCGATGCCGCTGAGTTTCGTAATTTTTTTAAAATTAATTACACGTAAATTCTAAAATTTCAGTAAAGAATGCGAATTTCCTGATGACAGCACGTTCATGGAAACGTTTTTCTTTTTTAACAGACATAGTATTTTCTTCAGAACAAAGTAAAATATGACTTATTTCATTAATATACGCTAAATTTCGTCCATTTTTGTGGAGATTTTGCTCATTAATCCACTTACCAAACATTCGGAAGCAACTGTTCAAATGTCATTCAAAAACACAAAGTCTAGCTTCCCTATGCTTTAATTAATTTTATGTGCAATAAATTTGTATCGTATGGCAATATGAAACA
>QLNU02015360.1:59477114-59489443 GCA_006491805.2 Dysdera silvatica
GAAACAAGAGAAATAAAGAGTTATAAAGAATTTAAAAATAATTTAAAAAGGGAACTGATTGAGGAAAAGCTGCAGGAGCGATGATGATGATGATATCAGTAAACAAGTTAATTTAAAATTATATTGATGCGTCACTCCATCGAATATTTGGTTCTTGCAGTGTCCCTAGCGCGTAATGCTGCAGCATTTACATGCTGCCCACACGTGTGATATAATACCTTCAATGTGTGTTACTGTGTATATCAAATGTGTACTTCACACATGTAAATAAACTTACGTAAATAAATATAAATTTATTGTTCACGGGGGAGGCCCACGCCCTCCATGAATCCGTCCTTGCATACATATACCATAGGTCGTATAGCTAGACAATTCCCTCATTATTCATATTTCCTTGAGTCTGTTATAGCTAAAAACCCCTCTTGGGGGGGGTGGCACTTTGGAACCTTTACTAGAAAGAGGGTTTTAAACATTTCGATTCACCATTATTTAAAAACACATATTTGAAAGCAAAATCTTCGACTTTAGGGCAGATTAAAAAATTCAATTTAAAAGTAAGTAGAAAATTAATTAACATTTAGTTAAACAAATAACACAGTCCCTTCTTTCTGTTTTAGAACCTTTCCTTATCCTTTCTTCTCGTTTGAAAAGTTTGATGAAAATTTTTAAAAATCTCCTATTTTATCCAAAAAATTGCATCATTAAGGGAAATATACCAGAAACAAAAATTTTAACGCATTAAAACTTGCGTAATAAATTGCGTAATAAACTCGGTTACAAAAATTTTGATTATGGCGACAGTTTGGCTATTACATAAAAATTATGGAATCCTCACATAAGCCTATTCTTATTTTTTATTTATTTTAGTGTTCAGCAAGTTTTTCTCAGTGAATATGCATTTTCCTTTTTTTTTGTGTCAAACGGTTTCATTTTCCACGGAAAAAACTACTTTTTGTAATAAAAAATGTTCATGTTTCCAATTCAGGTATTGAACTCCGGACCCTACATATTGGCGAAAAATCAACTTCACAATTAATGACAAAATCGTGCCAAACGAGGCAATTGCCTCAGTTTAAAAGCTTAAATGAGTGCCAAATGAGGTAGTTATGTGGGAGTATATTGTGTTTGTAGGCATTTGTTCATGTATTATGGTTAAAAGTAATATATAATTAATAATTTGAGGCAGAGATTTTTAAAAATTAATATTTTTGTAGACGGGTTTTAGGGCGCTATTATTCATCTTTGCCTCAGGTACACAAATTTATCGGCACGGTCCTAGTGCATGCTATATCTATAATATCAGTTTAATGGTGTGGGTTTATTTTTTATTTAGAGCGTTTATTTATTATTAATTAGGCGACCGTTTAAGCGGATTTATTTATTATTGCGCAGAATTACATTTCAGAGATGACGGCGGTACCAGAACCTTCACCAGTATCGGTCAGATATTAGTATAGCCCAATTCGGTATGTTATATTCTATCCATTGTGTTTAAAACCAAAATGTTTATTGTAAAGACAAAACTTTGTAACCCAAAATATATTATAGGTCGCGTAATATAAAATATAGATAAATTTGTTTTGAACGTTGAATCACTTTCAAAGGTAGTATCCAGCACACATACACTGAAGTGCCAGAAAAACGCTTACCTAATATCGAGGCCATCCCCCGCGCATGCAGAAGTGCCGCAACACGACGTGGCATGGACTCGACTAATGTCTGAAGGTATCCTGGAGACAATTCACACCAGGAATCCTGCAGGGCAGTCCACAAATCCATAGGAGTGCAAGGTGGTAGAGATCTCTTCTGAACAGCACGTTGCAAGGCATCCCAGATATGCTCGATAATGTTCATGTCTGGCGATTTAGGTGGCCAATGGAAGTGTCTAAAGTCAGAAGAGTGTTCCTGGAGCCACTCGGTAGCAACTCTTGATGTGTGGGGTGTCGCATTATCATGCTGAAATTGTCCAAGTCCGTCGGAATGCACAATGGACATGAATGGGTGTAGGTGATCGGACATGATGCTTACGTATGTGTCACCTGTCAGAGTTGTCTCTAGACGTATCAGGGGTCCCATATCACGCCAACTGCACACGCCCCATACCATCACAGAAGCTCCACCAGCTTGAACAGTCCCCTGTTGACATGTAGGGTCCATGGATTCATGAGGTTGTCTCCATACCCGTACACGTCCATCCGCCTGATGCAATTGGAAACGAGACTCGTCAGACCAGGCAACGTGTTTCCAGTCATCAACAGTCCAATGGCGGTGTTGGCATGCCCAGACGAGGCGTAAAGCTTTGTGCCGTGCAGTCAACAATGGTACACGAGTGGACCTTCGGCTCCGAAAGCCCATATCAATGATGGTTCGTTGAACAGTTCGCACGCTGACACTTGTTGATGCCCCAGCATTGAAATCCGCGGCAATTTGAGGAAGTGTTGCACGTCTATCTCGTTTAACGATTCTCGTCAGTCGTCGAATGTCCCGTTCTTTCAAGGTCTTTTTCCGGCCGCACCGCTGTCGGAGATTTGATGTTTTACCGGATTCCTGATATTCACGGTATACCCGTGAAATGGTCGTACGCGAAAATCCAAATTTTGTCGCTATCTCGGAGATGCTATGTCCCATCTCTCTTGTGCCGACTATAACGCCACGTTCAAAATCACTTAAATCTTGATAACCTGCCATTGTAGCGGCAAGAACCGATCTAATAGCTTTGCCAGACATCTCTTGTCTTATATAGGCGCTGCCGACCGCATCGCGTTACGCTGATTGGTTGCAAAGCTCCGTTATTTGCATACGCACGCCTGTACCAGTTCCCTCCCGGCACTTCAGTGTGCAAAGGGACTCTAAAACCATCCAAAATGAAGGAATTTAAAAGTTTATTCATAATAAAACTCACCACGATAATTTTTAAAATCCGACACGAATTGCTTTCGTGTGAGGTTTGAGTTTAGCGTACTTTAATATCGCATTAAACATTGATTAACTTGTTAAAATATTATGAATTGCCTTCTTCTTTATTAAATGCGTATAAAGCGTAAATAAAAATCTGCATGCAAATGACAACAATAAGTTTTTTGCCTGAAAAGAATACACTTAAACCTTTTGAAGCACTGAAACCGAAAAGGTCTAACGATCTATCCCAGAACATACTATACTAGACTCAAAAAAGAACCATAAATTACATCATTCATAAAATATAAAAAGATTGGTGTTACCTAGTATCTGTATGCATACCTACAAATGCGGCATTCAATCAATCAATCAATTTATTTATGGCAGGATATTAGGAAGAAAAGAAACATTTCATTAAAAATAATTATTAAAATGATCGTAAACGCCATATATAAATAAAACATGTTATATTTAAATATAATTTATAAAATATTCTGTCAAAGGAAAAGTGGGAAAAAGGGGGCTATAGGCTACCCTTGACGACCCCTTCCCTATGAATAAATAATTCAAAGTTAAAATGAAGCAATGCAAAAATAAAATAAGTATTAAATCAAAGTCAAGTATTCTTCTATCATCATGAAATATAATACAAAAGAGAGCAAGATAAGTCATCATCTTTGTAAATAATGAAATAGACATAATCACACAAAATGGCGACAAATAATGTTGAGAAAGAATTATACCTAAGAACGATTTAGTACAAAAAAATCGATTAGACATCATTCATGCAACTGTACTCCCAATCAAAACCGTTATAACCTTATTTCAGGCAGACATGCGTGTACATAGTACACACAAACTTATTGATTTTCTAATACAGATAAACACTAACAAATAACAGATTATAGAATATGTAGCTGTATATCTGCTTAAGCAGCAATGGGTAAAGACAAGGTCTGACAAAGTCCATGATAGCTGGGATTTCTATTACATAGATTTATTCTTGTTGATACAAGTAAATTCCACTCATTCACCGATCAAAATATGGTGCAATAAAATATAATGGACAATTCCATTTAATGGAAGTTCACAAAAAATAGTCATTTTCACGTATTAAATCCATGTTCATCATAATAGTGACGAAATCCTCAGTAAGTGACAGAATAAGTAAGTAAAACCAAATCATATACATTATAGAGCTTTTATTATATTACACAGCGTCTATTATATTAATAGACGCCGTGAAAGCCTTCGTGAATGTATAGAACCAACTCATCTTTGAAATTAAATTTGTTGAAAAATAAATAAAATAATCTGGCTGAATCCTTATTGAATTATTTCTCGAATAGCCTTTTTCCAAGGAAAGGTAGGCCATGTATAGGTCCCATGCATGCAAGGACAGATCCAAAAAAGTAAAAATAGGTTCTCTGATTCCGTGAGTTCATGTTAACCACGACTAAAAGATAATGCTTTGATACACATCTAAACTTACAGACATCTTTAGCTGTTTGCACCAATAAAGCACAATGTGGTGTGGATTGAATTTCATAGTTAGAAGAAATTGACCTACTTGAAATTATTCAAAAGACTGAATGTACGATACGGTAACAACAATCTGATATCAAGTGTGATGTGCGAGTAATAAGAAAATGGAAATACTTTCTAGGGGTGGAGCAGGGATGAGATAACCTTCAGCGCCCATTCATTGATATTTGATTACAGATCAATATCTTATAGACGAAATTACCTCTCTTTTCTACTTCAACACAGTTGCATGTAGGTGGCAACTGAAAATATCGTCGCTATTGTGCCGAAGATGCGTATGAACAAAATTGACATTTCGAAAAAGCAATATTTGAAGTTTCAAATTTTTTTCAACGGACAGATATTAAATTTCGATCAAAATTTAAGCTTAGAAATCGAAAAATAATTCGTGCTTTTGTGATCGGACAAAATATCGACGAAGAATTTGGAAAACATAGTTAGATAAGAGCAGCCAAATATAGATAACGATTTCCGCCATCCACACCTAAACTCAAGCTAGAGCTTTATGTACAGTAGGAAAAGCGGCAGTGCCCTGACCTGGAGTCGAACCAGGGACCCAGCAGGTAATCCGTAGTGCCTCTACCTACTCGAAAATTTTAAATTGCAAAAGACGGGCCCCAGTGGCTCTGTGGCTTGACCATTTGGCAATTGTGTCAACCCTGTGGAAGATAATAATACCGTAAAAGAGAGAGAGAGAGAGCCGACAGTGCTCCATGGCAAATTTCGCTCTTGAAAAGTGCTCCGTCCAGGGACGGACTGCGCCGCCGGCCACCGGGCCAGTGCTCCCTCATGGGCGATAGGACTTGCGCTTGCGAATGAGCAAGGACTCCGCTATCCGAAAATCTAAGATACGCGTCCTTTGAGAAGACCCAGTCAGGCTCCTGGCTCCGTCACGAATTTCTCTCGTTAAAAGTGCTCCGCGGCTCAAAAATTTTATATAACAGCTTAAAATCTGCATAATATATATATTTTTAATTGAATCACTGATAAATTTTAATTAGCAGAAGAGAATAAATGAGCTGTGATAAAATTTGTTCCCAACTTCACTCCTTTCCGCGCCATATGGCGCTATATGCGAAAGGGACTAACCACAGGTGATGACTTGGATGCTCATGGCCTGAAACTCGAAGTCAAGTTACAGTTCGTTAGCAATTATTTTTGGCCATCTATTTAAATTAAGTCACTGAACCCACACCTAGATCACCTTCACTGAACTAGATCACTCTTGATAATGATATGTAAATCAAACTGCTGCCCAAGGCGCATTCTGCTTAGAAGCAAATTAATGTTCTAATATTTTAATTATTCTAAACAGAAATACGTTCGACCGTAAATCAATAAATCAAAAGGGGGTGATCAGGCACACCTCACTTAATTTCCACGTAAACGTACGCACAACTTTATAGTTGAAAATAACTCAACAATTAAACTGGAATATGTATTGTGTACCACTTCTAATATTCTCATTAGAATAGACCGACCCAGTTCGCCTATGGACCCTGTAAGAGACATCTTCAAAGTGCGGGAGAAAAAAATTTCCTAACTCGAGGTAATCGATCAAAATTGTTCCTGTTGTCAAGAGCCGTTGTCAGGAAACTGATTGGATAAATCAAACGAGTCAGATGGCTGCCAAATACTATAGGCTTTTTTTATTTGATAATACGTATCTAATCTGATAATCCAGAAGTCAGTTAAAGCTAAAAAATTTCCCAGCGAATCACATCCCAATTTTTTAAAGATTGCGACACCATCAGAAATGTTCATAATACCAAAAAGAGACATCAAGGACTAAGAAAAAATATTCATTTGAAAATATTTTATGCATGTCTGTATAATATTGTGTTTTATATCCGGCTGTCTGTCTATCATAAATTAGAAACAAAAGTACTAACAATTATTAAAAATAAGGTTATACATAATATTTTATAATATGATACGCGATGCACTAAGTATTGAAAACAAGCCAAAAATGCATTTTAATATCACAGTATTTATAAATTCATCACATGCAAGAGAAAAATACATAATAATATTAAAAGTACAAATGATATAACCTAAAAGAAACATAATACAAAGAATATATCAGATTATTTTATATAAAGAATTACATTTAATTTTAATAAAGATATGCATGTAATTTTAGATCTGTTGCCAGTAAATGTTTTCCTGAGGGCATGTTACTCAAACATATACTTTATCATAAACAAAGCACACATTCAGAACGTATATAAGGACTTTTACGTTTATTGAATTTAATTCTTTATGTAAAACAATTTTATATATATATGCTTTTTATATGCTCATAACCAGGGTTCGACAACTCGCGGCGAACCCCTAGCCTCAGAAAGACAACCTCGGAGTCTAGTAGGAAAGGAAGATTTCCTATATTCGCCAACTACAAAAATTTAGTCACCAATGACGACCGGACGACCACACTTGTCGAGATACATTCATAGAGTCGATTCATACTTGTCCATACTACTTGTCGAGTTCTATTCATAGAGTTTAAAATGATGCCTTTAACATCTACGTTATTGATGCCTATTCAATTTCATTATTTCAATGCAAAATCTCATGGAAATTTTCCACCAAAATTGTGGGAAAGGTGTATGGGTCTATCAATAACACATAAACGAGTTTACTTCCTTTTCTCAACAAACGAAATTATAGACTTGAAATTGACAATTCAGCTTCTAGTGTAACGGACAAGAAAAAAAACTTCAAACTTTTCTGCACTGCTCTGAGATTTACGAGCACATTTTCCCTAAAATCCAATCATTTGCCAAAAAGACGTTGCATTTAGTGCGGCCGAAGCTTTTAAGAGAAATAAGGATAAACTAACTTTTCGCTTTAACTGGACATAAACAGACATTACTTAAATAGAATTGCAAAGCGACGCCCTATTGGATACCTTCTGTCTGTCTCTCTCCCTCTCTCTCTCTCTCTCTCTCCATAGGGAGACTTTTATTCTTCAGGAGCAGCTTCACTTATAGTTTGCATTTCTATTACAGTTTTAGTAGCCCCAACCAGTTTCTCCTAGTTTAATAATGCGATCTGTCGAAATTTCAAATATCTATACTTGGCTCTGAAAGGTCTTGAATCTTGTGAAGGGCCACTGGTGATTTTGGACTTTTGGTAATTGTGGAAAATTTGTTATCAGTACGTGAATCAGCGTTGCCCATCATAACAGTTTGGTAATGTAACTACACCATGCCCGTTCACAGCCAAATCAATCATGCGGTTACCGCTATTGTGAGTAGTTCCTTTCCGTTTTCAGTAACTTTGTTTGTAAGGATTCAATTGCTCCATTCTCGTGGTATGAATTCTGATGAATTGCGTCAAGCAAGAAACTTGAGGAAAATGAAGAACAGACGGAATGTTAGTCGAATGTGTCTAGCTTATACCAAAGTATGGATTAATGGAGAGTGGATGGACACTAAATGTGAAATAATTTCTGAACAGTGTAGTGAAGTAAGGACTAGCAATTAAAAAAATTATCCCTCGCACCCCATTCACATTTCTCCACGGATGATTATTTAGTTATCCTCACAGTGGTAAACTTATTGCAAAAAATATGCAATTTTTACAACTCGTCCGACTATGTTTATTACAACACTTGCAACAGTATTGTTTTAACATTCTGTCCAATGCCACATAAGATTTAAGGATATAAATATGCCTTACGACTTTGTTGCAAAGAAACCAAGTATTGAGGTGTTAAGTCGCGTATTCTATAACTGCTCGTCAGCCTGCTAACAGTAATTAGAAACTAAGAAATTGTGATTGCGTGTGTTAGAAACTGGTTGCAGTGATATCAAATACTGCCGTTTCGCTATGCGATTTAAAAATCTTCCCTGTGCCATATACAATTTTGTATGTTTATATTTTATATTATAAAACATGTAAGTAACTATACAATTCGAGACGCGAGTGTGTTAAAGTATTTCTATGTCTTTTTTTTTTAATTGAAATAACATTTCCATGCAACTGTGAAAGAAGGCGCATGTTTTTTTATTATTATTATTAGCATTATTATTATTTTTCAGGAACAAAAGCATTACAAATTTAAAATTACACGAATAATGACATAAACAGATCTGAGAGGAAGCCAAAAAAAAAATGATATCATTGTCAGTTTCACAAGCCCCCCCTGGATTACCTACATTACCTGGATAATTTAAGAAAATAGTGGAGCTATATTTAACACATGATTAAAAATAATAATTTTTATCAAAATTAAGTGTTTGGAAAAAGATAATAGAATTTTAGGTATGCATTTACCAAAATCAATAAAAAATTGTGAAATAATATGAAAATATTAATTTACATTATTAACGTACAACAATCTACCAAACACCAGCTCCCAATAGAAATAATTTATAGTCAGCATTATAGTAAGTGTGATTGTAAATACATATATAGATATAACAAATATATATAGATATAACAAATAGGACAATAAATTAATGTAATGTAATAAAACGCAGTAGTATAATATAATTATACTGTTATTTCGAAACTGATGTAAAATTTAAAAACACGACGTTTCGGGAGCCGCCTCTTCCTTCATTCAGCGAAGGTAAAACGAGGAGAGAATGAAAATCCTAAGTTGGAATTACCTTGTTAGAAATCCCTATTTGGGGAAAATTCTGTTTGGGGAAAACCTTCTCTCAAGGTGACGGTAAATAGCCTTAAACAAAACAAAATTTAATTTGCGCCAAACCTCAATAAAGAAATATAAAAATAGCTATTCAATGTTACAGTAAGAGGGGGATTTCCCTGAAGGGATTTTCCCAAATGAAGATTCTCCACAAGGGGATTTACATTTAAACTTAAGCCAGGAAACATTTAGCTCATTTGTCAATATGTTGACAACATTTTGATGGGAATAATGACCATGTTGACAACAATTTTACCGTTGAAACCAGACTCATAAACAGCAATGGATTTATCAACAGCAACTGATATTTATGTGTCTTTTATAGCAATAGCTTATCGAAAAACAAAGATAGTAATGAAAATCGCTTTTGATAACAGTGTATATAACGGTAAGTTTGATATCCCAAGCAATATTAAATTATTAAAATATTTAAGCTTCGAAGTATTGCCTCTGACTTAATCACAATAATCCGAAAAATATAATTTGAATATTATATATTTTGACTCAGCATTCGCATCTTATTAGTCTATTCTCCATATGTATCAAATCAATTCCAGAATTTGACAATAACAGGCAAGATCGTTATTTGAACTGAAATTAATTATTGAAATAGGAAAATCAATCAGACTTTCAACTATTAATCGCAGCAGAAGCTTTCTGGAGGGGAAAATGCATTCCGATCAGCCAGACTAACAAAATACACTGAAGAGCCAAAATATTAAAACCACTGCGTGCCCATGGTATAATAGCGTCATGTTCCATATACCCTGCTTCCGTGTTCCCAAATTTGAACAATAGAATTGTTTGAATCACGACAAGGAATGTTTTCTTAGTGGGGCAAGCTACCTCACCCGCCACCCGTTTGGGCGCTTTTAAATTCTGCATAAGAAAATATAGATGTATAAAAACGTGCTATCTATTTATTGAAATGTTCGTTACAATAATACCAGTACAATAAAGTAAATGTAGCTTATTATGTCAAAATGCAGACATGTACATTTATGAAAGACAACAAATTGATCAGCTAAATTTTGTAGATTATAATTACATGAACTTAAAATAGAATAATCTTGGTTTTGAGATATGTGAAACAACAAACTATACAAAGAGACAACATACGAGGTTGGACGCAATACTCGTATAGATTGTTCACGCCCGTAGGTCTCGCGCATGTGCGAAGAAAATCCGCTATCCCATCAAGCTGGAGTCTCTTAAAGCGATAGTGTATGATGCCACCTACGGATCATTCCGACATCTCTGAGACATTCTTTTCGCAGCTCATTGAGACGCGACGAGAATGGGACCTTGCTACATCTCTGGGACATCTGTGCAACCAGATGTGCTGTGTGGGATGTCCCATACATGTTCGATTGGCGAAAGGTCTGGTGGCCTTGCCAGCCAAGAAAGAGTATCAACTAAGATGGCAGCTTATAAATATGCGAGCCGTATGGGGCCTGGCATTATCTTGTTGGAAAATGACTCCAAACTGTCGTGTCATGAAGGGTAACGTAAACGGCCACAGGATGTCATTGAGATATCATTAAGCTGTTAAAGTTATACGCATGATGACTAGGGGCGTTCTGCTGTTGTATGGTATAGCACTTGACACCATCACAGCAGGGGTAATGGCTGTATGCAGGGGCGGCTCAAGGTTTATTTTGAACCCGGGTGATTTGGCACGGATTGCTTTTTGGCGCCCCTCCCCCTCCGGCGAAAACAGGAGATTTTCACAGATGCACAGTGAGCCATATACCCTATAAAAGTGGCCTAAAGTCTCTGAAAGAAATTCTCTAAAGATGTCTCTAAAAATTTCTCTAAACTTGTCTCTTTTTAGAGAGATTTTCTACTGTTGGGTCAATTAAAAAAACGTTGAATTTCACTTCAGTTTGACGCCCTCATCCAAACGGGGCCCGGGAGGCCGCCCGGTTCGCCCTGCCCTTAAGCCGCCTCAGGCTGTGTGCCTTTGTAAAACAAAGGGTGGTTGGGACCGCTGACCCTGGCACCTCCACACATTTATCCGATGGTCATCTGCTCCAAGACTGAAGCGGGATTCATCGTTGAACACTATGCGATACTAATCTGCTGGCAGCCACGATGACCGGCTACGACACCACTCCAGACGACTCTGTCGATGGTGTGGGGTTAAAGGCAAACGTCTTAAAAGCCGCTGTGAGCGTAACCCCCACCTCTGCCAAGCGTCGTGAGATGGTGGAAGGTACTATGTAGGGCCGTGCTTAGCGGGTGGGTGCGAGCTGGGCGGTCGCCCAGGGTCGCCAAAAATTGTAGTGCAAATACCAAGAAATCAGTTTTTAGCGGCCCCATATACTTTCAACAGAGTATTTGGTTAATTCACCTTTTACGTGTTACGTCATACTTCCCATAATGCAACCTCTAAATGGTGGTCAAAATAAATACATATGTTATTAGTCAAATGAGTTAGCATCGGTAGTCCATGTACGACATTATGTTTATTGTGGTGGCCATATGGCCACTGCAGAGACTCGTGGCAGCACAAAAAACTAGAAAAATTACTTTGTAAGTTCTAACAGTATATAAAAAGCGGCTTTGTTCGTTGAGTTAGCTTTTCATTAATTCGTTATAATTATAATAATTAGAGTAATAATAATTACAATCGTTGTAATCATAATCATTGTAATCATAATTAATCATTGTAATAATAAATTACAATAATTCGTATTTTAATTAATTAATTTTTATCCCCTATTTTCAATTTAACTTCATTATCTGCTCTTTATTTTTACCTACAGCGTTTAGACCAGTAAAGGACTTCATGCTTTATAAAGGACCCAATGCTAAACCCCGGTAAATCTTTTTATCGTTGTGTTATTTATATGTCAAAATATTTTTAAGGGCCGCTAAAACCTGCTTTGCCAAGGGCCCCTAAAATTTTCTTTGCCCAGGGCCGCTAACACCGTAAGCACGGCCCTGGTGGTATGGAAGAGACTCACGTTGGATGGCGGACAATGATGCTGTTGTGTCAGCCCTGTCGCACAACCAACCAATCTTCCCTTGCATTAGTGCGCCTTGGCCTTCCAGAGCCTTTATTTCGCCGAAGAGTTCCTCGCAGAAACCATTGCTGCCAACACCCTTGAACAGCAGTGTCCGTACGGTGCAGGTGGCAGCCTATTGCTCGGTAGGACCAGCCAGCTTCAAGCATCCCGACTATGCGACCACGTTCGAAGTCATCCAATTGGTTATAATGTCT
>QLNU02015360.1:59489543-59503748 GCA_006491805.2 Dysdera silvatica
TATATTTAAATTAATTAAAAGAAAAACGTAATCGAATAGTTCATAATTTAAAAACATGAAAAAGTACTTCCTTGTGAGTACAATAGAAGATACTGCTATAGGTATTAATTTAAATTCGCCTTTACACCATTTATCAACTAAATTCAAACAGTGTTGAAAATAAACCTTTACTAAGAAAAATTCTTTGAAATTCATTCACACCTTTTACCTCCCCACCTTCACATGAAATTTTCATTACACTAAACCATTTTTTACAAAAAAAAAAAGCTATTTGTGAGCATGTATACCATTTTTTGGAAGTGTTTTTCTTCCGTATATTTGCAGACGGATTACGAAGATAGATAGAAATGTTATATGTCATTGATTTAAAAACGGGCTTATTGTTTTCTGATATGATCATAATTTTACAAAAATACTATTTTATCCGATCGTTTTCATACACCAATAACCATAAATATGGTCTCAGAAATAGCTATCACTAAAACTTCTTTTTCCGAAGGGAACAGATATCCACAAATAATCTGGACGTTCGTCTTAGTTTTCAAATCTTTTTAAATATGGAGCTGGTAAAATATTTGCGAGAATCGTCGAAAATTTCTGGCAAGGTTTGCGAATGTAAACTCAATATAAAGACTGAAATGTTTGTAAATGAAAATAAGAATACTCGTCTTAAAGACAGTAAACCTGCTCTTGAAGGACGCCTCTTGGATGTGGTCACCCCGTTTTGCGGTCAAGTAAAAATTCCCTGGTAAGGAACTTTTATCAGCATAATGCCACACCTTTACGATCAAATTTTTCTGTCCCGCGAGTGTCCGCGAATGAAAGGTTTTACTGCATTTTATTTCTGAGAAATTTTTTCTGCCGATAGAATTTCGTAGTGTAAGAATGGCGTGTAAAGCTGTATCCAGTCGTGTTATTCTGTCCATGTCTAAATTTACGTTACAAATTTTGCATGCCATGGCTAGGCCATGCAATTGTTTCGTTGCGTAAATTTCCGAGGTATTTCTCACGAATTTTCGAGATTTGAAATTTCACAGATATGTAATTACATGTTAAGTAGCTTTCTAGTAATTAAAACTGCTTTAAATAATACGAGATAGGTTCACCACAATTTACAAAAGTATGATAATTGAAATTAAATTTATTATGGTTTGATACATAATATAGCAGTATGCAGGGCCGCCCCGAGGGTTGTAGGCGCCCGGGGCGAGATTACTTACGGCACCCCCCACACGTATGTCCCTCTCCCAAATCTTCCAACTAAGCTTTTAATTATCGACTCAACATTGAAAATTTTTCACTTTCCAATAGGCACTTTCAAATGCTTACTTTTAGTAGTCATATAGCCATTGAACAGAAAATAGCCCTAAGTAAAATTAGGGAGTTAAAGAGTTGGGGTAGAAGTAAAAAAAAAAAAAATCTCAATATGATTTGTAGTTTTAAAGAAAATCAATGCATTTCAAAAAATATGGTATATCAACATAATGCTAAACAAAGAAGAATTAAGGTATGGAAAAAAAATTAATAATATGCAATGTTATTTGACTTCACAGCCAAATGCAATATGTTAAACATCTAAAGGAATCTTTCTGGCTTTGGCACTTGCAAAAGATTTTAAAATTTGTTTAAAGTCCAACTTTTTGGCTTCCTCGTTTGCAATTGCTAAAACTGCCAGAGCACTGTCTCTACTCGGTCCTGGTCGATCTGAGGTAAGTTTTTATAAGTTTTAGAGTTTGCTAAAACTACGCTCGCTACTTGCAACTGTGACAGGAACAATTAATAGTATGCACAATGCTATCCACAAGTTTGTAAACAGATCCTTTTGGTCGTTGGATTTTATTTTCTGCAGTACTGTGATAGGAAAGTATCTTAATCTCTGGCTCTCTCTCTCTCTCTCTCTCTTCCAATCCATACGGGGAAGCTTTAAATAGCTTATAGAGAACAATCTGGAAAGAAGGAATTCTACTGCTTTCTCGAAATCAGTAGAAGTTTGCAGAAACTAATTTCATCTCGGACGAGTCTTTTCCCACGTCATTGGTCAGGGCTCGCGCCAGAACGGGCGACGGGTAGGGAAGAGGAGAGGGCGCGACAACCGACTTTCAATAAATCATCAGCTCGTTGGCAATGACAGCGACCCACGCTTCGCTACCGTAGGGGTGGAGGCGGAGGGAAGAGGGGGGAGTACTGTTTCCAAGGGCGCGGTTCGCTAACCAAGAAGCTACTTGCGATGTACTGTAAACAGACCCTTCATGTTCAAGTGTTCTATTCGATTGTTAATTCCACGGTATTGGAGTTACGAAAAGAATTGGTATAACAGTTAGCCACTTTTTTTAAAATAATTTTCTCCCGGTAAATTAATGTTACCCGATTGTGAAACCCAATATTTTGCGACGGCGACCGCCCTGATCGCCCCTCCCTTTGGGCGGCCCTGGCAGTATGCTTCAGCAATTAGATACTGTAGCATGTATTACCATGTACCCAGTAGAAGGTCGTGGGTTCAGGTCCCACCGAAGGCAGAAATATTTATTTTCTTTCGAACGTTTCACCATCTAATCACGCCATACCATCGGCGTTGGTATCACTACGCCAATAAACGTTGATTGATTGACATTGTTGTTTGATTTAATCTGCGTAGTGTTCGATTTATATAAATAAATGTATTACCATATTACATGTCAATCACGTTTAAATCACTGATTAACGGTCATTCAACAAGCAGGACTCAATTTTTTCCTAGTGCTTATTTTAAATTCATAATTTCCATGTAGCATATTACCTAACATCTTCTTTCCCCAATTTTTTTTAAATAAAAGTATATAAAACGTCTTTCCTCTTAAAAGAATGAAGCCAGAGTTTTTGAGCCGATCACCTACTTCTATGCGTGCATGATCCGAATTGTCTACTCTTATATATTTGGATAATTCTGAGATTCAATAGGCCTATACAAGTATTATCATTCTCGGTAGACTTGCCTTTACTTCAGAGCCGTAACCAGGCTGGGGCTATAAGGGGCTGAACCCCTGGAAATATATTCAGCCCCCCGGGAAATATTTTTTTCAAAAATCAAATATTGTAGAATTTTATTTAATTTTTTTTTGTTTTTGTACGAAATTGTACATAAGAATAAAAATTGTTGTTTGACGTTAAAAATGTATTCGAAATAGCTTTCTACTGTAGATCTTGTGTATATAATTTTTTTTACATAGGTTTGAGTCTTCGTATATTTTATAATAAGGGTAGGGGGAATTATAGAGAGGTATACTAAAATTTACAAGTTTTCAATGCAAAATTTGCATTAAGAAATTTATTTATTAACATTAAATATATTATTCCTCTCATATATTTAGTATTATTAAATATATTAATAAAATACATTAAAATATTTACGAATTTTAAGCCCCTTCTGTAGTTTCTTGAGCCCCTGTAATTTTAGATCCCCAAGCAGCTTTCTACGGACTTGCTTTACTTGTTGACATCTTCATCTGTAAGCTCCTTGCAGAAAGCAAATGAAATACGAAATAGCTGTAATGGACTCGGTTTTCTGATATCGGGTTTATCACGTCGCGGATTAACCGAGAGCAAAGAATATAAATACAGTAGTCTCGCGATTTATCGATCCTATAATTTACAAACCACGTTTTTACGAATCGTTGCGTTTATCTTTAAAAACATCCCATAAAACTAACGTTAATTTCCGCTCCGATTTTCAAGCTAATATTACACATTCTCTCTTTTTTACAAACTAATTTAATCACTTTCTTTTCACTGTTTTCATTCGGTGCCAATTTTTAATTTTTTTTGGAAAGATGGTAGAAAATTTCCCCAAACAGACTGAACTTCATATCACCGAAATTGTGAATGGGGAAGAGGAATTTGCAATCAATTTCATATTATTTCCTACATTTATGAAGAGAACATCACATTAGCTAAACGTTGAGGGAGTGATGACTGTTTACATTTGAGGTATGTGTCATCATTTAAAAAACTGCGACATGTGCCAGGATTCAGCTAGATTTGACGTAGACTATCCATTCTTTTAAAATTAATTAATTAATCCACAAACTTTTAAGTTTAAAAGCTTGTGGAAGTCTTGATACCCGAATTTTTTGACGAGTTGCGATACTAATATTTGATTATCATGAATAAGTTGAAGCTATTCACCATCCGCGCATAACTTTAAGTGTCATTAGTAAAAGAAAAAGAATGGGAAAGGAGGCCTATATCTTGTTAATGTCGTATTTTTGCTGCGAGGGAAAACACATTTACAGTTTTTAAATTCTTTTCTTCGTAATTAGAGTTGAATTTTTTAATATCAGTCCTATTTATGGACTTTCGATTTTACGAACATTTTTAGGGCCCCTAGGAGTTCGTAAAAACGCGAGTCTACTGTATCGTGGAAGGAAACAAATTACGTACTCTTTGTTTATTTTTAAATGCCTTTAAATGGCTTATCGTTTAAGCATATATTCAACTTATAAATATTTATATATGTACAGGTCATTTTTTATATTAAGTCTATGTCCCTTATAAAAAAATTACATCCACAAGAAGTAAAGCACTGCGTGTTCACCAATTGTTTACAAAGTTACGACAGTTGTTTACGAAGAGCTCTCTTTGTAAACAACTGTTGCATTCTGAACGAATTGCCCTTGGAGGAAAGTACGCAGTAAGATATTATTTTTCTTTTTCTTTACAAGGAGTGTATATCGTTTAAATTCTAAATTTTGCTTGCTTTGGGAAATATCCAAAAGCTCATTTATTCTAGAGAATTATTTTTTTCCAACTTTGCTAATCTGTAATCTACTATATAAAACAGATATTATTTTCATAGCATTCTGCCTTCACTTGACAAAGGGAGCAGTTGGCTCCCGAAACGTCGTGTTTTTAAACCTTACGCCAGTGTCGCATATATAGTTTAAAATTATAATTTTATTTTTCTATCTTTCTGAAATCTTATATATAAGGATTTAGAGAAAGAACACCGACACTCGTCAAAGCGCCGCTTCGAAGCAGCCCCGGTAGCGATCATTCCGTACGGGGTGGGGGGGGTGAAACGACGAGTCCCGCCTTAGTGCAGGAATTTCGGATGTGGTGACCGAAGGTCGGAATTTTCGTTAAACTGTAGGTCCAGTTTGCCAACCCGTTTGGCCAACATTCTGCGCTTAAGGCCATTTCCTTTGTATTTCTTTCACCGTACTACGTGTATGTGTGAAAACAGAGAGACCTCCATCCTGCTGTGGATTAAAAATGGTTGATGATGATAATGTGTTTGGGTGTGTGTGTGTGCGTACCCATATTTGTAAAAAATGCAACACCATGAAGGAATCACGTGATTGAGCTGAAACTTTCAGGAAATGCAAATTAGGGTATGCTATTCAAATGATTAGAATTTCAGAGTCATCGCGCATGCGTGGGCTGAGCAGCGCCCTCTGAACTGCTGATGGATCCGTATAAATAGAGGGCTGTAGCGGGGCGTGTATGGTTATCTGCTAGTGGTAAACGTTACATGAAACGTTACTATGCCTCTACGAAGAAAGAGGGCGACATTTCAGCAAGTTACGGAACGATTTTTGTAGATAGAGTTTGCTTCGATATAAGCAAGTTTGGCATCAAAAACATCCGGCGTAAACTTGCTTATATCGAAAACGAACTCTATCCTCTACATCTTAAATTGTCCAAAGAAGTTCAAAATTTTAGTGTTTGGTAAGCTAGAATTTATTCACGATGCCAACGCATTATGGAGAAATGCCAATCAACACACCTGAAAAAATTCTCTAAACTTATCGAGCCTCCAATCAACCAAGAGCCTTTTACCCAAGATGCGGTTCTGAACTTCTCCAGTACTTCACTTTCGGAGCATCAACTCAACTTACTTTCCTTAAACTCAAATTTTCAATAGCCCGGCCAATACATCATACCAATTTCATAGCGCCTATCGAAAGAGCATTAAAATTTAGCAGATTGCATTTTGGTCAAAAAGAATTTCTTCGTCATTGCATTGCAGAAACATTATCCTCGAATAATAATCAGCCTTTGCCTAATATTTCTTCTGCTGATGCTCGGGTTGTGAAAAATCTACTCACGAACGAAGACCTCATTATAACTAGGGCTGATAAAGGTGGTCAAGTCGTCGTAATAGATAAGAAGCAACATTCGGATGGGGTGAACCAACTTATCCAGGATGGCCCATATGCAATGGTAAAGAAAAACCCTTCCACTGCTCACCTTTCCAATGTCAAGAAAACGGTTCGGGACTGTTTCTTCATAGATGAGAAGATTAAAAGTTAATTGTACCGTCAGTTGCTAATGTTGCCCGACTTTATGCCCTGCCAAAGGTCCATAAACCGGGAATGCCATTCCGACCAATTGTTTCAAATATTGGTACAGCCACCCATCCACTGTCCAAATATCTTGTCCGGAAATTTTCACCTCTACTAACAAATAATATTTTTACAGTTAAAAACTCTTCCAATTTCATTGAAAAATTAAAGCTACTCGATCCTAATTCCTTCAAAATGGTCTCATTTGATGCGAAGAGTTTATTTACAAACGTACCCATCCAAAGCTCACTTGATTCACTTACTCGGAGATTGAAGGAGTTCCATTATACAGATCATGAAATTAACGAACTGATTCTCCTTACCAAACTATGTATCAACCAAACTTGTTTCTTGTTTGAAAATAACTTATACAAACAAACCAGTGGTCTTGCAATGGGAAATCCATTTTCCCCAATCCTGTGTGATATATTCATGCACTATATAGAAGATAAAATACTGTCGCTCATCCCATTCAAATTCTGGATAAGATATGTGGATGATACTTTCACTCTAATTTCTAGCAATATGAATCCTTCACAGATCATCAACCTCCTAAACACCATTGATCTTAACATCCAATTTACTTTCGAAGAAGAAAAGGACTGTACACTGCCTTTCCTCGACGTTTTAGTTCATAGAACACCTACTAGCGTCCAAATCAGTGTCTACCGAAAACTTAATTCCGTTAGCCTTCTTCCTCACGCTCTATCGGCTCATCCACAAAGCCAGAAAATGAGCTCGTTTTATTGGTTGGTGTTTCATGTCATCAAATTCTCTTCTACAAGTGACGCATTGACTAAGAAAATCAGCTACATTCGAAAAATTGCCTCATACCGTGGCTACAATCCAACAATTATTGATCATATTTTTAAAGAACTCACTAAACCTAAACCGGCCTCTTCTCTCTCCAGTGATTCTTCAGCTCCTAGGGACATTGTCTGCATTCCTTATGTTCCGAAAATTTCTACTAGGATCGCTGCTGTCCTGCACAAATTCAACTTTCGCGTTACCTTCACTCCGATCAACAAAATAGGCTTTTCTCATCTTAAGGATAACATCCCGGATTCTGACAGCTGCGGCATATATTCCATTCCGTGCCAGTGTGGCCAAATTTATATCGGTCAAACACGAATAGCACTGCGCCTCAGACTAAATGAACACGAAGCTTATGTCAGAAAGCAAGAATTTCATAAATCGGCTCTGGCAAAACATTCATGGGAATTCGAACACAAGTTCTTATTCTCTAATGCACATATTATTAAAAAAGTCAACTCAACACTTGATCTCAGTTTCTTTGAGGCATTTCACATTCTATCAAACATCAATGTTGCAGTTAATGATCAACTCCTTAGTAACTCTATATCATCCACTTGGAAAAACCTTTTGGGTCTCACGGCTGAAGACGTCTCCACAAATACGCTTTACTCCTCCGCCCAATCAAGTTTCCAACCGACGTGATGGCAACACCGACCAACAGCACGGACATAAACAGAAGCCGCCATTCGCTCTGACGACGGTAGCTGGTTAACGCTATCGAAATAGCTATCAGCAGTATTATCGTGTTAATGATTTTATCGAACTGCACCATAAAAATTGTATTTTATTTATTTCTATTGATTAGTGCAGTGTGTCGCTATTAAACTGTTTACGGCTATTAAAGTCTGAATGTCCATTATTCGATTTCCATACATTTCACTACTTTTAGACGATAATTTTTTATCTGGAAAAAGTTCATTGTTATCACTAAGATTCGAAGAACTCGCAGTTGGTATTACAGCATCACTATCTCGAACAGTATGATTTTCAAATTTAGCAGTGAACCTATTTCCCTTAAATTTTAGCTTTTTTTTTGACGATAATTCATATTATGGCCCATTATTTTTTATAATATTTCGATTCAATTACGCTGAAAAATACACTTTATCGCGATTAAAAAACGTAAAATGAAGATCGAACGAAATGAAACGAGTTTTTCGATGTAAACAAATGTTGAGAGTAACGACGTTGCCACTTCTTTGTAAAGAAATAAACTAAATAACTATAAATAATTATAAAACAATGAAAAGTGTTATTGCAAGGCCAACTAGATTACTACAGGCCCGCTCACGTGAATTTCAAGGGTGTCCCCACTTTCTGTTGGAGTAATTACTGGGGTTGTTCATAGGGGACGCCAAATCACAGGTACAAACATGCCATATGCTTTCATGTGTTTGCAGCAGTTAACCGAAGATTAAAAAGGGTTTCTGGGTTTTCTATAATTTTTACATGATATTTATTTGTGATAATAATGATAGTTTCTTGTTGTGTTCCATTTAGCCTATTTATATCTGCAGTATTAAGGACACAGTAAGTGTTTATTCTGTATTTTGTTTTTCGGTGACATGCTGTTCTATTATGTAGTTTGTATTTTCAAGTAAAATTATTTTGGAAAGAATTGCTATTCATGAATACCTGATTCTTTATTTTTATTATGTGATGTATTAAAAATTTGGCTTGTGTCAAAAGTTATTAGAAATCATGTATTCAATATTATACATTGTATTTAATATATACATATACATTGTATTCAATACATACACATATACATTGTATTCAATACATACAATATTATACATTGTATTCAATACATACAATATTATACATTGTATTCAATACATACAATATTATACATTGTATTCAATACATAATATTATATTGTATTCAATACATTATTACATTGTATTCAATACATACAATATTATACATTGTATTCAATACATACAATATTATACATTGTATTCAATACATACAATATTATACATTGTATTCAATACATACAATATTATACATTGTATTCAATACATACAATATTATACATTGTATTCAATACATACAATATTATACATTGTATTCAACTACATACAATATTATACATTGTATTCAATACATACAATATTATACATTGTATTCAATACATACAATATTATACATTGTGTAGTTATATCATCAGTTTATTGTAAATTCATGTGTTAATTTCATTAACATTCCATTAAAGTCTTTCCAAACAGGTGTCAAGCCTTCTAATTAATTCTTTATTTTATAATTAATTATAATAGAATATAATTAAATTATTAATTAGTTGATTTAAATTCTATATAATTCTATTTTATTAACCATTAAAATAAAGTCTGCTTTTATATGCATTTTGCAATTTAGCTTTCAGTGTAAACTATCAATTCATTATCAGTTATTAATCATGCCTGAGAAATCATTTCATCCAATAAACCGTCTTCAGTGTAAATAAAAGAGTAGAAAAAGGTATGTAAGATTTAAATTTTAGTTTAAAAACTTGTTATGAAAGGTTATCATATCACGATATCATCATCGTCGTTGGAAAATAAAATACGATAACTTTTTGAGCAAAAAGCAATATATTTCTGTATGTAATCAGAAACTGGGCTATTAATTGGCATTTATAGTCTGTTAAATTGAGAATATTAACCCAGGTAGCAGGCGCCCTCTGTCGGAGAAAAACTGCTTGAGAGAATCGCCACTGCGAAAATTTGGGGACAGGTTTTCTGTAGCGTTAGGCTCACGTGAGCAGGCCTGTAGTAAATCTAGTTGGCCTTGGTTATTGTTTAATTAAAATTTGAATAATCAAAAACTTTTCAAACCAAGTGAAATGCTGTATTTTCCGACAACTTTCCGTCCCGAAACACTGCTTCACATTTGATTTCGCAGCTGACAATTTCGTTTAAAATGGCTATAACTTTATTTCTAATCGATGTAGAATAAAAAGAAAAACTGTTTTGGAAACAGAAATGTATAAACTACAATATACGTACACAAAAAATCTCTCCAAGGTTGTCGAAAAATGACGCTTTCACGGTAGGCGGACACCTTAAGTAGCCTTATGGCAGATAAGGTGACATGGCGTTCAATTAATCAATCAAGTTATGCAGGGGGGGGGGAGTTAGGAAGGGTGGCCGCTGGAGAAGGTGCTGTAATCCCAGGCGGGACGCTCGAACAGCGTAACCAGCCGCCGAGGTGGAAGTGGGGATTCGATTGTCGACCATACACAGCACACACAGAGATGCATGCTCGCATATGCGTCGTCGATATGGCGTTAAATAGAACAATGCGTCTTGTTGTCCAATGGGAGGGGGAATTTGTGTCCCTGGCCCTGAGCATCCTTTTCTTATGCCACTTCCTTCACCATTATAATTCTATTAAAAGAGAATGCCTAAGGACGTGTTTTTATTTGCTGTTCATTTGAGTCTGTCTTTTGTTTTTTTAAGTTTCTTGATAATTATTATAATACCGCAGTCACATGTTGGTACAATAAAGTATAAGCCTCTTTCCTCCCACTTCGTACAGGTGAAATATGACCTTTGAGGTCCTTGTGCCGTAAAAGCCAAACAAACAGAACTTTCTTTCCAAATACAGTTCATTCACATCGTTACTGCGACAGGCGAAACCTGAACAAAAACAAAACATTTTATATGCTGGGTCTTCTATCCTTAACTATGTTCTGCACTTCTTCATTTACTGTTCAACTATTTTGAGAGAATCTGGCTTTCCGCAAATATTTTTAAGGACTGAAGGGGCCTGAGCTCCATAAAGATGGCGTCCCTGCCATGTACTGTTTCTTCAACTGAAATATCGTTCACAAGATTGGCAAATTTATTGAAAACATGGCAAAGAGGCACTACTAATCAAAAACGACTTAATCATCTAGCAATTTTGTGCATCAACAACGATTAGGCAATTTGATTTTACTACAGTTATCGAAAAATTTGTGTACACAAAAGCTAAAAAATATACGTTGAGATAATGTTTTACATCATAGTAAGTTTATTATGTAAATTTATAAAAGTTTTATTTAACAAATATAACTTTTGTGTCAACATTTACATACTAGTTCATTTTATACTAAACACTATAAAGCATCATGATGGCCTGAACCCTAGCGGTAGGTAGGGAGGTCCGCTACACCTTGTTTTGTTTAATTAAATTAATTATATGACATGTTCAATCATTTAAAAAAAAAATAATTGTGTTACTACAAATTATAAATAAAGATTTAATCATTGACATCTGAATAAAGTTACAATTAATTGTTAAGATCGGTATTTTCAATATTGAATTCTAAAAAAATATAAATCTAACACTATGATGATAGCCTTTATGATTTAATGGTTATCTACTAATTTTAATTGACTAGTGATCTCTAGCATGGATAGGCTGAGAATTCATTGGAAAATTCTGAGAATCAGAGTCTGAAAACAAACGAAAATTTATTTTTTGTACTTTACGACGCAAGCCCAAACAGAATGTTTTGCAATGTTCTGCAACAAGCCTTCAGCTGATCAAAAATGTTCTGCAGGAGATGCATGCATTTAAATTCTATAAAACATAAATTCCTTTTTTAATAGAAATGTAGAAAACATTTGCCGTATTGATATTTTTTATTTCTTCATTTAATTTAAAACAAAAAAAAATTTGATTCACCCCGCGATTGTTCTACAGTGAAGCTTTTCATTCTGTGACGTGCATCGCACTTTTTAGCACGTTCTGTTTTGTGGGGCGCAAATACTACTCACTTGTCAGATCATGTTTCATACCAGAACTCACAGTTTCTAAAGGAACCGAACTTTGCCCTATAGAAGCTCATACCTAGAATAGGGATCGATAAAAAAAATGTATGTCTGTATGTGTTTGGTTCGAACATACGGATTCTGCAACATAGATATATAATATAGGTTTCCTCCATACTACCGTATGATTTTGGAAAATTAGACGTCGATTGCATTTTGACATTATGGTGATTTTCTTTTAAACATAATATAAACGCTTGTTGCTCATAGGAGTTGGTTGGATGGTGATTTGTTTCTATGTTGAGTACCTTTTGTGTTCTTAAAATTCTTCACGATAGTTTACGCGCCTTTACCTAATAAATTTAAGTCCGTAATTCTTTATACAGAAAAAGTTTTGAACTTTGGCACGAAATTTTATGGATGCATACACTTACGTCTGAAGGATCGTAAGGAGACGATGATGTTGCATGTTGTTGGGAGAGACAAGCTACAAATGCATAAAATTTCTGACGAACGATTTCTGGAAGTTGTTCCACCTTGATTTGTGTTCCTTGTCCATCGTAAGTAATTCCTATGAATTGGATTTTTTAATTTAATTTTTCCACAAATATGCATTCATACTTCCATTTCAGAAAGTTTTATTTTTTCGTGATAAACTTCGATAATTATATATAATAATACACTTTAACATTAAATAATATATATTAATAATAAATTATCAAGTTAATAATATATATAATAAGTGTTCATTATTCTTGCCTGTTGTGTCAAAAGCATGGCTGACTTGATGGGCCAATATTACATCTTGACCATATTCAAGATACCTATCAACATTATGTTTAATTTTCAATGTAGAAAAGAAAATCAGCGCATGATTATAATTAAATTACTTATTAATCTTTATATTGTAAATACATAAAATAATAGTTGTGAAATAATACATAATCAAAGTAGATTATTTAAAGTCAGTTTATTAATATGTCTATTCGAAAATTGCAAAAGCAATTTTTTGCAACTTTAAAAGGAACCAATATATCTAGACAAAATAGTAAAAAGCAATGTATGAGATTAGCAAAGCGTAAATATTACTTTGGCATCCCCGGCCCATATTTCATTAGCGGAGACATTAAGTTCCCCAAACCAAGCACTAAGAGATAGAAAAAAAATTATAAGTATCATACTTAAAATGCACGAAAATTTGAAATTGATTACAAAACCATTTTCATATAGTACCGTGATATGTCTTACTAAAACAATTATTAATTAAGAGAAGGTGGAATACGGTATTTTATGTATTTCATCTTCAAACCTTGCCTTCTGCAATTTTATTAACGTGTATAAGTGTGAGTAAAGTGAATATTAAATTAATCTGATGATATTGGACTACGCAGAAAAATAACAAATAGAAAAAACAACTTTTTAAGCGTAGTTAAAATTTTATTACACAAATTTCAACATGTTCATGACAATAATATACCAAAGGTTAAATAAAGTATACAAAAAAAAAAAAAAAAGAATATGTACGAAAATACTTCGGTACCGCGAATTTACTTTAGTTTCTGTTTCCTTGTATCTCTAGCATATGTATGTTTAAACTTTAAATTTTATCATTTACTCTAGAATTTAGAATTGGCAATTTTTTTTATGAATGTCCACTTTATTAAGGTTTAAATATACGGTAAAGTGCCTCATTATCGGACACACACTAAGCATAAAAATTTGCCCGTAAAAGAGGGTTGACTGTAAAAGAGGTGTATAATTGTGAAGGAATTGCTTACAGGGAATTTTTATCTGATCGTAAAAACGGAATGGCCGTATCAGAGGTTTTTTGGTAAGTGGGTTTTACTGTATTGCGCTCGGAAAGTTAGAACTTGCATCAAATTTTTATTATTTAAAACTTAAAAGAATTATTTTTTATTGCTGAAAAAATTTACAATACTAAAAGAAAAAAAAGAAGGAATTAAAATTTTTACCAACAACGTTTTTACGATAATCATATTTAGCAGAAGTGTCCAGAGGGTGCAAAAATCGAAGGCTAATGTCATTTGCCCCAAAACTGCAAATAAATGAGCGAACTGCATTGTTTAACTGGATTAAGTGATACAATAAATAAAATAATAATTACAATGCCAAACTATCAGTTATTACATTTAGTTTGTGGGAAAATAGTTTCAGTATTTATCCGCAAGGTTACATTCGTTTCCCAAACGCTCAATTGCCCCATTTTTTTTTCTAATAGACTTAAATAGAATTCTCATAATACATATAGAAGGCCATAGCGCCTGAAGAGTGGAGTAATTAATATTTTT
>QLNU02015360.1:59514368-59564384 GCA_006491805.2 Dysdera silvatica
GTCCTGTAAATTTCGAATTCAGTGACGTTTTGTCCTAATACAGTGTTAATAATTGTCATCATCTGATTGATGATATTACAACTAATCAATGGTTCCGAAGCTCATCAATTAATTTTATTTTTTTTGTGGGTAGAGGGTAGGCAAGCTCCGCTCCAATCAGCGTCTTTCATAAAATTATTACAAAGTTGTAAAGTAAGTTCGTGAGCACTTTTTGTACAACCTATCAGTAGTAATATTTTTACCTTTTTGTGTTTAAAAACTGCTCGGTTTTGGGGGAGAGAGGAATGGCTTCAGCTAATGTCCGGCCCTGAACATTTGGTAGTTGTAACATAAAAACTATTTGTAATAGCACCGGGAGCAGGGGTTAGTCATAACCCCATTGACTTTCCATTTTCCTGTATATAATTAAATTTTGATTGCTGAATCTCTCCCCACCTCTTAGTACACCCATAACCCCTTATAAAATGTTTGCGTACGTTACTGAAACATTAACTAAATATGGAAACCATGCTAAAAATTTCAAGCATCCCCCCTCATGACCAATTACCATTTTTTCGACACACCCCCTTTAGACTCAGATACAACCACCCTTCCAGGCATAAAAATAATAAAGTACATTTTAGAAATGACCAAGGCTCCAACCAGTTTAATTAATAAAAGTAGGATAACTTTAAGGAAAAGAATAGGACATTTGTAATGTCAACAAAATAAAATTACTATTACATAATATTTTGCTCAAAGCCACATGGGGACCCTCCCACATCCCACACACATGCAATGTTTTATTATACTGGTATACGAAAGGTACTTACTAAACTGGTAACGAATTAGCACAAAAATCTGTTAACAGAAGGTGATTTTATGTTCATTAGGAGCACTCAACTACATGTGTGTGTCCTCATTCGTTTATTCTTCTTTCGAAAATACACAGCTTAGATAAAAGTTTATAACATATTACCACAATCCTAAAAATTCAGATTTTCTCTTTCCTGTGAACTCACCATTAATTTTTACCACTAATTTTTTCACCATTAATTTTTCACTAAAATCTTTTCTTTTCACTGCTTAGGGCAACCTTTTCTTCCCCTCATCTCTTCTTCCCTTTCGTGCAGAAGTCTTTTCTTTCAAAATATCTTTGTTATCAAGACTTTCCTTTTCAACTTGAGATTTTTATGAAACTTCAGATTCCTTTTTGCTCTTATCTTCACACCTTTGCTTTTCCAAAATTGCTTTATACTTTTCCATTAGAAGCCCTAGCTACCACTAACATCTTTTTAGTGATAGACATGCTTTTAATTTTTCCATAAACTCCCAAATAATCTTTTAGTGAGCTTAACATCGTTAATAGTATTTTCTGCTTTTAATTTATTTAGATGCCAGCAATGCATTGTTCAGATTAAAACTTCTTTCAACATCTGAATTACCATATGCAAGTATCAAAAGGAAAGGAATATATTTAGCCAAAAGAGGGTACCTGCAC
The DNA here is from genome assembly GCA_006491805.2 of Dysdera silvatica. Taxonomy (NCBI): domain Eukaryota; kingdom Metazoa; phylum Arthropoda; class Arachnida; order Araneae; family Dysderidae; genus Dysdera; species Dysdera silvatica. Next base: position 59,515,849 of record QLNU02015360.1, read on the forward strand.
TTACCCTCAAGAGATTTGATCTTGAACACTTGTGCCCAACGATAGTCAACTCTATACTTGATTTCACCATTTTTTTCTAAGATAAACAACCGTTCTGTAATTTTATCATCCACCTGGTATGACTTCCATTTCTTTACAGATTTATCCCCGTCGTTATTATCCAGAGGATGTAGTACTCAAGTAACTAGATGCTTAAAGAAGTTATAGCTCTCATCCTCACAGTGTGCATTAAACCATGAAGACACTTCAGGTCTTTTAAGACTCCATTTTTAATTGGCTCTGCTGTAAAAAGCTTAGTGGTGTGTTTTTAACAGGAAAGTAACAGCTAACAAGTTATGCTCAAGCTTATAATTGTCAGACACTTGAGCCAAGGTGAAAGTTTATTTTGCTATTTCTACTTCAATTTTCTGCAAAGACATAAGATTTTCACTGGCGAAATTTATTTCTGACAAATTAAAATTGAACTCCTCCACAGTATCTTATTTCACAAAATTTGTTAACGTCATCTTTAGAAATTCATAAAGGTCATCATATGAAATATTAACAAGTGGCTGTTCATTCTGAAAGTGCAAAGGAACTTAAAAAGCAACTGATTAATATGAAGCAAAAACAGACTGTATAGTAACAATAAGCCAAACAGTCCATTTTTAGGATTACTGTGAGCAAGGAGCATGAAATATATCTTTTGGTCGGGGTGGGGGGGGTATCCCAATAAGTATGAAATTCTTCATATTAAATTTACAAACTTATTCATGATAATTTCCCTGATTTTCCTGATGAATGGACACCCTGCTTTTACAAAGAACATTCAACATTCATTATTAATAATTGTAACACAATATGTAACAGTTTCTAATAACTTTAATAATTCTTGATATTAAAAAGAGCTTTAATTATGATTATTCATTTTTATGGTGCAAGAACAGTCATGTTTCGTCAGAACCTAGTTTTCCAAAGAATCCAAACTTCATAAGGCCTGGAGAGCCAACCTCCGTTATTATTTATTGCAACTCATAATTAATATAAAGTCCTATATTTCATACAATGAACTTTAACCCTCAACTCCATGTTATATTAAGTGAAATTTCCATACATCAATTATATGGTAACCATAGTTATTAATTAGAGTGTGTTAGTTGTTTTCCATTATTTGTTTATGTACTTACACATTCAAGTATATTCTATCTTGTAATCCGTCTACCTGAAGTTTCTAAAAAAGATGTATGTCATATTGTTAAAATTGTCTTGTTAAATGAAATGCAATGAAAGTAATAGAAACTAATAAGAGAACTACCTTGAGTGGAAGCCCTGAGAATTGGGACATAACTGTAATTTATAGATTTTTAGACCCCTAATTACAAAACCGAAGTCCTTTTTATGTAAAATTCATATTTTCATTAACGAAGTTTTCAAAATTGGCATAAATTTTAGCTGTTTGATGAAGTCCTTGTAAAAATTGGCACAATTATGACTGTAATTGAGGTATTTGCGAGAATTTGAGTGTCATCAGCATGCTTTTAACTTGGTTTAATCAGAAGTTTATTTAATGCCAGACTGAAATTATTAGTTGTTCGTTTTCTAGCGAAGTATCAAAATATTTCATTTTTGATTTTGTTTAAAAAAAAAATGAATTTCATGAACATCCTTCAATCAATCTTAAATTTATCAATAAAAAACTACAACATACAACCTTCAATAATTACAGCTGCAGATTTAGATGAAAATAAACATTCGTTTTCAAAAATTGAGAACTTATTTTTTATTAATGATGTGACTGAAGACGTTATTTTGAATTTCCATGACTAATGAAAATCAAACTGATTATGGTAATTGTGCGTATGCATCTGATTACAGTAATGGTGATTTTTGTAATGATGATGCTTTGGTAAATGAATTTACTTTGAAAAGTATGAAAAAAATTATTGTGATTCTCGTAAAGAAGAAAATTTCTTCAAATCAAATCTATCCTAGTTATATATTTCAATTTAAAAAAACTTTATTAGGGATGAATAATAGAAAATATGTATATATAAATAAAGAAAGTTACTCAAAGTTTAATTTATCCAAAATGATAATTCTACTTGCTTTCACAAAAAGCATGTATCTTGTTTCAAAACTTTATGTATCAAAAAGCAAACTAGTTTTGAAACGATAATAAAAGCATCGCCAATTCTTACACATATTTCGCCAAACACCTGAATCTGTGAGAATTTTGAAAATTTTATTCTTTAATTAAAAATTAATATATGGATTTCACTGACAAAGGACTTTGGATTCGTAATTAGGGATCTAAAATCTATAAATTGCAATATGTCTCAATTATCAGGACACCCATTCGAGGTAGTTCCCTTGTAAGTTCAAGTTATAGTATAATTTCATGTGATTAATTTTTATAGTGATATTAAAATGCATACAAATACAGGAATTTCATAAATATGTTTTATTTATATTCATAAAGCTTCCCTTCTAATATTTACAATCATATACAGATGTTTAAAATTGACTTGCACAGTCAAAGCTAGTTTTTCTTTTTGTAAACGAAGAACAAAGCAACATAACATTTACACATTTTTTCTAAAGTACTTTTCAGTTCAAAACATTCAAAACAAATATATAATTTTTTATATAAACAGCACATTATGCTACATCTACAAACACAAAATAATTATTCTGTAAATCAATAACATGACTCATAACTCAAGAGTTTCAGAAACCCGTTGAAAATTGGGTATTCTTTAATAAATAACAAGCCTCCTAATGCAATGATGCAGAAAACTTGGGCATTTCTTCATAGTTTAATGACAGTTGGCATAGTAAAAGAATATCCTTAAAACCCCATAAAACTAAAAGCCTGAGAGCACACATATGGGCAATTCATATGTATATATCATATAGCTAAATAAACATAACTAGAACTAATATATACCGAAACAATAATATACCCAGCAATACATGAATATATGTGCAATTTTATTAAATGTACTTTCTGTACACTATAAATAAGACTTTTATACATCATTATTCCAACCCAGGAAATCTCTGAATGCATAAGAAATTTTTTTCTGACAAGCAGGCAAGGCAGCCATAACATTTTTGATCGACTAGAAATAATAATACAGTAGGTTGTATATTTTAACAAGATAATTTACATTGCGGACTTTATGTAAAAATATTATTTTGCTTTGAGCTTGTTATTTCAAGACTCAAATATGCCTTCACAGACAGAACTGGAAGTTTATCATGATCTTCAAACTATAGTATATATTTACAGTTAACTAGGTCACCAAAATTTGAATCCAGCAAAATAAAAATAAAATCAAAAGTCAATCAATTATTAACAAGTTTAGGTTAATTATATATGTACCATTAAAATTACTTCAATTCTTGAGAGAAAATATGTTTTATAATACCTTAATATACAAGATATATAAAATAATTTAGTAACAGATCAAATTTTTAGGAATCAACTAAATAGAGTTAATATTGACTACATTAAAATAATTCAGTGAAGAAACAAACATAAATATTATATTAAAAATATACAGCTTATCATAATTTTAAATGTGATATACTTTTAAATTTTAATTAAATTGGTTGTAATGAAAATAAGAAATATGTCTAAAAACAAAGAAAATAATGAAAATTTAACCCAATTCTTATTGATGAATCTAAAGTTGATTGGTTGGGTGTATTTTTATGACGTAAGGACAAGCATCATTCTATGCCGGACAAAGTGAGACCATACATACGGTTTTTGAATCTACATAAAGAATGTTCCAGAATAGTGTAAAAGAATTATAAAGAGCAAAAAAATTTGCACTAAAAAAGTTATGAGGAATGAAATTAACAGAACATACTTGAATATTAAATTGTCTATGTCTCCTTCAATCAAAAAAAGAATTACACTTTAGAATTGCCAGTATCATAATAAAAAATTTAGAAATATACACATCAATGAAGTTTATTGAAATTTCCTTTATAGTAAATAATAGTTGAATAAAAATGCACCGAATGTAACACATACACAAATTTAAGACTATTGCAAACCTTAAACATGAAAATTAATTTATATAATTAAAAATATGAAGCAAAAAACAAAAATTATTGCATACCTTAAACCGAAGCTATAGTTCATAAAATCTTTTGAAGAAACCTTTAAAAAATATTATTTTCAACATAATCCTTTAAGCTACACAAAACGTGACATGAACATTTGATATATAGATGTGTAGCAGTAATATCCTCAGGTGAAGTTTTTCTGCTACAAAATCTTAATCTAACAATATATTAATCCGTACTAATAGACTAGATGTTATTAAACAGTGGAAAACTGACTTTAAAAAATTTAACCTGACCGAACTAAAATGTAAATAACAAAAAAATACTAGAATTTACATTAAAAAAAAAATATATATGTTGTAGTAAAACAAATATAAATTCATATATACAGTAAGAAAGTATGTTTACACTGGAATGTTAACACTTCCCACCCGTATAGCAAAAAAAATATTAACAGTAGAATTTTTCAAATTTAATGGAATAAGTACAAATCATATGTCTTTATTTCTTGAAAGTTACAGACTTGTAACACAAATTCGTTTTATGTATTTAAACAAGATTTGAACCCCCTCCAGAATTTGAAGAGCAAAATTAAGTTTATAATAAATAAAACATCAAAAAAAGTAAAAATCTAGTACTTGGTAGGGCCTCCCTTGGCCCGAATGACTTCACGGAGCCGTTGAGGCATGCTGTGGACCAAGTTAGTCATAACATTTGGTGGGATGCTGCTCCAAGGTTGCTACAATGCAGTTTTGAATGCAGGGATGTTTGTGTGACATGATAATGGCACACGGTTGTCTAAAATCCCCCAAAGATACTCAATGGGGTTCAAATCAAGTGACTGAGATGGTCATTCGAGAACCTTTATCTTCTTGGAGGCAAAATAAGCAACTAAAATACGAGATTTATGTTTGGGGTCATTGTCTTGTTGGAAAGACCAACCCCTTTTCAATCCCAACTTCATCTTTCATTGAGCCAAATTTGATTCCAAAATCTCCTTATACTTGTGGGAGTTCATAAGGCCATCAATGAATACCAGATTTCCCGTTGCATTATTGGTAAAACAACCACAAACCGTAACTGATGATGGGTGTTTGATTGTTGGCTGCAAATTCTTGACATTAAACGCTGTTCCATCTTTTCTAAACACTATTTTCTTCTGTTGTTTTAAAGGTTCAAACTTGCTTTCATCGCTCCACATCACATTTTCCCAGAATTTGAGTAGCTTATCAGCAAGTTGAATTGCAAATTTTGAACTCCTTTGTTTATTTTTGGAAGAGATATAAGGTTTCTTACGTGTAATTCTTTCTTTATATCCCACCTTGTTTAACACCCTTGAAATTTGTCTCCGTGATATTGTCTTTTTGAATTGATCTTGAAATTCTTCTTGGATTTCCCTTCTCGATGTAAATGGGTTTTTGTTTATGGTTCTCATAATCGTCTTGCGCTCCCTTTCTGTGAACTTTGGTTTTCGACCTGTCCTTTGGGTGCTTACAACGTGTCCATTGATTTCATATCTTTTCACTATTTTCTGAGCTCCCATTGCACTTATTTCATACTTTTCTCCTAACTGTCTGTAGGATAATTTGCCATCCACTCTGTCTTTAGTTAAGGCTGTTCTTTCAATCACCGATAGTTCCCGTGTTTTCACCATTTTCACTCTACCCTTTATCAGTTCATGACTCACACATTCTCATGAATTGTTGATTATGCAGATTACATGGACATAGAAATTGGCTTTTAATTTTACTTTTTTTGATGTTTTATTTATTTGTAAACTTAATTTTGCCCTTCATATTCTGGAGGGGGTTCAAATTTTGTTTAAATACATAAAACCAATTTGTGTTACAAGTCGGTAATTTTCAAGAAATAAAGATATACAATTTGTACTTATTGCATTAAATTTGAAAAATTCTACTGTTAATGGTTTTTTTTATACGGGTGAGAAGTGTCAACATTCCAGTGTAAACATATTTTTCCTTACTATATATATATATGCTGATTAATATTTACTAAAGGTGACAACATTGCATCATCTAGCAGTGAAAACCGAGAAATTAAACAGTTTTGTTAACTGTCTAATTGGATGTTATTTATTTTAAACATACTTGCTTAAACTTTAATATTTACCATTTATTAGTATAGCTTGATGAAACCACCCAGTGGTACAATGTCGTACTACAACTGTCAGAATTTTCAGGATAAATTTCCAACACAGATCCCCTCTTTATTTTAAAAGTAACAATAATTAATGTAGCAATATTAGCTTGTAATAATAATTGAAAATAACCCCTCCTGAACATGGTATCTTGCCAAATTCTATTTCAAACTTCCCTGACTTTTCCAGACCAAATCTTAATCGATTTCCAGTCACTAATTACAGTAAACAACACGACACTGCATTAAAATTTATATAATCAAAATAAGTTTCAAGACCATAAATCCATTAATGCAAACCCCAAAGCCATTTATAACTCAATTATAGTGAATTTACAAATACAAAAACTATATTAAAAATGAATTGTTTTACACTAAAAACTTGCATTAATTAAATATTTACAGCAACATTTCCATTCGGCCCTTTTTGTATTTATTATAAAAGCATTTAACTATATAATCGCAAAGCTGATGCTTCATCTTCTATTCCATTTAAAGTGTGTATGACTATATATAAGGGAAAGGGACTGGTTTGGTTCAAAATCCTTTACAGATTATATAATTTTTTAAATAAAAACACTTTTTTTTTCCAAGTTTTAGTTATATATTCGACAAACACTTTCTCCTGAAAAATATATGGGCTTAATAATTTTATATAAATTATATTAATTTTAGGGCAAAAGAAGTTTTTGAAGGAAGTTTAGTCAGAAGTATGTAAGTTTTTCAAAATTTTCAGTATGCAATATAGTAACAAAAGTACACAGTTCTGGTCAGGAAAATTATTTTAATAAGCTATTTATTATAACAATGAATTTCAAATTTCTTTAACTTAGGTCTTTGCACTTCAAATTTTCCTGACTTGTCCAATCAGAAAAACCTCCTTAACTTTTCCATATCGGTATTGCCCCTATTTGATACAAATGATCCTACTTTTGCTCGGAAGAAATTTTTGGTTAGGTCAAAATTAAAAATATTTATAAATTTTTTTACCTGTACCTGCAAAAACATATTTATTTTTATATATTATTTTATATATCTGCACATCATTAACTTAATCTTTTATACCGTTTTGTGATGCTTCATTACCATTTAGAGAAGCATGATCATAGCCTTTTTATAAATTTTAATACACAAATTTTAAACCTATATATTTTTTTAATTATCATTCTTATTTACTAAATATAAATACAAAAAATTTTGAATTGGCTTCTTATTTTCCATACTTAAACTCTATATTGTTATATCTGAAGACTACACAATAGGTATCTGAAATTGAACTGATAATAATACGACCTTCAAAACATATTATTTAAAGTATTTTAATGGTACATAATTGGTATCAATGGCATGTAATAATCATAAATTATGTGTGTTCACAGTCTAATTACAACTAGGAAAGATAATTACATAATTTCAATAATTTAGACTGTATTTTTACTACTTATATATTGATTCCAACAAAATTAGCAGGAAAAAATATATAAAACGGATAAAAAAGGTTAACTAGCTTCTCAAATATTCACAATATTTTGTTTGTATTTTATCACATAATAAAGCTTTTGAACTATGAAATAGGTAGGTATTGTGTTGCATTCAAACACAGAATAAATTTTAATATTTTTTTTTTTTTTACTCTTTTCATTATCACACTGGAAGATATTATATTTTTCTTTCTGATTAGAAGTGACACACTGCGCTTATTATGATCAAATTACATAAAAAGGCCAAATAATTCACCCTTAAAAAAAAAATCTTATATATACTTTGCCCCACTCCCAATAATAACAAATAAAAATATGGTCATTGAACACCAAACAACTCATGCCCATGCAGTTATACAGACATAACGTTTATATTAAGACTTTACAAATATTGTACATTTAATCTATTTTAACGAACATCTGTAAATTTCATGGTTCTTAAAGAATAAGGCACATCATCTCATTCTGACTTTCTTGTGTTTTAAAATACAGGGACTGCTATGGTCATGCAGCATTTAGACCTACAGATTTCCAAACAATCTCAATCTCTAGTGCCTAAGGCAGTAGTTCTCAACCTTTGTGACACCATGGTCCAGTAAGTTCTTTTTAAAATATAAGAATCAAATTCTAACAAATTTACTCATAAATTATTTTCCAATTTGTGTTAAAGTTCTTAACTGAACTAACATAAGAATTTTTAATAATTAATCACGGCACAATTGTAAACAATATAAGTATACTTATGTATATGATGTGGCATATTGACAAATATAAAATTACATTTGAAGTGGTTATCAATCACTGGACTAATGAAATCATCTAGATGCTGCAGTTTCCTTAGGCATACATCAAATTTATTTGTACTGATTTACATTAAAAAATGTTGAAAGATTTCAATATCCAAATGTAGGAAAATTTAAATCTGAAAATTCTTAATCATTCATGAATACTTACATGTTTAGAAATATGCAGCTTGATCACTGACATTTGCTACACAAGCGTTTTTTAAGTGTTCTGGGTCTCCGCGTATTGACACATTCATGAATATTTTATTCTCTACGGAATATTTTTACTGTTGATAATTTATTTATGAAAACTGCATGGCAAACTAAAATGATAAATTCCAGGAGAACATCTCGGAATCCGATATAATGGATGCTAGGGTCCGGCGGTTGAGAAACACTATCAGAGAGAAGCAAACTCTGGACTACAGTGAACAGAAAAATGGCATATGTTGCACATTATCATTGGACCTGAATTCAGGTTAATGGCACGATAGACTAAGATGTTACCACAATACCAATGTAGGGTTATCTCACTCTGGTTAGATGTAATGTGATGTAGATATTATTACATTATCTTAAATTTACTTCATGACATTTGTAAGTAAATTATTAAGCATGTTCAAAAGTTTTACATGGTAAAACTATATTTACATGAAAATTTTCATGCCATGTTCATCAACACAAAACCATAGAAACTCATTTGTACAATATTCATGTAAAATGAGAGATACCATATTAACATCATAAGATAAATTACATTAGAGTAAAAGAAAAAAATGGAGATGCTTAGTTGTGCTTTTACTGTGCAAGGGCTGCAAAGGTCATGCTGCACTAAGACCTAGTTTTCCAAGGAATCCAAACCCTTTAAGGCCTAGTAAACCAACCCCCAGGCTACAATGTGAAAGTAGGTAAACATTTTTCAAAATTGAATAAAAATATTAAATGAATAATTTGAAAACTTTTGAATTCTTTGTAAAAATAATGAGCACATAACATTGCACTTGGTCATTACATAAATGTAATATAAGCAAAGGCAAACTTTTACAAGAATGAGTTTCCATATATGTATAGGGCTCAACAAATTGTGACAAACCATACTTGCAAGGTAAGAACTATATTCGCCTGCATCAATAAGGAAACCTAAGAACCTAATAAGAAAATATTTCCTACTTGTCAACTGCATAAATTTAGTCCCAATGACGATTAGATTTGTTAAACCCTATATATATAGTAGAACTGCCATATATCGAACTTCATATATCAAATACCTGTATATCGAAGTCTTTGCTAATCCATTATATGCTTGTCATTATATAGAAAAACTGTTTCTGCATATAAAATTTTTTAAAACCAAATCATGATTTTTTTTAATTCGTCAAACATTCTAAAATGTCATAAGTTTTCAAGTTACGGAAAATGTTCCTGATGATGTATGTCACAGACTTAAAAGGTGTTTACATTTTTATAATAAATTATCATCAAAATTTGTTATTTAGCAAGACATTAGGAAGTTTATTATACAAATATAAATGCATATGAATACTACATAAAACATATTTTCAAGGTATGTTCAGCACATTTTTATTTATATGAATATAATTTGTATATAATATTATTCATATTCAATTATTTGGAAAGAAGAGTATATCGATTAGGAAATGTATTGTGTGCATCTCTAAATGCAATATAGTATACAATACATAAGAAATAATACACGAGAAAGACAGTTTCTATATAATGAAAAAATTTATGAAACCATCAACTTCGATATATGGAAGGTCTACTATGTATATACAGAGTGATTATAATTAAAGTTCAACTTTCAAAAAGCTGTAAAAAAAACCCACTGCTCAGAATGACCTGAATTTTGAACTGGATATATTCAAAGAAGGGGGAAATAGTATGGCATAAGAAAAAAAATAGTTCCAAATTTTATGAATAGATGACACTTTACGCATTATAATGTGCATAATAAAAGACGTGTCATGCGCACGACACATTGCATTTGTTATAAAAACGCTGGGTACATGGCGTTTTCCTCATATAGCATCTGAGAAGCTCTTTTACAAGAATGGTGACTGCGCCCAGTAGCTCTGAAGAAGTAAAAGGTAAGAAAAAAGGTTGTGGTCCGATGTCTGCCAAGAGTCTGCTGAAAATGATTAAGAAATTCGAAGAGACAGGTTCTTTTGAAATGAAGTCTGGAAGAGGGAGGAAACCAATTGCTTCGACGTCAGTAGAAGATGTGGCCACAACATTCAAGGACGAGACGAGCAGTGAACCGGGAATTTCCCGAACTTTGGACATACCTGTGAGCATGATGCATAAAATTGTACGAAACATCCTGCATTGCTATCCATACAAAATTACCCATGTTCAGGAGTTGCTTCTTGCTGACCTGCCAGTAAGACACACTTTTGCTCTAGAATTTCTTGCTCACATGGAATTGGACAATGAATGGCCATGGAACATTTCGTGGATCGACGAAGCCCATTTCCATCTCCAAGGACATGTCAATACTCAGAATTGCAGAATATGGGCAATGGAAAACCTGTTCTAACATGAACTAGAACCTCTTCATTTTGCAAAGGTAACTGTGTGGTGCGGGTTGACACCATTGTTTATCGTAGGGCCATTTTTTTTCGAGGAGATGGGTCGTGCGGGTCCTGTTACCTGTACCGTCAATGGTAAACGCTATGAGAGTCTTTTGCGCAACTACATCATTCCAACACTTCAACAGCATGCATGTGTGGGTAGCATTTTTATGCAAGATGTCGCTTCTCCGCACATTGCAAAGCCAGTGAAGCAGCTGCTGAAGAGGCATTTTGAAAATGATAGAATTATCAGCCATCATTTTCCAACAGCCTGGGCATCAAGATCGCCTGATCTTAATCCTTGTGACTTCTAGATGTGGGGTTACCTAAAAAGTGTTGTGTTCAGTAGTCCGATTGAAAAATTAGCTGAATTGAAGGCACGCATTGCGCAACACATTCACAATGTGACCTCTGAGACAGTCCGATCTGTTGTGGAACATGCTGTTTATCGGTTTCAACTTGTGGGAGAAAACGGTGGACAGCATATTGAACATGTCTCGTGCAAGTCTGCCGATAATTAAAAACCGATTTCTTTGTTGCTTTTTATGCTGATTTTGGCCTCAGGAAAATTAAAAACAGATTTTTCCTATCCGATGTGGTAAGACCTTGTCGCGGTGGATGGGCTTTCCACTAACAGTGCCATACTTGTTGAATGACTTGGAAGTTTTTTTTTCAGTGAAAAAAAAAGAAAACGATACAGTCATGCATGTTGAAAAGTACAGTTGGTTTAACATGTAACGCACGCCATAGCTATCGTATTGCGATTCAAATGTCACTTGTAGCTACACCCATTTACGTTATGACTCTGAAAGCGCCATCTATTGCTAAAATTTAGAACTATTTTTTTTCTAATTCCATACCATTTCCTCCTCCTTCGAGTATATTCAGTTCAAATTTCATGTAATTTTGAGCAGTGGTTCTTTTTTCTACAGCTTTTTGAATGTTGAACTGATGAAAATCACCCTATATGTGTGTGTGTGTGTGTGTGTGAAAGCTATGGTAGTATTTTTTTTTTTTTTCACATTGCCAATAATTTCATAGCAATACATGAACACAGAAATACACTTGAATTCAGAAAGCTATTTCCATAGTCATAACCAGAAACAAAACAAAGGTTATGTTTTATGCAAACATTTAAATTTCAATTATAAGATGTGCAATTTGAGAATAACATTTATTCCAGAAAAAAGTGGAGTCTACATATTTTAAATAAAATATAGAGTAAATAATAATTGAATAACAAAACTATATATTTAACAGAAAGCTAAATCACTTAAGTTTGGTTTATTAAGCACAATTGCATAAATGCTATTAGCATGAATAAAATTTATACACTAATATTTTTATATTTATAATAAATTCTTTAAAACATAACACTTTTTACAAACAAAACGTCATTTGATGACCTATTTGTGAATGTTTTATTGTGTAAGCATCATCTTGCACATCAAATAATGTGAAGATATTTTTTACCTACAGTTTGTTTTAATAATCTGTATATACTTTACCTAATGAAATCTTCCAAAAAAAAGTGTTCTCTTATCACTTGCTGGTACACTGTGAATATGGCAATTACCCGATAACCATATTGAACACTTAATATGCATTTTTCATTGAACTGCTCAAAGGAAATTAGTCTATTTAATTTTTTCCTGAATCTTTACACTACATGACATCACAGGACATGGAAACATCCCATGCACACCACCAACATTTGTTGGTGGCCTATCAGGAACTCCAAGTAGTGTTAAAATTCTTGCTTTAATATTACTTGAGTTCTCAATCTTTTCATCATCATCAGGTATCATCTGCGAAAAGGGAAAAAAGGTAATTCATTATTATTTAAAATAGTAATGTATGAATTTTTAAGCAAGTATTTATGTTTTACTTCTTAACATTATTGACATATAGTAATCTGAATATACAGTGCTGAAAAAAGTTTGACAAAAAAAAAAGCATGAGATACGTCTAATGAATTATATGCAAATTAGTAAATAAAGTAGCATATAAAATAAGAACTCAAAGTGCACAATTTTAATGCTGAATAACAAAAAAGATAACAAACCTATTGTTGTTTACATATATTGTAGCTAATATGGCCTGGCAAAAAGTATAAGGACAGCCAAGATTTTGGCCAAAATAATATTAAAAAGTTAGAAAATTTCCCCGTTTCTCTATAATTAGAATCATTCGTGAAGACATGGAACCACAAAATTAATTTAATACAGTGTTTGGGATTTTTTGCGAAGCAAAACTGATCGCTCTAACTCATCTTGCCTATCATATTGTTGCCCATTTTGGTATACCTCATAAACCAATATACCCCAGTCAAGCAATTTTACGTCATTTGCCTCTAACCATGATTTTGTTGAAGCAGTTACATGGATTGAGGTATTATTTTTTTGAAAAAAAATAGTCCCCAGAGGTGATGAGTGGTGCCACAAGCAATAAATTTTGGGCCAGTATATCCTGATAAACATATGAATTTGTTCTTAGCCAAGAAAAAAGCAATTGGAGTAACACTTTCAGAAGCAAATCCACCCCACACCATCACAAAACCACCACTAAACTGTCGCTTTGAAAATATGGCTTTTTCATGCCAAAAGTCATGCTAGTAATAATGGAATCTGTCCAGCCAATCCAAATTGAACTTCTTTTCATCTGAAAACACAAAATTTTACTACTTATCTCCAAAAGCAACAAAGTTTTTTTAGTGAATTCAACTCTATGCTGCTTCTGTTGTTTTGTAAGTAGTGGTTGAGCTTTCATTTTTGAGTACTGAATGTTTGGATTCCTCATTCACAAATTCGTACCATTTGGCTAAAACAAGATAATCCTAAATTACTTTTAATTTGGAATGACGACTGCTTTTTATGATAGGCTTGCCTAAATATGTCTCTCTTTTGACGAGTAGTAACAGAAACTGGCCTACCTGTGAGTTTCTTTTTCCCATAGTTTGTCTGGATCACTTAAATTATATACAACAGTCTTAGATTTACTCATTTTTTGCAAAATTTTGCGTCTACTCATTCAACATGTTTTGAAACCAAGGATTTGGCCTCACCCAATCTCTGATAATTCTTTACTTTTTGGCATTTTAAAGAGCACAGTTGCTGTGAAACCAACTACATAAAGTGATATACAACCCTTAATGCTATGACAAAAACGAAATAAAATAGGCTAATTTAAGTTGTGACGTAAAAGATCCTGGCTGTCCTTATATTTTTTTGCAAGCTGTATAGCATCCACAAATCATTGAATGGTACATTAAAAGTAGTTTTAAGATTTTTAAAATAAATACCATTGAAAAATATTCAGTTCTACCTCATGGTAGTTTAATCTTATTTGCATAAAGTTATGTCCTCTGATTTTCCACATTTGGTGCTTTTTCGCTTGTCCTTAAATTTTTTTCCAGCACTGTACACACAGTTGTGTCACATTAAGTGATTAGCAGCTAATACAGAGAAGAATTGTTGCATGCAGCATGGACAGTAACTAGACAGGCTAGGAGTCACTCAATAAGGTGATAGCTGGTTGATATAGAGATCTGGAGCCATGCTGGATGCAATGCATCCAATAGCTGCTGGAAGGTACATGGTGGATAATTGAGATGGTCCCACAAACCCCCGATTGGGTTTAAGTCACAAATTGCATGCTTTTAAATCTAGGCCAGAAATAATTTCAATTACTTTGTTACTGATAGTTTCAGCTTGCCATCAATTATACTTGAAGTGGAAATAAACCTTACAGTAACCTCCTTTGTAACCTGACTAACAAATTTTACATACACAATAAGTTGCTTTATAACAGCTATATCTGTAGTTTCATCACATAAAATACTGAAATACCCTGCAGAGTGCAAGTCTGTCAAAATTTCAGATTTAACTTCTCCAGCTAAAATTTCAAGCAGCTCTTGCATTATTCTTCCAGAGGTGTAATTAGCATTTTGCCCAACATTGAGATGTTTTAAATAGGTACAACCCATAGCTTCACCGTGTTTCAGCAGTTTTTTATATAAAGTAGTATGTGGTAGTTTATTTCTAGCTAAAAAATACATAGATCTTAAAGCACCAACAATAGCTTCTCTCTCTCTAAACTATATAAAATTGAAATAGATTTTTCAATTTGCCCTAATCCAGTTTCTGCAAGTGCCTTTTTCTCTAGAATATCTGAACTAGATTCTTTATGTAACACACTATTTTCATGATCTACCAAGCTTTCCTGTCGCAGTCTAGTGCATGGAATGGTTATCCAAATATTATTGGTAACCCTTTTCTTACCGTATTTCATACAAGTGGAACACAGCATTCCATTGTCTTTACTTACTAACCATTCAAATTTTTTAAACCATTCCTTGTTAATTCCCGAAGTACGGTGTTTAGACGTGTGTTTTACATTTGAAGCAGATCCAGGCCTAATTGATTCATTAGCAACAAGGTCAGAAGGTCCAGCCTCAAGCATGTCCCTTTCGGAAATCGATGATTTACTACCGGTAATTGCGGTTGTAGACGTATGTTTCATGTACATTCTTTTCAACTTTGTTAAAATAACTAAACAGGTTCTTTCCCTGGACTAGCTTTTTACTCATTTTAAAAACACAAAGTAAAATACGGCTGCAAGGCAAATAAATATGCTAGACAGAGGAAATACCCACGCCGCGCCAGTAACCCAACTAGTGTAACAGACAGGAAGAGCTCCACGTTCTGCTCATGTGCGTAGATGTACGAAGTCCCTCACACATATGCAGAAATGCTGAGCTCCTCCTGTTGCCAGATGCTAGCAGTAACTCGCCGCTTTGCTTATCGCGCTGTTTTGTTTCCGGTTTTTTATACGCGGGGGAAGGATAGGAGCATGGCCAAACTGAATTAAGGTCGCTTTTAGCTCGGGCGAGTTCAGTCCCGATAGGAGTAATGGGATGGGAAGTTTTACTAAAGTCACTGGTTACAGTTTCATACATTTATGTAGGCTAATGATCAAAAATTATTAATTTCCTGTGTATTTTAATTTTTTTTTCCACGTTCGTTTTTCCATACGTTTTTGCCGGAATATCTGCCGGGTGGCTCGTAAAAACAGCCGGGCGGCCTGCCCATTCAAAAGATAGCAAGGGAGAACACTGCTCATGATATATGGGGTCAAGTTGTTTGAATAATGATTGGCATGCTGTGCCGTAAATCGGACAGCCATAATCTAATTTAGAAAGGATTAATGACTTATGGAGTCTCAGCAATGAACATCGGTCTTCCCCCAGGATGTGTGAGACAAAACCTTGATGATATTCAGGGCTTTAAAACATTTGTCTTGCAGATATCTGATGTGAAAATGAAATGTTAGTGAGCGGTCGAAAATAACCCAAAGGAATTTTATATCATGGACCACTCTGATAATACCATTTCCCTTTAGAAATGAGTTAGTTACCAAAAAAAAATCTTTCAAAACACGAATCGTATTGTTCGATGTGTGGCATGTGGCACTATCTTACTGCAAGGAACAAAATCGTTCATCGGCTTTCAGATGAGCAATGAACTGACTGATAATGTCTAGGTACACTGTTCACTGTTGTATTGAAGAAAATGGGTCCCACAACAGGAGCATGTGAAATGGCGCAACACACTCCGATTTTTGCAGAATGTAATGGAGTTTCATGAAAAACATTAAGATTTTCTGTAGACCATATTCTGCTGTTTTGACTATTTATATACCCACTCATATGAAACCAGGCTTGGTCGCTGAAGAAAACTTTATCAAGTTGTACAGTACCATGTTTTCCAACAAATGATTAGAACCACCTGCAGTAGCCATACGTTTTGTCTTATCAGGATTTTTCAGTTTATGGACAGAACACACACGGTACAGATAAAATTGTAACAATTTTGAAGCTTTCTGCACAGTTCCGTATGATAATCCTTCCTGAATTGCTAATTTTCTAAGGCTTTTTCCAGGTGAACATTACAATGTAGCCTGTACGTCAGCCAGTTTGTCTCTCAAAATGGAGGGCCTTCCTGTCCTTATCTGGTCTGCAACAGAACCGGTTTATGGAAAACGCTGTACTAGTTTCATAATCGTTGATTTGTCATGCACTTCTGAGGCGGGTATTTCTTCTTGAACTCCTCAATTACATACTCTTAAGATTTTCTGAAAAAAATATTGCTCTAAAATAAAAATTCTTCCTTTTTGATAAAATGCCATGGACATCGCTTGATGAAAAGAGAGCTCTAAATGCTAATGTACACGTTTACTACATTAAACAAAGTGCTTGTTATCTTTCTAATGGTATAGTGGTGCCATCCAAACATAAAAAATATAAGTATTCTACTTTCTCTTTAATTTATATATTTTTAAAATTTGATGTGTGCGAGTTTTCAATCACCCTGTATAAATACTATGGAAAACTAAAATGATAAAATTTTAGAAATTGTTTTAAAAGCACACTTCTTATCATCAATTAAATTTTATTTGGCGATAATAGTACTTTTTGCAGTGTTACAATTCTTACGTCACCTAAATTGATGTCACATAAAATCATATTGGTTCAAAAAGAGCTTTATACAAGTGTATTCGCTTTCAAAGTAAAATTATAAAATAATAAGCCTAAATTTTTATAACATGCCTTTTCAGAGAAGACTTTTTACATAACTCATTTCAAGCTGATTATGACGTTATCAACAAATAAAAACTGTATGCTGATTGGTTGAACTTAATTTGCAGTTATCACAAAAGAGTATTGATTTAGCACAAATTTCAGTGTTACTTCCCCAAGATCAAAATTTTTTAAGGAATACAGCTGTGATTTGTTCTTGACGAGTTTAGAAATATGTATATATCAAAATTTGAAGGAAATAAAAGTGTAGTTTGATAAATTTTTTTATTTAAATTGTACATCAAGGGGTTAATAATCCTTTTTCCTCACTAATTTTTAAAAATTGAAGAAAGTAATGATAGCATTTTTTTTTTCTATATATACGTTGAAGTAAGATTATAACAATACTCAAAGGACCATGAAAATATATTGTTATAGACAAGGTTGAAGATGATACATTCTATGTATGTTGGAACCAGGGGAAATTACTGTTATTGATAGATTTCACTGTATATACTTAGAGCCTTATAATTAAATTTTTCAACATGAAGCTATTAACTATCGACTTTTTGCTTCATTAGATCAAAATGTTAAAAAATGAATACACTAATATGATAATTTTATAATGCACTTGTACTTTTATTTTCCATTAACAGCAATTTTAGAGCAATAAATGTTTGTGTGAATTTTATAGTATAAGGACAAAAAGAGTCATGTTACACCAGAACCGACAGTTCTCTTAGGAACGCAAACCTTGTAAGGCCAAACTATAGTGAGCAGTTTGTCGGCAAGCATGTTTTTTAGCAATATTAAAGCTATGTATAATTTGAAATATAAATTGTCTCTCCAAATTATGTTTACTTATTCTTTAGAGTATTAAGTCCAAAGCCTTCTTCAGAAATCGAAGATACAGAACCAGTAGTAGCTTAGTGTAATTTATGAACCAGGATACATTTACACAAAAACAAGTTTACTGGAATTCAAACACAACCCAGTTTGCTCAGGTTATTTTTCATTAATTAAAAATGGGCTGCTTTACCCTGTGCAAATGGAGGGATCATCTGACCACTTCTCATTAGAGAAATAGGTTGTTAAGCAACTCTGTACATAGTTTCCTCAGCCATTTCTATATTAAATCAAACAACAATATTAATCAACGTTTATTGGCGTAGTGACACTACGCCAATAAACGTTGATTGATATTGTTGTTTGATTTAATCTGCGTAGTGTTCGATTTATATAAAAAATACATTTCTATATTGTCATCAGGTTAGCATTGGTTTCTTGGCTGTGTTAATTTAGTGTTAAGGAAATGAAAGACACTGTTTTTGAGGAATAAAATAGACATTTTGAAAAAAGTTGACAGAAATTCTATGCGGACAAAAATGGAATTGGCAAAGAAGTCAAATACCCCTATGTGTCGATACTTAAAACAATCAATTACCAGAGATCGGAAATTAAAGACAGTTTCAGCTTGTAGTCTTTCTACTTCCAAAATGTTGTACATGTAGACAGGAAAATTTCAGAAGTTTAAGTAACTTTGCTGCAGTTTTTTGTAAGTTTATCAGCACAAGGACAGCAAGAGCAAGGGTCATGCTATAAAAGGACCTACAGTTTTCTAAGAAGTTCAAACCTCTTATGGCTTAGGGAAGCAATCCCCAGACTACAGTGATGGCAATTTTTTTTTTTTACCACTGAGAACTGAATCGAACCCAGGATAATGGTACACTGGGAAAACAAGCTACAACTACACTACAACAGGACTGCTGTAGTTTTTTACTCAATGCTGTACACCAAATATTCCCATAAGTAAACCTTTGCTGATGGAGCAAGCAAAAGAGATTGAATGTGGCGGATGCTAAATTTTCAACATGAGAACTTAAAATATTTAAATTACAACTCCAAATTTCCTGTTGCATCGGATTCAAAAGCAAGCAGCAAAAACCATGATAAGACTTTTTTCAGTGACTTTTAAAAATACCTTATCATTCTTATATGAGCTCTTTTACTATTTTCTTCACCTATGGAGACACAGAAGATTGTATATTTAATGAAGACTGACCAATGGAAATAGAAGTTCATGACTTTTTCTTAAAGAAAAAGATCATTAGTTTCTTTATTATTATTATTCTCTACAGTATAAGGCTGCCATCTAGTGTGTGTGTGTTTATATATACATATTAGACTTGATTTTCAGTTATACACCTTTTTGTTCATATGGCTTTTAGAGACAGTTCCTTGAAAGGTTTACAAACAGTGCTTAACAATCTAGGTTGTTAATTAAATGGATTTTAAGAGTATGGTATCTTGCACATGTATTGGTAGTAGTCCATATAATAAGAGTGAATTTTTGCATTCAAATTCATTTATCATTACACAATCATTCAAACGTTCATACAGTTATGAAATTTTGCCTTTCGAAAAAAGTAGTTGATCACTAATTTCTATCATACAGAGGATTTTGCATTTTAAAACAATTCATTGAGTTAAAAATAGGGCATTGACTCATAAATATAGTACTTACAGTGAAAACTGTCCAAGGCAGAACTTGCACAAGGCAGAACTTGCACAAGGCAGAACTTGCACAAGGCAGAACTTGCACAAGGCGGAAACTTGCACAAGGCGGAAACTTGCTCAAAACGAAATTTTTTTTTACGGTCCCTTCAGAAGTCAATGGTAGTTAACATTATCTAACACAGAAACTGTCTAACGCGGTATCGGAAAGTACTATTCAGTCCCGTCAAAGAGAAAAACCTGCATAAAGCGGAAAATCGTTAGTAGGAAGGAAATTTTCTCAGCAGAAAAAGGAAAGAGGGTTGTAATACAATGCAAATAGCAAAGTGGAGGCTGGCGAACAAAAGACATTTTACAGATATAGAATGCCCTTGTCCGCATAGGCGTAGCCAGGGGACGATTTTGGGGGTTGTAACCCCCCATCTCAATGAAATTTTGTATATTTAACATAGGAATAAGGAGTTACAGCCTGTAACTCCTTCCTATTTTGCTTCATAACTCACTTATGAAACTTTTGTGCCTAGCAAGTTTGTCCTGACTCATTTTGTGCCACCACCATCCACAGTAGGTATACCCAGAAAGTTCGTGCCAGGAGAGTTGGGTAGTCACAATGGGTGCAGACAACCCAACAATGGCATGCAACACAATTTCACAATGTGTCATGTCTGCATCCCCAAATAGTGCCACCCACTTCTTAAATAAAAACGTTCATTATTAACCAGAACGAAAAGTTACTCATATGGACTTGATCAATTCATGGATAAACCCACCGCAAGGGAGAGTATCTTTATACAAGGGAATCATTATCTTTACAAGGGAGGTACTTTATCGTTACAATTTAAGCTTACATAATAGACTCTTTGTATGGAATAGGCATGTATAGTTAGAGTGAAGTTTTGTACCATATTGATCGTAAGTACTAAAACCACAAAATAGTGCAAAAATTAAAATTAATAAAAATAAAATGCAGTGATAAAATAAATATTTCTATCGAAAGGAAAATAAATATAGTCTTAAAGTTCGCAAGATAAGACAAAGAATAAAAATAGCATATGCAGTCATCTCTTACCACTGAATTTAACTATGTATATATTTTACATGTAACCTCCATAAGGCGGAAACATGCATACTACGGAATTTTTTTCCGGTCCCGTGAGTTTCTGCCTTAGACAGGTTTCACTGTATTATTTTTGTTTATGAGTTTTATGGCACAAGGGCAGTAAGGTTCATGCTACACTAGGACCTTCAGTTTTCCAAGGAATCCAAACCTCTTATGGCCTAGGAAACCAACTCCCAGACTACTGTAAACAATTAGTCAGTGTTTATTTTTGCACCAATGGAATCAAATCCAGTATAATGTAGCGCTAGGCAAACTAACACCACTTCTAGTAATTAAGTTCTAAAGCTAAAATATGGCAAAAAACAATACATCAATTCATTACTGTCAATAAATATATTGAATTAATATTTATAAAATAAAATTAACTTACTTTATCACAGATATGCTTGTAAATAAGACCATTTTTATCAACACTAAAAACTGAGAAGCCATCAACCCACCTGAAAATAAAAAAAAAAAATTATAATCAAACTGTGTACAGTATATATATATGAATCCTTGCAATCGAGAGATGGCAAACCATATGGTGGCATAGAGATAACATGTTTATCCACAATGTATAAAGTCTAGGTTTGACTTGTACTGATACAGGATATATGTGTGTGTTTGGTTTTTTTTCTATCGATCTGCATTAAAGGGCTTGATTCCCTGAGCATCGGAGGACTGGAAAGCTTGAAAATCTGCAGGTCCTAGCATGGCATGATCTAAACTGTCCTTACATCATGAAACACAACGAAGCTAAAGGGCAATCCATAGTCATCACCTAATTTAATGCAGAAACTAGGTTAATTAAAATACACTCTATAACAAAAAAAATCGATGCACCAAGAAGGAGTTGTCCGATTGTAATGAAATTTCGTATGCAAAGACATTTTGACCGAACATGCAAATGATTAAAATTTGGTGTCCAATGAATGAATAGCGGGAACTCCAGCGCATCGGAACTGCGCATTCAGCAGGTGTATATAAGGAGCGATTCTCAATATGTGGTCAAAATTTCTGTTGCATTTTGACTGCGGATATCTTACGTCGACTGTAACAATGCCTCGCCGAAAGATTCGTGCTCATTACGAGCATATGTCAGAGTTTGAAAGAGGTCATGCTATCGGACTGCTTGGCGCAGTATAGCCCAGATGCTCTTGCGCCATAAAAAATCCAAACAAGCAAAGAAGCTCTTGGATTGAAAGAGGCTGGTTGGACGAATCGAAGAATCGCTGGACATGTGGGTCGAAGCGATGCGGCGATTGGACGGTGCTGGCAAGAGTGGGTCAACAACGGCAGATGTCAGCGTCGGGACGGCAGCGGTCGACCTAGGGCCACAACAGAACGGGAAGACAGAGCGATTGTCAGAGCAGCTGTCACAGCACCGGATTCGTCGTTATCAACTATCCAACGTGTGGCCCGCACACATGTGTCCAACATGACCCTCTGCAGACGACTGAGAGAGCGGAATTTACGCTCGCGCTGACCGTTACGCCGCTTACCTCTCACGCCTTTACACCGTCAAGTCCGATTACAGTGGTGCCGGGCTCGATCAACTTGGAACTGCGCTGACTGGGGACGTATAGTCTTTAGTGACGAGTCCCGTTTCCAACTGTGTCCTGACGACAACCGCAGACGTGTCTGGAGACGTCCAGGGCAGCGTGGGGATCCTGCCCTTACTATCGCACGCCACACATGCCCACAACAGGGCGTTATGGTCTGGGGTGCCATCTCCTTTGATAGCCGGACCCCTTTGGTGGTCATTTCTGGCACACTTACAGCACAGCGGTACGTAGACGACATTCTACGACCGGTTGTGTTACCGTTCCTTTTGCGACACCCTGGACTTACGTTTCAACAAGACAATGCCCGGCCGCACACGGCACGTGTTGCTATGAATTGTCTTCAAGCTTGCCCAACACTTCCTTGGCAAGCTAGGTCTCCTGATCTCTCTCCCATAGAGCACATTTGGGACGCTATGGGAAGGCGATTGCAACCATCCAGGAATGTTGACGATTTAGCCCGACAGTTGGAGACAATTTGGCAAGAAATTCCGCAGGACACCATCCGGGATCTTTATCAGTCTATGCCACGCCGGGTGACAGCTTGCATCCAGGCCAGAGGTGGACCAACGCCTTATTGACTTCCTCCCTTTGTAACGGTCAAACTCTGCAATAAATCATTCAATTGTTCTGAAATTTTAATCGTTTCTTTTTCTATGTATGTTCTTCATATCCACCAATTTTTATCGCAATCGGACAACCCCTTCTTGGTGCGTCGATTTTTTTTTGTTATAGAGTGTATTATGTCTTCTAAAATATAAAAATGCAAGGTTCAATACACATTCACACAAATTCCCTGACTTTTACAAAGGAATTCCCTAACTAATCGCAAATAATAATTTTATTTTCTACATACAGGTTCACTGGTACGCATTATGATTCTTGTAACGTTCACTTGTATGCATACACCAACTTTTTTTTAGTCACACCTTATTTCACACATACATGTAATTTTTACATGTATATATTCATTAGTTAGAAGCTTCCATCCAGTGTTCTGTATAGTCCGTTCGCGGAAAATTGGCCAATAGTACCATCAGAATTCACGGGAGTTGACGTCACAAATAAGTTGGTTCATTGCAGTAGAGGGAAGGGCATCATTTCATAACTGGTTTTTCATGCATGTTTGCGGGAAAAACCAGTATGAAATGATGCCCTTCTCTCTACTGCAATGGACCAACCTGTTTGTGACGTCAGCTCCTATGAATTCTAACAGTACTACTGGCAAATTTTCCACGAAGGGACTATATGTAGAGGGTCCCCAGTAAATGTCAGTGGCATAACAAGCTTTAGAGCCTACTCATTTCCCCAGACAATTCAAGCTCTCTTTCCTTCACCACACTTTCTATCAACCTTTCCTCACTGCCTTCTTAAACAACTTCAAGTTATTCAGTTTTTTTAAAGTAATGTATTCCACCATTTAGGTCCTCTGTAGCCAATGTTGTCTCGGCCCATTTCTGTACGTATTTTAGGCAAGTATAGATTATATGCAGTTCTCAGTCTTTTCTCCCCATAAATTTCTTTCACCTCAATCACTTCTTTATACTTGCTATTTCTCATTCTTTGATACATTTTATTAAGGTGCTATACTCATCACTCCAAAAGGCAAATTTCCAAATTTCTTCCCTATCATTTCCCAATCCATATTTTGTTTCTTAAAATTTATTCCTAAAAACCTCTTCTGTAACATCTACAGCATTTTCTGATCTTTTTTTTACATAAATTTCCCTAAGTACTATTGCAATATCCTAGATGGCAATAAACAAATGAAAAGCATAGTTCTATTATGTTTTTTCCTAGGTACACAGTGTGAAATTTGTTTTATCCTCCCAATCCCCTGACTGATTTGTCTGCATATTCTGTTTGTTATGTTCATTCCAGCTGAGCTTTTCGATAACAGTTACTTTATCTGGTCAACTACCTCTACTTGATGCTCACTGATTTCAATATTTTGAATTCCTTTGAAATTTTCAATATTTTCGTTTTTATTTCTAAAGATTATTAATTTTGTTTTGTTTCCATTTACTTTCATTTGGTTTAATCTAAGCCAGTTTTCATATTTTGCTTCTTCCTTCCTTTTTCATATACTGCATCACATCTTTATCCCATAATATAACACTCGTATAGTCAGCAAATAGCGTTGTCTCTCCCACATCAGATATATTAAATATATCATTCATATACAGTAAAAATAATAGTAGGTCTAGGTTTGACCCCTATGGTACCATAAACTGGTTTTTTTTTTAAGTTCTGACTCCCTATTGAAGTTAACCACCAACTGATTCTTGTTACTCAAGTAATTCCTCAAAATATTGCTAATTTTACCTCTGATTCCATAACTTTTCTATAAGTATTTTTCTATCACATCAAATACTTTGCTGAGATAGAAAAAGATCTCTACTGCATAGTTTCCCATATCTAAAGCTTTTTTTAATGATTTTTATGGTTTCCAGTAGTGCAATTTCCATGACATCCCCTTCCAGAACCCATATTAGTTTGCTGTATGACCCAATGTTTGTCTAAAATGTTATCAATCTTTTAAATAACGGTCTCTCAAAGATCTTTGTAAGCACTAAGTATTGATATAGACCTATAGTTTCTCTTATTTTTTCTTTTTTTTTCCTTTTTGAATACTGGTACAACTTTTGCAATCTTCATCCCCTTTGGGATAATCTCATTATCTATTATTTCATTGTATATCATCAAAAAAGGGTGCACTGGTACATCCGTACATTCTCTGATCACTATAGGTACAATTCCATCAATTCCAGCTCTTTTTTTGATATTCAACTTCCTTAACTCAGTCATTAATTTGCCATACTCAATTTTCTTCACAAATATAATTTTATCATTTCCTAATCCCAAATATTATCTATATGATCACTTTCCCCTCCGTTACCCCTTTTTATTTCCTTTCCACCCACCTCTGCAAAGTATTCATTTATAAGATTTGCTATATCTTTATGATTTATTATTTCTTTATTTCTTGCAATCAATTTTTAAATTCCACTTGTATTCCTCTTTTCCTTTCCCAGCAGTTTTCTTAGTGTTGTCCATTTCTTTCTTCCACCGATATCGTTAAAGCTTTTTTCAAAGTATTCCCTTTTCCTGTTACCAATCAATTTAGTGACAGCGTTCTCTCAAATTTCTAAATTTATGCAGATGTTTAATTTTTCTCATTCTTACAAATCTATAATAAATTCTATCTGTATGTTTAATCAAATAAGTCCTTATATATCCACCCATTTTTTTGCTTTTTATCTTTAACTTTTTCCCAAGTAAATATCCTCTCATAATTCTCTTTAATTTTGTTTATGAATATTTTGTATTTTTCCTGGCTATTACTAAATTCCTATATTCAATCAATGTTTTGGACCGATTCCCTAAATTTGTCCCTATTCTCTTTACTAAAGTTCCTAATTCTTATTAATTTCTTAGATTCCCTCTTTCTATTCATTCTCATGTCAATTACCACTATTGCCCTATGGTCACTTTTCTGGTAATCCAATATCCCTGCCTCAGTATTACTTTCATTCGTAAACACAGGTCGACTGTAGTGGCTGAATTCATTGTCACTCTTGTGTAATCCAGTATTTTGTTTTCAAAATCCATTGTTCCCAATGTGTTTAGCAGAAGATTACCATTATATGTGTTTTTACTTATATCTACATTAAAATCTCCCATGATCACTGTTCTCTTACTACTACTATCTATCAGCAAATTACTTAACCAATTCAGTAATTCATTCAGATTTCCATTTGGTGGTATTTACAGAGCTAAAATTTTTATCCTTTGCCTTGCTACTCCTACTGCCTCCCAATTATTGTTTGTCTCCTAAGCTTCTTCCCACTTAATGAAGTTTTCCACGCAATTTTTAATATAAATTGAGACAACATCTCCCCTTCTAGTTTTATAAATTTTATGATACCCATAATAGTCATCTGTTTCAATGTAATCACTTTCTTTTCCCCCCCATGTCTCACTTATTTTCATCACATCAATTTCCATGCATCTATCATTTATCAAAATTTCTATATCATCCATTCTTTTTCCTACACTTCTGGCATTAAAATGAACTAGTCTTATCCCATGTTTTTTCCTCGAACACCATTTTATTTCTTCTTTATCGTCTAGCGATCTATTTGTTTGATATCCATCAACACTTGAGTTAAATTCTAATCCATCACCTATATTGCCCTTATTATCATTACTGTCATTATTTATCCTTGTCAAACAGCCTTTTGATTTGTCCATAATTGAGTTACTGTCATCCAGGTTGTTGATCTCTCCACTTCCATCAATACAATAGTACTTACCTTTTGTGAAGTGTTCTTAACTGCTATAATATTATCAATAGTTTTTGGTCTAATGACCTCACTTTTTATGTTCTTAGCAATGTAGTCACCAATATTAACATCTTTATGTTTATGGATCTTGCAACAGTCACTACCTTGACAGTCCTTTACATCGTCTCTGTCTTCATTCACTGCCTTTATAATATAGCAGTCTTCTCCATCTCTAGCCCTAGTTCTTTCATTCAACAATCAAAATATTCTTTCAAGGATCTGATTGTTATTTATACTGATTGCTCTGCTGTTCTCATCTTGCCTTATTTTAATTTTTCCGTCAACCGTCCATATGTATTTCTAACTGTATTCCTTTTTCCTTTTCCATGCCTCGGTGAAGAGTTTCCTTTTGAAATGACAAAGTTGATAGTTTATATATATATCTTTTCCTTATATCCCCATTCTCCCATTAGATCTTTAACTCTTATTAGATTCATCTTCTTTCTCATCACTCCTTTCTTGGTTTTTTGACTTAACAAAGCTTGCTATTATCACTTCTCTATTTCCTTTTCTGTCTAACCACTCTGTATGCCATCTTCATTTGCTTCTCTTCAATCTTCATTTAAAGCATATCACCTATCTTTGTAACCAATTCTTCACAGTTTTTATTTTCCCTGAAGGGTATACCTGCAATCTCTATGTTGGTTCTTTTGCTATGTTGGTCCGGTTCAATTAATTCTCCTGTCCCGATATCTATCTCCCCTTCTAAGTCTTCTACTTTCGCTTTTAATTATTATTTTCCTTATTTAATTTCTCAGCCCTTTAATAAAAACATTTAGTTCCTCAGCCATTGACTAAACTTTGAATTGAACTTTGATCTTGGGGGTAAATAGTTTTATGTTCACATGAAGTCTATTCATTAACAGATTTTAGGATTTTTTTTTAACTGACTTTTCCAGGTTTGACCAAAAAATCTTGTTTTTCCCTGTCTTTTGGAGACAATTTCAAATTCCGTGATAATTCTAGATTCTCCAGATGTGTGGGAACCCTGAAAATGTGAAATATTGATAATTATATTTAAAATTACGTGCAGTTATATTAAAGTGCTAGGTTCCCATAGAAATAACAGTTCAAGTGCAAAGAGTTAATATTACAAATATGAAAAAAATATGTAACCAGAAATGAATTTTACATTACTCAAAATGGAATAAAAATATAATTAATGTATAACATTTTATTATATGTGTTATACAAAAATATACAATCTATGTAAATAGTAAGGAAATAGACAACATTTTCAAGGTATTCTCTCCCTCTCTATAAAAATTAGATGTAATTTCATTATTTACCTTAAATTCATTTATAATCAACAGCTGCATAGTAAAGCCTAAAATGGATCTGATGATGTAACATTACTTACAATTCATGATATGTGAACATATATGCCCAGAGTTTCATACCTATTCAAACATAAAATGTTTTGTTTTATAATGCATAGGCAGTTAAGGTCATGCTGCATCAGGATCTAGTTTTCCAAGTAATCCAAACCTCTGTTATCTAGGGAAGCAAAGCACAAACTGCAGTGGACAGAAAAAAACCTTCATACCTTCTATGATACCATTGGAATCAAACTCAAGTTAATAATACAATGAATAAAGTTAATAATACAAACTCAAGTTAATAATACAATACTGAATTTGTTATCTCCATGTTATTGTAGAGCACATAAACAAAAATAATAGATTTGTTTGCAGAAAACTTTACCATATGCAATCAATTCTATAATATCCTCTTTTACATTTTGTATGCATAATTAGAGTCAAATGGGAACTTCACAAAGAAAATAGATTATGGAGGAATTAAAATTAATTAGGAAATTGATTTCTGACTTTTTTTATTTTGTTTTGTTTTTAAATTCAAGATAGGAATCCTTTAACCCAGGGACCTTTCACCCATGGCCTGCAGGCCACTTTCGACCCACCGACATGTTTTCTATAGCCTTCTGGCTCATGAAAAAATACAAATTGTTTCACACAAAAATAACACCCCCAACTTCCTCTAAGTCTTAAATCTTTGAGTTTTATTCAATTCACATTTTTACATTTTGCAATAAACATACTAAAATGCTACAGAACTAATATAACATCGTATTTCATTTTTCATTTTATAATCGTATTTTACTTTAGTTTTCTAACATATATGGGGATTAGGTGTAGTTTTATTGATTTGTAGTGCAACAGTGATTTAAAAAAATAATTTGACTTGGGACTTACTGAATTCTAAATGTTCTGATAAGAACATCTTCCCAACCATCCGACTGCATGCTCCGAAAATGACCCTACTATTCAAAAGCACTTACATCTGCACATAAGCATATGTAGAAAGTTTGACTTGTATAAATATATCTGCTGCAACGAGCTTTTCGATGAATTTAATACCGATCTCTTCGCAATTAGGTTTAAAAAGCAGGCCGTGCACTGCCCCATTCTGCAAAATAACAGTTTTCCGAAAATATGCTTTAAATACATTCATAGGGGATTAAGTGCCTGTCGTCTACAGCTCACTTGGTGAGAGCAATTGCATGGATAACAGAAGATCGTAGAATCGTGCCCCACCAGACGGAAAAACATTTCTTTTCTTTACGAACGTTTCACCATCTAACTATGCCATAACATCGGCGTTACTATTACTACGCCTAAAAAACGTTGATAAAAATTGTTTCTTAATATGTAGAAAGTTCATAAAGGGGAGTTATAGGCTTACAATGGGGGGGTTATAGAATTACAACTCCATATATTCATATGTATATATACAAAATTTCATCGCAATGGGGGTTACAACTCTCATCAACACCCTACGTACACCAGTGTGTCTATGAACTGCTTCTTTCAAGAAGGAAGTTGGTGAAATCAAAAGTTAGGACCAGAATAACTGACGTCCACCTTGTAAGCACTTTTAGGATTGTAATATCAAAAATAAGACCGGATATTGACAGGATTGTTAAAAATAAGCAGTGCCAAAAATATCACTAAAAGGTTTGATTTCGCTTTATATATTCATAACTAAAAGAATTGTAAATGTATTTTGCTTCCATACGTATTTTACATCGCTTGGCTGGTTGGTTGGTTGTATTTTTATAGTGCAAAGACTTTACATTATAATATATATTCAGTCACAGAGGCGGATCAAAAAAGCATTTTCGGGTGGGCATGCAAAACCAATATCAAGACTTAAAAAAAAAGCCAACGAATGTGGATCCAGGGAAAGGGTGGGGGCACTTCCCTGGGATCTGCTTTTGTTCAATCTTAATATTGATGATACAATAGTATGGCCCACAAGTCAGCAAGCATAAGCAAAATTGGCCCTTGGACTGAAAAAGGTTGAAGACCCCTGCTTTGATCCATAACAGTCTAAAGAAAAAATACCAAAGCACTCAGGCCAAACTTGAATTAGTGATTATTAGGTTAACATCCTAATGCTTTAACCACTAAACTATTAAGTACAGCCATATATAGAGCTTCTGGAATTACCAAAATTCCAATTTCAGAAATTAATTTCTCCATATCCTGCCATCTTCAATTAGGAAGTTCCCGCTTTAACAAACGTAAGTATAATAAAAGCTCCATGCGTCACTGCACTCACAGTTTAACACAGTCAGAGCATTACAATGTAAATTCAAGGATCAATTTGAGTCCAACCTGAATATATGTACAACTATTTTCCCCTTCAGACTCTAATGGATTAAAAAACATTCTAGCTTGAATAAAAACACATAGTGTCAAATTAATTTCTACAATTGGAACTGTTAAAACAATGAAAAATATTTATTAATTTTAATTTTTTTTTTGATGAACCTCTTTTTAATAAATAATTTCAAAGTAATATAATTAAAAATTTACATAGTTGTTTACTTGGTTTTTATGGCGCAAAGACAATAAGGGTCATTCTACACCAAACAAGGTGAGGCTGTACAATTAAAAAATGAACAAATACTATAATGGTAAAAAATATATTAAAATGTATCAAATAAGACTGAAAAAAATATCAAATAAAAATTAAAAACGATTTCATCATTATAAAATAGTCGCATAAAATGTCATAAAGGTAAAAATGATTTCAGGGAAAAGCTAATGACCACTGCTGATTAAAATTTGTGGAAATGGAAAAAACATATAAAGCATTTAATGATTGGTTACATGCAGCAAACATTGGGGCCCTTCAACACATATTTATGAAAGAAGTGTGTGTGGCCAATGAAAAGTCTAGCAAAAAACAACCCCTTTCCCACACTCATGGAGCTAGACTGCCACACTATTAAAAATTTCCTTCCCAAGATTAAGTGGTGGGTCAGAAATATGAATATTTAATTGGTATTAAATATTAGTCATAAAAATGACATTTTATTACAACTGCACAAGTATTGGTATTGGATAATTTTAATTAATATTATGCTTTAGTTTAGAATAACAAATTTGCAGTTAATTGTTTTCTTAACATATTTAACATTTTGTCCACATATTTCCATTGATAAATTACTGAGTTTCTGTCTGGCACATATTTTATCATTTTATTCTACATGCTGTATCTTACGTTTTAAAATTGAATATAGTAATATATTACTTACTCGGGTTCTTGTTCAGGAAATTCTTTCCAAGTCAATAACTTATGTTTCCACCATTGAGAAAGCATTTTAGAACGAGAAAGTCCAATAAATCGCCATCTAACACGAACAGTTCCATCTTCTAAATGGTGTGTAATTTTTAATATTTTAACTTTCACTTTAGAAAATCGCAAATGGCCATATATCTGAAGCATATACATCTGCTTCTTGTAATTAGATATTCCTCTAAAAAAATTAAGCAAACAACTCACATTAACACCTAAAGAAAATTCATAATCCAAAATTGAAATTGCAATGCAAGATTAAAATCAGACTGAAATTTATAAACAAGACTGATAAGCTGATAAATAAAACACAAAGTTTCCAGAGGAAAAAAAACCAACATTGTGCCAAAAACTGGCTTACATGGCCGTACTTGCATGAAATGGCTCCCTTTTTTAATGATATATTTTATAACTTGTTATAGAATTCAGTCTTATTGACATATAGTCTTAGACTAATACTCACCAGTGACATATATATACCAGGGGATCTAGGTAATCCCAAATGGACTAACTAGTGTTTTTGCTTTTTAACAATTTTTCATGAAAAGTGTTTTTGTTTTTTCATGCACAGAGTTTAGGTATGTAATCTTTGAAAAAGAAAAGACAATTCGTAAGGTATTTTAATCAAAAAAGGAGCTGTCTTCTCTCTCTGTGTTCAAAAACATTTATGACAGTAATAGCCAAACAAGTTAACTGTTTGATAATCTCACACATTCCAAGAAGGTACAACACAAACCAAGCTTTTTGGAATCAGCAGCTATTCTATCATCTAAGAAATGATATAAAAGCTATGGAGCGATAAAAGCACTGCGGAAAAGTTGCATATAGTGTGGAGAGTAATCTTGCTTCTATAACAATGTTGTTCTATACAGACCTTCCTTACAGTTCCTTACATTTTACAGTTCCAGTTCCTTACATGAAATTTAAGGAATTTTAAGGACCAAAAATAGTAAAAGGTCTATCAGCAAATGGAAATCAAATGGATCAGAGATAATCTATGCAACAAACTTCATATTCAGAATACTATTTTAAGAACAAAATAAAATTAGGATGTATTTATTATATAATTAAACATAATCTTAAAATTAGCAATTATAAAACAAAAAGTTGAGAATGAAAAAGCAAGTTCATTAAAGTGTTCAAGTAGTTAGCTTTAACAAGATAATATAAATCAAATAAAGTTGGTAATTAAAGTTAATGGGTTTCACAGATTTCTAATAAATTTATTTGAATATCACATTTATAATTCAAATTTCCTTCCATTAACGGAAATGAATGTCACAGACAGCACAATCCTAGCTGTAGAATTTGGGGTGACCCGATTTTTAAAAAGTTTGGCAAAATTCAACAATGGGAGCTGCATACTCCTTTTTCATTCTTCCCAATCAAGATGTAAAGGTTAGTCAAAGGTTGGTCGTTTCGTATAACTATAGCATATATTGACAAATATCAACATCCTTAATTTCAAACAGTTTACTCGGTTACAGCAATTGCTCAAAGCTTTTGAAAGACGTTTCCAGTTAACGGTATTTCTTCCTTCAATCAATTTATCTTTAGCATAACATACATAACTTTGTCAGTTTTAAGCCTAACAATAAAATTCAATCAGTATTTATGGTTTCCTGATAGTGCCCATCATTGTGTCATAGAAAAATTTGGGTGTGTCGCCAAATTTGGAAAGTTTAAACACTAGTAACTAACTATAACTGTAACTGTGAAATGTACATTACCTTTTCTGCCATCACTCATGAGTGCATATCTAGAAATATAGCAGTTATTTCAACACTGGCGTAAGGTTTAAAACACGACGTTTTGAGAGCCAACTGCTCCCTTTGTCAAGTGAAGGCATTCTGCCTTCACTTGACAAAAGGAACAGTGTTTTTAAACCTTATGCCAGTGCCGAAATAGATGTTTGTTAAACTTTATTAAATAAAAAATTCGCTAAATGGAAAATATGTTATGCTGTTCCAATGAATTTTTTTAAACCGTTAGTTACATAGAATCATGTAATTCAGGGTGTCCCATACATAGTGTTTCATCTAGAAAAAAATTAGGGCAGGGCACATGATATGTCAAAAGGTCATTTTTTATTTATTTATTTTTTTGGCAGGAGGCAGGAGCTTATAATACACGGATACTCATGCTGAACATCTGGTTACATCAGCTTTACTGCTACTAACTGCTTTAAACAGCATCTTAATTGATTTAGTTCCTATTGCTGTTTAATTTAAATTTTTTAGTTTTCGTTTGCAGATAAGTAAATTTAAGTGATTTAAATCCAGGGTTAAGTATATGCGTAAGGCGATAGGGAATTGTGCGTGATTGTGATCTAATGGCAAGATTTAAAAAATCCCAACTTTGTACCAAAATAATAATTAAATTAATATAACTATAATTTAGTTAAACAATATCCTATACTATATGACAAGTAAGCTTCATAAAATAGGGATGTAAAACATGCTTAATTTAGAACTTAACCCTCTGACTGCGCAGTTTTTTTTCTTTTTTAATCAAAGTCGCTTCAAAAACTGCATATTTTTTATTACATATTTCAAATCTACATGTAATTGAGAGTTAAAATATGTAGCACATTTTTGTAACCAAAGATGATGAGAGATGAAAGATGGAAAAATTTCATACCCAGGAAAATCGCTTGAAAAGAAAATTTTGTTACTTTCATGTTGCCCGTGGAAATCACGGGATAAGCAGTCAGAGGGTTAAAGACAAACGAATTGATTTTAACAAAAATCTGACCTGAAAGTTACGTGGAACCGCTAACATATATCACAGAAGTCCATGGTTGATAGTCTGCAAACCTTGCAAAAGTGCTCTAGTTTGAGTTACATATACGTGGGTGGCAAAAATTATTGTATAATAAATTCCCCCACGAAAAACTCACAAAAATCTCGCCCCGGAGGCTTTTCTGTGTTGACCATTATTTGGCAATTGTGTTATCCCTGTGAAGGGTAATAATATCATACAAAGTGCTTTGTTTACAAATATTCGTCTGCAATCTGGTTTTGCCAAAACCATCAGTGTTATTACGGAAATGAAATGCTGGACTACAGAATTTTTACAAACCAATAAATTTCGTCACGCGTTTTGGATTCTAACGTGAGAATTTAAATTATCAATGGGAAAGGATGGTACGATATTTTCCAAGGGCTGGGAGGGATATTTGGGCAAAAGGGCTGAAAAATTGAAGGGCAGGGCACTTAATGGTTCAGCAGGGCATTGCGCCCTTCTATTTCGCTTTAGATGAAACATCACCATAAATTCTTTAACAATTCAATAATTCATAAAAAGATAAATTTGCATACTGCAGCATAATTTGCACAAAAATAAAGGATGAGGGGAGTTTTTCCCCAGGGAAAAAATAAAATTTAAATTTTCAATGGTAGACGAGAGCAGTTATGGCAAAATGACATTCAAAACTATAAATTTATATGCAGGTAACCAGTGAAATTTAGAAACATATATTCAAGGAAGAAATGTTCAAAATATCTAAAAATTTATGAGAATAAAGTAGCAAAAAGATTTAGATGTAAAAACTTTGTTAAATAAAGAATAAACTTCACAAGGTTCCCTCTCACATTGGAGAGAAAAATTCATTGACTTGTCGAGATTTCCCTGACTTCTATGGCAAAATTTCTTGACTTTGCCAGGTCCCAACTTTTATGGCAAAATTCCTGACTAAATACAGAGACTCAGTTGTGCAAACCCGTTTGCAAAACCTGGTCAAATGGCAAATAGCTTCACTTTTATTGGAGATTTCGTTATTCAAAACAGAAGTTAGTAAGATTTTCTCTGACTTTTTCAGGTTTGAATAAAAATCATTCTTTTCTCAGACTTTGAGAGAAGATCATAAGAATTCCCTGACATTTCCAAGTTTTTCTAGGTACATAGGAACCCAACTTCATTATTTGGAGATATTTTCATAAGGAAATTTTTATAAATTGTTCAACCATCTTACAAAAAAATCCTAAATAGAAAAATATAGAAAATAGATGTTTTTTAAATAGAAATTTAACTCTATTAAAATAAAGAGATCCATTATTAAACCAAAATTCTTACCTTGTTGTTATTCCTTTAAAATTGTTTTGAAACACTATATCTTGATGGTATATCGAAAAATCTTGAGATATTCGAAAGAAGTTCAAGAGCTAAAATGGAGAAAGACATCAGTGTTCAAAAAACCCTATATTTAATCATAATGCCTAATAGAAAAATGAACACTGCCACATTAATCTGAGGGAAAAAAAATAAAAATATATCAAAGACATTGTCTCAAAAAATGAATTAATAATTAATTAATAATTAATAGTGAACAAAATGAAAGTTATGCAAGTTTTTATTTAAAAAAAAAAGGTTTTGTGTACTCACTATGCACATATACCCTGCACATTTTAAAAATTCTTAAAGTTAGGTCAAATTTGACAAATATAAATGAAGTGTTATAAGTTATTATAAGAATAAAATTTAGAAACACAGAAACAGACATATATATTTGAACATACAGAATATTCTACTTTTATCCTTATTTACTAACCAGTTAATAAGAATGCATTTTGTTAGATATAAACATAATATATAATAGTAAGGCATATCTCAAAAATTTAGTAACAATTGCTATTCAGTAGTTACAAAGAAATTATAATACAAATAAAATATTTTGTTTCTCTTTTATATTTAAAGGACAGCACAGGTTGTCCTGTGCCAAACTTCCAGTTTTCCAAGGAATCTGAACCCACTTGGGCCTAGGGAACCAACCCCTAGACTACAGTGAACAGTTAATTGGCAAGCATAATTTTTTGTTGTTTTTATTACACAAAAATCAAACCAACGATAACCACAAGCTAGGCAAATATGTTATCACTGCAGCACAGAAGTGCTGAAATAAAATGTTAAATACATTCATTTCATTATATAACACATACTGTTTGCATACGTAAATTCACAACTATCAATATATACTCTCTACTTTACTCTATCGATGTAAACTCAACTATCAATATATACTAAATACATTCTTGTTTAAAAATTATACAAATGCGTATCCCAAAAGTATAGGCACAGTTTAAGTAACTTAGTTAACACAGTTAAGTAGTTTTTTCTATTACACAAGGGCTGGAATAAAAACAGACATCACGAATAGTTAGTATAAAGCCAAAGTTTTTTATTTTTATTTTTTCTTCTAGGACGCTTTATCAGAATGTGGAAAGCTCTCAGAAGTTTAATAATGAAAAGGTAGCTCTGGTGTGGAAATTAAAGTCTAATGCAGGAGTGTGTCAGAAATTGCAATGTAATTAAATTGACTAAAGCCTGGTATTTATAGAGTACTAACACACTGCAATAATTGAAAGGCAGAATATCACACTGGAAAGTCATATTCAATCTCTACACACGATGACAGAAGGTTTGTGATAATAGCATTTTCGATAAAATGCCCTTAAGATAAATAAAAAGTGAGCTTCAACTTTCAAAGAACACTGCTCACCGAAGGGTTAAAGAAATGAGTACAACAGTTTACCAAAAAATAACTCGAAAACCACCAGTGAACTCATACACAGCATAAAATTACAATGGGCATGCAAACATATGTTATTTGGTGAAAAATGGCTGTCAATAACATTCAGTGAAAAAAAACTGTGGAATCTCGATGGTTGAACATCATATTGACATGATTAGAGAAAAGACTGCAGTTTTTTCAGTAGATAGAAAGGAGAAGGATCCACGATAGCTTTAGTTAGATTTGGATTTAATGGA
The DNA here is from genome assembly GCA_006491805.2 of Dysdera silvatica. Lineage (NCBI taxonomy): Eukaryota > Metazoa > Arthropoda > Arachnida > Araneae > Dysderidae > Dysdera > Dysdera silvatica. The sequence continues at coordinate 59,553,394 of QLNU02015360.1, forward strand.
CAAATACCATGTATTTATAAATGAAAAGCAAAACTCGATAAAGACTACAAAGGGGTTCTTGAAAACAATTTGGTGCCCTTTGAAAAATTTCTCAGAGGTCCTATGGGTTTTCCAGCAAAATTGTATATCCACCCAAACATAACATTCAGCAAAAACATGGTTTCAGCAGAACTACACCACAAATTTACCCCTCAATGGGTTTTCCAGCAAAATTGTATATCCACCCACACATAACATTCAGCAAAAACGTGGTTTCAGAAGAACTACACCACAAATTTAGTCAACAAAACTATCTGTATCAAAATCCTATAGCTTATGGGGATCTGGAGATACACCATGTATGCCAATGGCAAGCAGCATTTCTCCATAAAAGAGCTAAAGGAATCCATAAAGAAGGCACAGTGTACATATAATCTGCCCCGAAATTCTGCAAAACCTTGTTTCTTCCATGAAAGTTTACAAAGTCACATACAACAACGGTAACATCCTATAAATTTAAAATATGGATTGTTATGATTTTTAGGAAGGAAAAATCGATTGGCATGCTCTATTATAATCAAAGCTATGACAATATAGATCAAAATGAATTTTCTAATAGAATAAATTAATAACATGGATATAAATACACAGTCATGTTAGTTACAAAACTACTAAAAATTTTAAATGCATAAAGAAAGGTTTTATGAAAATTTCAGAAAATAGATGAATTTAATTAAGAAAACTTCCATTAAACATCTCAAACTAGGAATGTCATCAATATTATGTTTTGCAGAAATTATAAACAATATGTTCATACTAATATCACTACCATTAGGATAATGCAATTGCCAAAAAAAAATTCTAACAATAAATCCTATTTTTAAAGCAAAACTTTTTAACTATTTTATTCTAATTTGTTTTCAACAGCTGGCTCTGAACGTTTCAGCGATTCTTTTTTTTTTTTCCCTCTCTCTTTCTCTCATGCTGGTTCATAATATGTTTTAAATAGTGATTATAGGATAGGCGGCATATTTATGCCAATAGTTATAATTAATAGCAATGGTCAGGTTTATACATACTTTATTACTGTTCACGTGTTTAGTTCTTTAGAAAAAAACATTCAATATAATTAAGGCTTACTTTACTAAAAGCACAATAACTTAAACACTTTATATGAAATCTTATTTATACTGAAGCACTGTGAACTATACAATATAATAATTCAATTATGACAACAAATTTTTGATTGACACATGAACAATTTAAACAAATTCTTACGTAAGTGTCTTAAATTCATTTCAAAGACTTCAAGTTTTTCCAAAAAGAATATATATTGTAATCATCATCCATAAAAAACTTAATGTTTATTAAATGAAAGTATATTTTTCACAACTCCAATTAGTAAATTTATTCATAACCGAGCAGACAATATACTGAAAAAATTTTATTTAATATAATTACATAAAATGTAATAATCCTTTTTATAACCCCTTTTACTTTTAGAAAGAAAGTAAATCCATGTAACGTGAGAAAATGTGTCTCTCATGGAGAAGTGTCATGGCAGAGTCAAGCTCAAAGATGCTGTTAAGGTTTGTTTCTCAGAGGAAGGGACACATATTCGATTAAAAAAAGATATGGATGTGGAACCGCCCAGAAATAAGGAAAGAGTATACACTATTGGATGAATGAGATGAGTTACTCAGGTCTAATAGGTCAATGAGAAGGGTCGAAATTGACTTCAGCCTCCCTGTCATTATGTGGACAGGAATTTTGAATTTCTATATTTTATGTCCCAAGATTGTACTATAAGTCATCTGGAATGGGACCGATGACTTTATATGACCACCTCCCCCACCCTGATCCAAGGAACATTTATACGCAACTAAAGTTACCAGTAGTCACACCCAGCCCAGCAAGCTCAAAAACAGTGACACGGTACCATTGTGATATGTGAATAGGAATTCACACTTCCTGCCTACTGGTTATTAGTTGCATGTTAAAGTGCAACCAATATATTTTTATATATGTGTTTCTTGGAAATTTAATACATTATATCTCATTCCTTCCAATTAAAATTTCACAGAACTGATATATTTCATCACTCTATAAAATTAGGAAGACCTTTCCCATATGAAACAGATCATCAGTAATGTTTGCCTATTTATGATTTAATATACAATGACAGTTCATGCTGATTCAGAATCTAGTTTACAAATATTTAGCTTTCTGAAAAACTTCACGATCTGATTATAATCAGTTGTATAATTGTGGAAATATTAAAAAAAAAAACACTCAAAAATTTCATAAAGAGATTTTAGTTATTTTTAAGTAGAGACAGTAATTAAAAAAATCCAAAAAACCTAGTTTAACCTTAATGTTTGAAACTAAAAAAAAAATAAGTACATTATTTTTAAAAATATCAATGATATATAAGGTAAAAATTAAGAAATGAAATTCACAAAAACAAGTTAAAACATTGAAAATAAAATAATCTTACAGAATCAGAAAGATGATTTATCACATTCAGCAAACATTCCTCTGATGGTTTATCTTGCTGATTTAATGTTTCTGTTTCTTTCCGTGGTTCCTGACTTTCAGAAAGCATTACATTAGTATTTAAAGTTCTCAGTGTGAAATCAAAATAAATTATAAAAGGTTGGTAAGCGGAGAACGATGCAAGAGCATGTGACAAAATCTGATGCTCAGTGGGAAGACAGTGGACAACACTTACATCATAATGAAATGATGAATTTGATATTATGTTTTTGAATTCTTGATTTAATAAAAAGTCTTCGTTTCCATAAATATCACCCACAGGGTTTAATTTAGAAATATGTACTACATTTTTTTCATTATAAATGACTATTCTGTTCCTGTCATCAAGACAGTTTTCTGTAACTATCATATCAGCCATACAGTCATTTTTATCAAGAACGTTGTATGCTGGGTATAAGGCTTCATGTTGTAACGTTGATAAAAGGTGAGGCTTGAAAAGAACCCCTTCACAAGATGTAGAAATCTAAATGAAAAGCAATTAATTAGTGTGTATAAAGGAAACGACCAATACTAAATTTAAAAATTAAAGAACAGCATTTACATACAGAAAAATTTAGATTGACCGGATTTTATCTTCCAAAATTGCTAATGTGATCAGTTTGAAAAATGGTAAGCCACTGAATCATATGTCTGCAAACATCTAAATCTAATTTCAAAGCTGCTTCTAATAATATGGCAATATGTGCCATGTTATAGGGATAGCAATAAACATTACAACCCTTATTCTCAGAAATAGAATCCAAGGCTACAAAGAGTAAAAAACCTTACACCACAGCAGTAAATAAAACTTAATTAAAATTACTAACTTTATCACATCACTAAGCCTGACAAACAGAACATGATTCCAATACCTGCTGCAGCAAGCATACAAATCCACATCATCCTAGACTCTCGCAAAAATTTAAATTTCTATGGAACAGTTATGACAAGATTATTAGCTGTCTACATGTTAAGGTATTACCTGTCTAAACGTTAAGGTTAAACCTGTCTACACCCTGCGTGATCTATTACTTAAAGTTAAGGATCGCGTCCCTGAGGAGGAAAAATCTGGTGCTATTTACCAAATACCGTGTGGAGACTGTGACAAGGTGTATGTTGGACAGACGGGAAGATCGATACGTCTACGAGGGAAGGAGCATATGCGTGCGGTAGCTAGGGGAGACGATTCAAACCAGTTGGCTGAACATGTCTTCAGGGAGGGTCACGAACCAGATTGGCATTCGATGAAAATATTACATCAGAATGTGACGAATCTGGGGAGTAGACTTTTTCTGGAATCATGGGAAACCTACGGTTTGAGGAGTCGTGCAATAAACATCGCAAAACCTCTACCAGAACCTTACAGGATTTTTGCAAAACCTCGAATTGGGGGTGTTCATCTGACATGGTCGGGTGCGGGGGCTTTCCCGTCGAGGGTTTCCCCAGCTGGAACTGCTCCGCACCAGATGACGTCAGATGGGGATTCCCAACATGCGGGTATATAAGCTTAGGACTTTCACGAACTCTTCATTCTGCCTTCACTTGACAAAGGGAGCAGTTGGCTCCCGAAACGTCGTGTTTTTAAACCTTACGCCAGTGTCGAAATAACTGTTTGTTATGGAATCTCCTGGTGAAACTCTGTATTGTTTCGTTAAGATTATTACCCTTCTGCGTAATGGAATTTCTAGAAAATTCAAAGCGAGCTTTCTCAATCCCACAGATCCTTCAACTCTTACATGAACACCTTCTTCCGCAAGTATAAGCTTACTTTCACCAATATTGTATAGGCTAGCCTTAATTCCACATGATGCTTTCATCTTCAAAATTCTTAAATTTCACTTACCTGTCTAAGAAGACATTATTCCTTTTTGAACAGGTCGGTTTTAAAATCCAATTCTGTGAATAGTGTTTTTAACCCTATCATTATCACAATCTTGCAATCAAAAGACTTTCTAAATCTCATATTAATATAACTTGCACTAATCTTGTCAAATGCATGTTTTCCCAATCAAAACCCTTCCCAGTGTTTCCTAAAATCGGCATTGCAATTACAACACTTTTTTTAAAAAGGCAAGTGAGAACTTTCATATTACGTTCTCTGTTTTTAATATAAAATTTATTTTTTACAGTTATAAGACAATATTTCTATTCTCCAATTCAACACTGCAGTGATTTATATTTACATAAATCGAACACTACGCAGATTAATTCGCTTTCGCTTTCTTTTTGGTTTTACGGCTCAAAGACTACAGTGGTCATGCTGCGCCGGGACCTACTGTTTTCCGAGGAATCCGAACCTCTTAAGGCCTAGGGAACCAAACCCCGGACTACAGTGAGCAGTGCGATCTTTATGAGATCTCTGAGTAAGCGTTCTTTTTGCACTGCTGGGAGTCGAACCCGGATTAGCGGCGCACTAGGAGAACGCGTTACCACACTGCGCCACCGCAGGGCACAGATTAATTCAAACAACAATATCAATCAACGTTTACTGCAGTGCATACTAAATGTTTCGTGAATGTGATTGTTTACATATAAGCAAACTAAAAAATCCTTTATATTCTGGATAACTAAGCACAAATAATAGTTTAAGAAATAAATTTAAAACTTTTCCATCATATGTAAATTCTAAAATTTTCATAATTTTATGCTTTTGGAACTTTCTATTTTTTGTTAACGTAGATTGCATTTGAAGTTGGATTTTCTAGAAGCTTTCCATACTTATAAACAAATATCCTTGTCAACAATCATAAATCTTCTCCTAATTTCAATAATGCATATAGGAAGTCCTATGAAATTCCACTAACTATAATAACTGTCATCCCTTTTTAATTCTGCTCTTCATTATTAAGACTTCCAAAATATTCTCCACCTATGGATGATGCTACCGCCAAAAAACTACCAGTAAAATAAAACTGAAATTCATGTCCACTTGAAGTCAAAAATTAACCTGTCACTAGCCTTTTAGCCGAAAGGTGAAGTTAGCCAAAATTTAGCTAAAAAAAACTGCTGAACAATTCGCCCAAAAGCTCTAAATAAAATTAGAAAGGTGATTAACGTTCATAATAAACTCCATATCGCCAATGTAAACCATTTGATGACATATCAATTAATAGGCCAGTTAGGAAGGAATTTGATTTTAAGACTGCATATCATGCATGGTGTATATGCTCTAGCAACAAAAAATCCAGTCAAAGTATGAAAATAATTAAATGACATTGCATGGAGTTGACTGTTTCTGACCAGAATTTATTAACTTGAAAAGAACTTTTCTGATTCAGCTACAACTTTTAGGTGTAAGTTAGCCAAGAAGTTACAAAAATCCCTTTGGCCGCTTACTCCCTGCATGAAGGTCACTACATTAGCTTCTTGACAATGGACAGTTAAATCTGTCTAAAACATGTTAATATGCTCTAGCCCAGAGTTGTCCAACATACAACCCGCGGGTCACAGTCTGCCCCTGGAAAACTTTTTGGAATAAAAAAAATTCCACAACAAAAATTTGAGGTTTTTGCAGAGAAAAGGAAAAACTCCAGGGACAGTATGGGTGACACCTTTCCATATTGCAAGTAAATAAACAAATGAACGGAAGAAATTCTGAAGTGAGATTTTTTTTTTTTTCTTTTTTAGGAAACCACTGGCCTGTGAGATATGTGAAATTTTTTTAATTGGCCTGCTACCCAAAAGGTTTGGAGAACCCTGCTCTAGCCAATATCTACAACTCTACAAAGTTATTAACCTTTAATGCATTGCTTGCAGTGCTACATAAATTTTTATGCTTATTTACGTTTTAACATAAATAAGCTTAAAAGTTGTAATAAACGTTAAGGCACTTACAGCTTAGTTTAAAATCAAAGTTAAAAAATAGCTGTAGAACACGAAGTACATATCGAGTAATAGATGGGCCAAACCATTATTTTAAATAATAGTTCTGCACAATAACAACATAATTCTTCTAATATATTGTGACTGAATGTTTACTTTGCATTGTAGAACAATTAACCAGAAATGTGCAGCTGCTAACATGCTAAAGAGAGAAAACATACCTAAACTGACAGCGTAACATCGTAATTGTTGAGCTAGGAAAAAAGGGAATGTAACAATTCATTGATCCATAATGACTACACATGAACTTTAAAGCAGTCATAAATATAAAGAAACACGCAAAAATTTACTTGTTTCATTTTATTTTATGCTTGAATCGCATTGTATCAGGACCTATAGTTTTTTTAAAAGAGTCAAACTTCTGCCACTTAAAGCAATTAAATTACAAACTGAAGAATACAGGAAAAACCATACTATCCGGAATCCAACCCAGAAACGATGTGGTAGAGAATTGTGTTATTACTGTGCCACTACAGAGCCTCTATGGCAATGTTTCTCAACCAGGATTCTGAGACTTCATAAGGATTTGACCACAAATTAAGAATTTTCATACCATATAACATTGTTTTGTTTTTTTTTTGTTTTTTTTTCCAGGATGTCTACCCAAATTCTATTTCAAACTTCCCTGACTTTTCCAGACATAAACTTAACAAAATATATTAAGGTATAGTATTTTCGCAAATTTGCATACACAGAACAATCTTTTTTTTAATCAATGAAGTTGCTGAACTACTACAATAAAAATCAAATTAATTTAAACTATAATTTTTTTTTTAGACTTTCTAAATTGGAGTCATAGTCGTAATGTTCTCTATCTACACTGCGTATTTTAACATTTCATGCCTTACTTTAATGGTACAACCACCATTAAAAGCCAAATAAAAAAGGAACTATATAAACTTGCAAAAACCATAAAACACTGTTGTAATTAGTTGAGCAAGGATAAGTTAATAATAAGAAGACATAGTGTCTGGCCAAATTCAATTCTAAACTTCTCTGACTTTTCCAGATAAAATCTTATTGGATTTTCATTCACTAATTTTCAGTGGCAGCTCGCGTATAGGCACTGTGGAACTGCAACACCCCCTATTTCCACTTGATATTATCGATAACATTTAATATAATGTAATCATGAGAAGTCAAAGAAGCATGTTGATAATGTAGTTTCACTGTCACTTTTAGGAACCACAAGTATTAAGGAGAAACTTAGTGACGCATACAGACTTTCAGTCAATGAGCATAACATAAAGGTTAAAAAGAACCGTGAAATTTTGTCCAAAATAATAGACTGCATTTTCTTTTGTGGAAACTTTGAAACTCCCTTCCGTGGACATGATGAAAAAGACGATTCAGTAAATGAAGGGGTATTTAGAGGATTAGTAAATTTTGCATCTAAATTAGATTCAGATTTGAAGAATTACTTAGAACTCAGTGCAGTCTTCAAAGGTGTTCCTAAGACCATTGAGAATAAGATAGTTGACTACCTGCTACAAATATACCGTGAGGAGTTAAGGACGGAAATTAGAAAAGCTTCCTTTATAGCTGTCATTGCTGATGATACAATATATGTTTCGGAACACACTCAAATGGTCCTTGTTCTATGGTACGTATTTAATGGAGAAATATTTGAGCGTTTTTGGGGATTCTTTATTCCAGAAAATCAAACTGCAGATGACATATCAAAACGTATTTTAAAACAATTGGACATAATCCTTCAAGGAAATAGACAAATACTGATAGCTCAGACATTTGATGGTGCAAATGTCATGAAAGGCAAAAAAGCAGGAGTTCAAACAAAACTAAAAGCAGTTTATACTAATGCACATTTCATTCACTGTCATGCACATCAACTTAATTTAATAATGAGAAATGCAGCAAGTATTACATGAAATACAAGAATATTTTTCTCTCACATTTTGGCTATTCCAACATTCTTCTCAAGATCACCGCAACGTGTGTCCATTCTCAAGAAGCATATGGAAGTCAGCATTCCACATCCATCCTCTACAAGGTGAAACTTACAGACATGGAACATACGGACCATAAACAGAGCTCATGAAAATTTGCAACCTTTAAAAAACTGCTTTACTGAAATTCAGTCAACATCAAATACAGATGAAACAATTGCAGAAGCAACAGGAATACTTGAATGATGATAATTTTAAGTTTTGGTTAGAGCTTTTTCATCAGATTATGCCTCATGTTGAAATAATTTACAACTAAATGCAATCCCGAGAAATTAGTGTGCTTAAAGTTAATGAATATATAACAAATTTCAAAACTGCTATTTTAGAATTGAGAAACTCAAAGTACTGTGAGAATCCTTCAAAGACACTCATGGCAGAAGCTAAGGAAGTGTGTGACCGTATACGTGTTGATATAATGGACAGATATTCTTCCACTAAACACTTAGTAGCTGCTAAATTGCTCAACAAGAAATGCTTCCCTAGTTGTAAGAATGAACATCCCACAGAAGAGACAGTACTGACCACTGAAGCATATGCCGTGATTAACAAAGAAAAGCTTGAAACGGAACTAAAAGCATTCCATTGTAGGTCTGATATTCATGAATATTGCAAATTAACTGAGCTGCTGAATTGTATCATGGAAATAATCTAGATGATGTTTTTAGTGAAATTATGAAACTGATAAAAATCCTCTTGACAGTTCCCATGATTACATCAGAGGCAGAACGCTGCTTTTCAACATTGAAAAGAATAAAAACTTTTCTAAGAAGCACTATGAATTCGGAACGACTAACTGCACTTGCAGTGCTTTCAATGGAGAAAAATTCCTTCAGTTGTCATCCAGAGATCAAGGAGAAAATTATTGATCTTTTGCAAATTAAAACAAGAATAGACTTATTTTTTAAATGAATAGATCAAGCCTCAGCCAAATAATTTAGGTTAAAAGTAAGCAGAAATGTTTGATGAGTAGCACCCCCACTCACTCCTTTAGCTACAAGCTGTCACTACTACTTTTAATAAATAATACATTACAATGTATTAAAATTGGCATAATTGAAACAAGTTTCAAGACTAAAATCCCTTAACACAAATCCCAAAGCCATTTATAACTCAATTACGGTGAATTAACCAATTTTAAAAAATGTATTTCTTTACACTAAAAACTGGCACTAATTAAATATTTACAGCAACATTTTCATTTGGCCCTTTTTAAGTTCATTATAAAAGAGTTTAACTATATAATCGCAAAGCTGATGCTTCATCTTTCATTTGATTTAGAAAATGTGTATGGCTATACACAAAGGAAAGGAGACTAGTGTGATCAAAATCCCTTATGGATTAGATAATTTAACTAACAACATTTTTTTTTTTAAGTTTTAGTTACATTTGGCAAAACAATCTCTCCTGAGATATACATGGGCATGGTAATTTTATATAAATTATATTAGTTTTGGTGCAAAATGTTAATTTTTGGAAGAAGTTTAGTCAAAAGTACAAGTTTTTCAAATTTTTCAGTAGGCAATGTGGGACGAAAAGGACAGTTCATAAAAATTATTTTAATTAGCTATTTATTATAATCTAATAACGAATTTCAAATCTTTCTGACTTAGGCTTTTACACTTCAAATTTCCCTGACTTTGGCCTTTGTATATCAAATTTCCCTGACTTTTCCGGATAGGATCGGCAGACACCCTATGATTCAAAGGGAATTGATTCAGGGATTACTGACTCACATATTCAAGGTTATTATACAACTAGGGGGCAGTTATTTGGACTTACTGTGGAATCTTTAGTTTTATCAATAAAGCGACAGTGCTCAAAAACAAAATTAACTTTATAAAATTCAATTTCTTTTTGAACGAAAAACGTTGAGCACAGGAGAAAAATCCATCATAAGTGTATATAATTATAGGAGCCCGTGGAAGCCGGTCCCAACCCCCAAATAATTTTGAAAACGCTCCGTTTATGTTGATCGTTGAAGTCCATGTAAACAATACTTAGGAACAACATAGCTGGGCTAAATTTGGTACGAAACAGTAACAATCTGCAGAAATGTTCTTATTTGCAAAAAGTTTAAAAACTTACATTTTTCACATATATTGAATTTTTAAATAAGTAACTAATTTTAACAATATTTGCACGATAAACAAATTGGGCGCCTAATAACCTAACATATCCAGCACACAGCTTCATGTTGAAAATCAAATTTAGATGTTTTCACTGGAGTTGATCGATTGTGATTCGATTAATTGATATGAGAGATTTTATAATCAGTTAATCGATGTGAACATGGTTTGTAATAAATCGATTAAGCGAAATTTTGTATGAATGAGAAATTATATAACTCTGTACCTGTCTGACATGCTAATCTGCCACTCAAAATCATTGTTTATAATCATGAACAAGTATGTTACTTACGATCAAGGTTATTAGATTTACCAAAGGTTAGGCTTTCCTTCATCGCGTCCTTGCATTGGTTAGAAAAATGACGTCATCATCGGGACAAAACGAAAAGATTCCGTTTGATCTCATGTACTTTCATGGGCAGTCAGATAGCGTTGAAGAACTCGATAGTTTTGTTTGGTTTTTTTTTAAATGAACCTATGTGGTATATTATTTGGAGGAATG
>QLNU02015360.1:59564484-59576674 GCA_006491805.2 Dysdera silvatica
ACAAAATAGCTCAAGAACAATTTGCATAAACCAAAACAGAACGCTGGGATGGACAGATACAGCAAGACGCAAATATAAACGGTGTTGGAGTGTCCCGATGGTGACGTCATGAGCAGAATTTAAGAAACAGGAAAGCGAACTACGCAGCCGAAGTTGGCCCCCTCTGACTTATGATATTCTTTTTATTTGTTTTTTACCTTCAGACTAAGACATGAAGTGTACCGAAGCAGCCGGAATCCGGACAATAGAAAAATATTAATTAAAGTAATGCAAAGCACCGTGCCATAAATGAATTAATCAACATCTTCGTATGGTAATTTTCTACTCAGATAACATATTTCTGATAAATACGCCAATATATTCTCATTACGGTGTACATTCACAATCGATCATGTGCTAATGATTTCGAGTTGGTTTCTGATATCAAAGCATTTCTTTAGTATATTTCCTGCAGTAATAAATATACGTATACCCAGCCAGTACAGAATAGCAATTGACGGAGCATTACGAAATGTATCCTACCGCCACCATATTGGAAATCTACATCAAATAAAGCAGCGATTTTCAACCGGTGTTGCGCGAGATGTCCACAGCTGTATTGCAAGAATTTAAAAACATTCAGTACTTGACTACTTAGTCACAAACACCCTAAGACACAGAGACCCTGGTTTCCCTGAGATTTTCAAGTAAAGATATAGCAACAGCTAACACAACCATAGCGTATAATGGAACGCTGACAATAACGTAGCAATTCAAAACTCACACGGGGCTTAAATGGCTCTAGGGGAACTCAAGTGGCTTCAAAGAATATAGATATAGTAGAACCTATGTTAACCGAAACAAAGGGGATGATTCACGGTTTTGGATAATGAAAATTTCGGATAAAAGATAAACTATGATTTCTGAAGTTAGAAGGTGGAAATACGCAACAAAATCTCAGTACGCATTCTAATAATTAAGTATATATTAAAATGATATAGAATATGTACTCTGTTATGCAATCCCCAGAATATTTTTAATTGCTTTCTTTTTAAATCTTCAATTTTCCTTTTCTTCTTTCTTTCACGTCATTTTCACGCAGCGGCATCTCGTCAATTTTTGATTAGAAGAACATTTGAACGGTGTGCTCATCAGCGTAGAGTTTTCAAAATTATTGGGGGCCCCAAGCACACATTTTGTACATTTATACATTACAGTATATTAGTGTTTCATCTAAAGCGAAATAGAAGGGCGCAACGCCCTGCCGAACCTATTAAGCGCTCTGCCCTTCAACTTGTTCGCCCTTGTGCCCATATGTCCCACCCAACCCTCGGAAAATAACGCACCATCCTTCCCCGATGATGATTCAAATTCCCACGTTAGAATCCAAAACGCGTGATGAAATTTGTTGATTTATAAAAATTTTATACTCCAACATTTCATTTCTGTAATAACACTGGTTGTTTTGGTAAAATAAGATTGCTGACGAATATTTGTAAATAAAGCACTGTTACTAGGTTTGTAGATTTTCAACCACGGACTACTGCGATAAACGTTATCGGCCCTGTATTTTTCCAATTAATTTTTTTTAAATCAATTTGTCTACATTTAAGCTCAACTAAACATGTTTTACATCCCTATTTTATGAATCTTGCTTATAAGATAGTATAGGATATTGTTTAAATTATAGCTATATTAATTTAATTATTATTTTGTATGAAGTTGAGATTTTTTAATCTTGCCATCTGGCAACAGTTCTGTTACATCACAATCACTCGCATTTTCCCTCCGCCTTTCGCATACATTCTGGGAAAAAAAATAATCCTCCAAAAAATGCTTACCTGCAACAAACGAAAACTGAAAAAATTTATTTTAAAGAAAGCAGCAATAGGTACTAAATCAATTTAGACGTTGTTTAAAGGAGTTAATAGCAGTAAAGCTGGGGTAAACGCATATGTTCATCATAAGTATCCGTGTATTTAGAGGGCTAAAAAGAATGGCCTTTTTTCAGGCCATGCCCCCTGCCTCATTTTTTTTCTAGATAAAACACTATGTATATGTAAAATTGCAATTTATTTCAAATTATTGGTGCTCGGGCCCCACGAGCCCATATGACTTTACGCCTATGGGTGTGCTTCATCATATTGTTCAACAAACCGTAATGCAATCTGAAACAAAAAGATACAGTACATGCTATATTTTGTAGGAAAATCTGTGCAGTATTTCAGATAAGCTTTCATGCCGTAAATCTGTAGAAAATTTCTTACCTCTAAAGCACTGATAAAGCTCGTATCGTCGGTGATACTGCTGCCGCTCTCTAGAACGTTGTCCTCATTGTCTCCTCCTTGCGTCTGGGGTAACACCCTGTCAACAGTGTCTTGGTCGTTAAAATCAAGTTCAGAATCATTGCCATTTACCCATTCGCTAATCCCACTTAGGTAAATTTCTTCATATCCAGGAACGTTCTCTAAGAAGTCTTGGAAATTATTTTTTTCTTCTTCGTTCTACTTCATCAGAAATCAAAATTCCATCGAGCACTTTATCATAACGCTTTACTAACATTTTGCACAGTATCTCGTTTTCCACCAGGAAGAGTATATTTCTTTCAAAAATCGTAAAAAAAACTTTTAATACTGCACATATTTCGGTTAAAATTGTTTCGATTAACAGAGTTTTTACTGTATACCCCGATTTCCCATTATGTCCTTTGACTGTACGGTGGGTCAACTATTCCAAAGAGCAGAATAAATTAGCAAACCAACTATCAAAGTAGAGTTCTCAAAATTATTGGGGGGCTCGAGCACATTTTATGTACATTTATACATTACAGTATATGTAAAATCGAAATTTAATTCTGATTAATTGTTGGGCGCGGCTCGGGCCCCACGGGCCCATATATCTATACGCCTATGAAACCAACTGAGCTAGCAGTCCAACAGATTGTCGGGTGGCACATCCGTGAGAATCGAAATGTGCTTATTATATACTTTATTATAAATATTTGGTATATCAATCACAATCATGCCCATTTTTTATTTATTTATTTCTTGCTTTTTACATTTTTGTTTTTCACCAGATCGGCGAATTTTTTGGTGGGTCGCGGGATGAAAAAGGTTGAAAAACCCTGAAATAGAGCAATGATTTTGCTTTGGATCTTTCAGGGGAATGGTGTTTTACTTTTGTATTCATTTCTATTTGCCTATAGATTAAGATAAAATATTTATTTCATTTTTCGCAAACAGTAAACAGCAACAATAATAATAATTTATAGTCTACAGCACTTCCTTAATTGAACATTTTAAATTCTAGCTTGAGATGAGGAGAAAAAAACAATAATCCTTAAGTTATTATATGAAATAATTGCAATTAAATTAATCTATATTTGGCGCAGTATAGCCCAGATGCTCTTGCGCCATAAAAAGTCCAAACAAAATAAATTAATTTTCAGGGATACAAAGTAGTCTGACGCTAAAGATTAAAACTATTGTCCTTTAAATTGCATCACTTTTTAAAGTGATGGTGAATTTTTCAAAATGTTTACAATTATTTTTATGATTTATATCAATTATATTCATATTCCTTATCTTTGTTTATATTATTTATTATGCTGTTGTTGTTTGTTATGCAAAGTGCCATCAAAAATTGCGGTGAATGATCATAAAAATCTGAGAGTGTAAAATATTTTAAAAGGTATACCTCAAAACAACATAAACTTTCACCAAGAGATTGCATAACAACGGTTATTTCACCACTAGTGTAAGGTTTACAATACTCAGACCCGACCTTACTGTAAACAGGTGGAAACAAAACATCTTTCCCGAAAAAATACTGTTTTTTAGAAATTTATTTTTTAAGTGATTTTCCCGTCTTAATGCTCATTAGACTTTATAAAAAGCGACTTCGTTACTGTTACAATCCTGCGACTGAATTTCCTTGCGGATGTGCTGGGATTTGTTATTATTATTAGTCTTTTATTGCATGTTTTGCAAGAATAACAGTCTTATTCTTCATCTCTGCAGATTCTTTCTGTAGAAAAGAGTTTTTTGGCAATGCTTTGAACTTTTCTGCCAATTGAACGAAGTCGGTTCTATACGTATGTGGACTTACAGGTGAAAATAAAAAATAGAGCGAAGAAAGTCGAGTAAGGAGAGTAGATGAGTACGAGTTAACAATGACTAATTGGAAAATACTCCTCAAACATGGTGAAAACGTGGGAGGAGTATTTAATTGCTGTAAGAGCTTGACGCGATGAGTCTTGGCCCTTCAACAATGAAACAGTCTATGATCGTTGGTATCGATGTTAGAACGAAAATCACAAAGAGGGCTATCAAAAACACGCTAATGATGGAGGATGTAATTGGTTGGTGGTATTTCTAGTAGAAAAAGCAGAAATAATGCATTTTGTTTCCTCGATAATGAGAGACTGAGGAGGTTGAAATCCAGTGGGATGAAGCAATATTTAAAGTAACAATAACTGTTCTTCCATTTATTTACCATTTCTTGAAAATAGCTTCGTTTGATTGTCAGTAGTGTTCATTGAAAAATTTCCTAATTTAGATGGATCGTAGGGAAATCTTTATTTCTTGCAATTTCATCAGCTAAATAATTAATGTCTACAGGATGGCGCGTAATTTCGTTGACAAACGAATCTGATCACAATTTGTACACATGAAAAGCAATTCAATAATTTATTCAAATACTTACAATGATATGGTCTAATAAATATTCTATGAAAATTTTATTTCAATCGGTTCCCTCGTTCTTTAACTACGGCCTGCAATCCTCTTCGTCATGCGTCTATAGAATTACGCACGGTGTCCATCGACATTTTACACCATGAGTCGCGCAGGTTCTTCTTCATAGAGTCTATGCTACGGTGTTGGATGGCATTGACCTTTGCCTCTAAAAGCCTCCCCATATAGCGTAGTTCAGTGGGTTAAATCAGGTGACGAGGAGGGCCATTCTGGTGACGAAATGAAATCAGTAGTGTTCATTCGGCACCACTCTTGAATGATTTTTACCCCTTGGGCTGGTACCGAGTCTTGCTGGAAAGTCCATCGCCCCTGTTCGAAGACACATTAAGCCGCCTCTTTCAGATGATCCTCAAGAATTTTGTCCCGATAGTAAGCAGCATTAATTTTTACTCCGGGTTCCACAAAAACGAGAGGAAGGTACTCAGAGAGGAGATGGTTCCCTAAACCATCACAGACTCAGGCTTCTGAAAGCGTTGAACAATTCTTACATTCTGAGGAATATCTGCGAGACTTGATACATAAACCCTGTCATTTTGAGCGTTCATGCATTCTTAACTAACGAATATTTTCTCATCAGAAAATATATTTTCCCCACATCTTCATTAGCGTACCGCCGAAGCGACGCCTTCGATCTTTCGAGTCCGGACCTACATTGCTTCACTATCAAACCGTAAACTTTACACCGTTTATTAAAAGGTCTTAGTCCCAGATCAACCTACATAATTCTATGAAGTTATCTACGTGAAATTTTCATTTCGGAGGCCAGTTTTCTTTGTGATCGTCGAAGATTTCGGCAAATTGGAGCCTTTACAGCTTTGATTTGACGTGGCGTCTTAATGTTGCGTGAACGACCAGTGCGGGGCTTGTCGGCGACACTGCCGGTCTCTCTCCATCTTCTAATAGTTTTGGATGTCAACTGACGCGAAATGTTGTCTTTTTCAGACGCCTCCAAATGTCAGCCTGACACTTACCACGTAGAAATACAGGGATAATTTACTGACGTAATTCACTCATCATAGTGTAAGAACAGTAATACTGATCTTGGCCTCACTAAACTTGTTCTTTATAAAGGCTTTATCTGCGCTAGCAATATGCAAGTCCTTCGTCTTTTTCACTGCGCACTTTGGTTTTTGTCAACGAACTTACGGGCCACCTTGTAAACACCCTCTGCATTTCAGATCATATCTTACGCTCCTTCGTTTCCAGTGGTAATACACGGCGGTTCTAGAAAACCAATTACAGCGTTAAGATGGATTTACCTGAAAATAGCATAGTCGTAAAGTTATATGGGCTCGTGGGGCCCAAGCCCCTCCCCCCAATAATCTGAAATAAATTGCGATTTTACATATACTGTAATGTATAAACGTACATAAAATGTGCTTCCCATAATTTTCAGAACTCTATGTTGACGGAAAGTAGATATATAAAACTTGTTTTATTGGTTTGCGAAAGATACGTATCTTTTAGGGAATTCCTACTTGTTGTTTTAGCAGAATCAGGAAGGGTATGTTCACATATTTTCATAACCAGAACATTAAAATATGAAATAAAATATTAAAAACAATTTAGAACTTTTACGATACATTTTTCTCTATTTTATTATTAAATCTATAAAACAATTCGCATTTGCATATACCTAACATTATTATGATCTAAGCTAAATTAATTTCGTTAATAATATATTTTTTCAATAGTCATAAATCTCAATCTGTAAACTACACTGATATTTTTTATTTTAAAAATTTGTCGTTTCTTATTTAATTTTATTTCACTTTTTCATTTGATAACTTATAACATTTATTAAAATGTTCGAATTAAGTTTTCAAAGAACCTTAAAAGATGCCAAAGTTAAAAAAAATAATTAAGTAATTATAGATTTCCTTTATACCATAAGCGAAATAGATAGGTATCTAATTTCCGTACTCAACTTTCAAATAACAATTACGTTTTTGTAAGTTGTGAATAAATTTTTCCGAAAAACATTTCAACGGTTTTTTTTTTTCCTACAGTTTGGCAGTTGACTTTAAACAAAACATTGGCGATTTTATTACGGTCACACGCATGAAAAAAAAAAGTTGCTTTTTTCTAAATCTAATTCTTCAGATTGATGTCAACTTTAGACAACTAATAAAAGAAAAATTCGTCGTTTCAAGGTTAGAACTCCCCTTTTTTTTTATATATTATAAAATATATTTTGAAATATATTACTAAATATTGATTTCCGACTATAGTAACCATTTGAAAATTTGCTTGGTATGGTGTAAGGCAGTGGTTCTCAATTTGTTTTCATCGCAAGCCACTTTGGATCTTTTTTTCCTGTCGGCGGACCAGAAGATATGAAAATGAAATTACCTTACACGCTATATAGTTATTAGCGTGGCTAGGTGGATTATTCTCCCCCTACAAATTTTCTGATTCAATGAAATAGCATTGAGGTAAGAGCTTTAACCTCCCTTTTAGAAAAAAATTAGCCCCCTTAAACTGCAAGCCCAGTTACTCTTATGTATATAGATGAATACTGGAATATTTGTAAAACCAGTGGAGTAGGAAAAGGAGGCCCAAACCCCTCTTATTGGATATCAAGCATTTCACATATTATTGATACTGCAAGCGATTTTTGGAGAAAAAAAATGAAGTTTGAAAAGTGAAAACACATATAAAATTTCTGCTCGTAACATCGACATTTTAATATTTATTTTATTTTTACGCAGGGTCCCCCCCCCCAGTTTCTTATCTTTTGTAGCAGGGGCAGTTTTTACTATTCGTGGGCTGGATCTGGCCCGCGAGCCGCCTATTGAGAATCACTAGTGTAAGGATTACGAAAATATACAGTTAATGCGCTGTTTTTGTAAACACTCTGTATATTTTTCCGTCTGTAGGCTGACTGTGTTTTCCACTTTTTCTTACTAAACATAAACAGAAGCGTAACCAAAATTTTGGCGCCCCTAGAAGTTATAACATGTTTGTCTTTTCTATAGTATTCGCAGACTTGGCGCCTTTTGAACATCTTTGGTCTTGGTGCCTTTGAAAGCTTTCCCATTTCCAATGCCTGGTTACGCCCCTAATTCAAAAATTTAAAGCTGAATATAAAAGACGAGTAAATAGAAAAAGGTTAAATCTTTATAAAAAAGTGTATAAAAGAAACATAGTTATCTTTAACCTATAAGAAAGATAAGAAATATAACAAAGAAAATTATAAACTAATAGCAATAACCTCCGTCTTCGCGAAATCATTTGAAAAATTACTTTACTAAAGAATAATTGATTTTATAGACAATGAGTATATAATAGATAATTCCTAATTTGGGTTTAGAAAGGGCAAATCAACTGCAGGGGCGCTATTGAGAACAATAAATATGGAATTGGCATTTTTTTTATCTGAGTAAAGCATTTGATGTATAGAGAAATGATAGACGAATGAAAGATAGATGATTAGAGAAATATTAATTAAAAAAATTAAAATTTGCGAATTAAGGGAGAAGATCAAAAATTTATTGAGCAGTTATTTAAAGGCTGGAAAACAAGTTGTATATATTAAGAGAAAGAAATCTAAATTATTGGTTAATAATTACGGAGTATCCCAGAGCTCCAATTTGAGGCTATTATTGTATTCCTTACATGTTAACGATATATTCAACGTGTCTGATGTAGGAAACGTCACATTATTTGCCGCTGATACAAGCGTCATTATTACTGATAAGGACTTAAATAAGGTAATGTAAACAGGTATTGATGAAATAAAAAAATATGAAAAATGGTTTGCTATTAATCAGCTGAAGTTAAATGTAAACAAATGAAAATTAATAATTTTTTCAGGTAAAAATAAAAAAATAGATGACGATATGATTAATAAATCTATAACAGTTAATAATAAGAAAATAGAAATAGTGGATAAAATTTATTTCTTAGAAGTTCAACTTACAAATAAATTAAATTGGAATGGTCATATAAACAAAATAATAAAAAATGTATGTAAAGGTATAAGAATTCTAACACGAATACGTAAAAATCTATCCCCACAAATAAATATTGAATTCTATAATTCTCTGATTAATTGCCATCTAGTATATTGTAACTGCATTTAGGGCAATTTGGGTATTGTTAACAATGATATTACAAAAATTTGCAAAATAAATCAATCAAACTGATTAATAGAGACAATAGAATAGACTTAAAGAATTTTTTAATGAATTCTAATATATTGCAAATTGAATAGATTCATAAATACTGTATACTAATTAAAATGTTTGAAAGGATGAGAGAAATAAACATACAGATCTTATAAAAATTCAATTAAACGAAAAAGAAGTAGATATCGAAACTATAACGAATTAATATTACCCAAAATAAGAACAGAATTGGGAAGATGCAACATAAATTACATAGGACCTAAATATTAGAATGGAATACCAGATAAACTAAAGCGGTTAAATAATATAGTAAAATTTAAAAAAAAAGCTTAAAAGATACTGGATAGTCAGTAATGTCTAACAATTTATCGAAAATTAAAAAAAAAATCAAATAAAGACAAATTATAAAAACAATTCACATAAGAAGTGCATTACATATGCGTGATCTTTAGTAAAGAGTGAGGGGTGTTGAAATATGTGGAAATAGCCTGGTAGCTGCACGTATTGTTTGTGTGAATTATTACGTTGAATCAATCTGAGGTCTTCAATCCTGTTATATTCATCATAGACATTTTCTTTGGACCTTTCTTTGTGTAGTCATGTATTGTCACAACTACTGTTTAAAGAATAATAAATATAAAGTATTATTATTATCATTATTATTAATAAATGGAACTTTGTAGTATATAAAAGAAAACTACCACTCATCGCATTTTAACAGTGTAATCTAAACACCACTTGAAACAAAACTAATAACTCCAATCAATAAAAAATATTACTTTTTTATGACAGAAAAATATTAATACACCTCCTAAAACGTTAAGTAAAGTTTCGCAATTAAGTGCACTCTTTAACAACCATAGGTACTTACTTTTGGGTTACTACTTTATTATAGGTACTTACCTAATAGGGTACTTACTTTATAGCTTAGTAGGAAAAATATCCCCTACTTGCTAACTGTAAAAATCTGGCTGCCGGGGCGACTTGATTTGTCGAACCTTGCCTATTAGGATGTTAGATTAACTACTAATAATTAACTTCTGATCATCAAAACCGAGGTTAATCCCAATTACTTTCAATAATCGATGCTCTACAGCAAGGGTCGACAATCTACGGCGTGTGAAACAATTTTCAATGGCATGTAGTGTGAGGTAAAAGTAAAAACAAAATTTTGAACATGATCGTTAAATTTAAAAATCTGCTTGATTTATATTAATAATTTGATAGTAAAATAAACATTCACAACTTGGTAAGCGAAGGTCAGCACGCGGAATGATATTGCAATGTTACTTCGGCACACCACTATTAAAAGGTTGCAAACCCCTGCCCTACAGTCAGTGGCGTACTGATAACCTCCGCAATACCCGCAAGGCGGGGGGGCAGAAAAAGGGCCCTCCCTTTGTTGTCGTTTAGTTTCCATAAAATGTATAAGTAAAAAAAAAATATATATATAAATTTTTAGTGAACAGGGATATTTTTCTTAATCTTTAGGTAAAATATAAAATAAAATGAACGGTTTCCAACTGTGGCAAACTCATTACGCTTATTTACTTTAGCTGTTTTCATTGCCTTTAAAACTGAAATCAATATCCGAAAATTATAAAATCTGGACGAGTTTTGAAACTATAGTACAAGCTTTGTGCCCGAATCTTACCTCACGAAACGGTGACTAATAGACATGTGTTCTGTTTAAAATATTGGAATGCATCGCTGGTAAATTTCTTATAGAAGACACAACACTATTACATATATTATATCTATATATATATATATTTTCGTATATGCATATACAAATTCGTTTTCGTAAAGAGGGGCCCAAAACTTTACTGATGGGAGGCCCCGAGATTTTCCGTTACGCCACTGCCTGTAGTATTTGAAAAATATGTAGTTTCATATAATTTGTTTCAAAAGTTGGCTAGTAGAATATTTTCTTTCACAAGTCAAGGATTTGTTTATTAACTTTAGGTTTCCATTCTTTCTTCTTTTATAAAATGTTGTGGAAGTTTTACATACTTTTACACTCTCTTTTTGAAAGTCGATTCTTCTCACGTCACTCATCATATATTTTCTACTTTCTAATTGCTCGAAAAAGTATGCTCGTTCAGTTCTTTAAATTTCTTGGAGGGTATGGCAGCAACGGAAAATATATTCGTAAATATTGTACGTTATTTTGAAGGTGACTTTCGAGGAGATTAGGCTTAGCTTAACTTATTCTGGCGCTATATTTTCTTAGCGTGTTGGTTCACTTCCGGTGTTTGCATAATTTGAAGTGGTTCGTTTCCGATTGCCCTTTTTATTTTCGTAATAACATTCCATGTTCACAAAGGGTTGAAAATTTTCAACGAATCAAAATTCCTCACAAGGCTATCTGTCCTGTTTGATGGATATTTGTATTGTGCACTTCCCACTTCTCGATCTGCTCAACACAGACGGACAACTTGACGGATGTCGGTCAAAAAGTCTACTAAAACAGCATTGTAAAAGAAAGGAAGAACGGCTTTCAGCAGCAAGAACCGATTCATCATTATTTAATCTTGACCAAATGCTTCCATCAGGGCCGGATTAAGACCCAAGGCACACGGGAAAAGATGGGCCCCTCTCCCACCCCGTATTTCATGGACAAAGTTCACTCTACCGGACTCAACAATGTACTGAACATTTTAAAATTTTATTAATTCTGATACTTTTTACAGCAGGTACATGAAGTCTATTTGTAAACTCACTTTGGTTGCAGCAAATTTTTTAATAATGTCCATTGAATTAGCTTTTACTTTTGCAGTAAGATCCGATACAATGGATGGAAACGAAAACACAAACTTTGCACAAAGGGCTGGAGATAAAAATTTTAGCTTCACACATTATCGTTCTCTCTCTCTCCCTTTATATATATTTTTATAATACGCAAGAGTAGCCTATAATTGTTTTTTTAATGCTTTCAGACTTCAGAAATGAAAATCCAACTCGGAAACGAAATGTTCTAACAGCACAAGTATTATTTTTTTAGTGTGTTGGTTGTCATGGTGGGCCCCCTATTTTCTGTGGACCCTGGCCCATGTGCCCTGTGGATAATCCGGCCTTGACTTCCATGTTCACATTTTAATTTTTAGTAAAGTTTTGACAAAGCTAACCGATGTGATTAAGACTTCGCTAGGTGGCACTGCGATGGTGGAGTGGCAACGCGTTTACCTCACGTGACATTAACTTATGTTCAACTCCCAACGATGCCAAAAAGAAAAAAAAAAATATTATGAACTAACTACTTACTATAAATTACTAGGGGTTGGTTCCTTAGGCCTTAGGAAGTTCGAAATCCTCATGAAAAATGTA